>CM073463.1:42967500-43567500 GCA_037074535.1 Gleditsia sinensis
AATTAAACACATTCCCCAATCACCTCAACTATGTGTTATTGGGTGAAAGATGGATTCTTTTGGTCATAATTTCCCAAAACTTTAATACTACACAGGAGGAAAAGTTAAAGCAAGTGCTAAAAAAGGGTAAAAAAGCCTTAGGGTAAACCATTGCTAATATTAAGGGTACTTTCCCTTCTATTTCCATGCACAGGATTTTATTGAAAGAGCCCTCTAGATAAACCTAGAGAAGGCAAAACATAAGTATGATGGAGGTGGTAAAAAATAATAGAAGGCTAAAGATACACGTTGAATCAAAGAAGCAAGAAGATGTATTAGATACTTATCTAAAAGTCTAGCAAATAGGAAATGTTTCATATCTTGAACTACCAATTTTTAATGAGAAACCCCTGCTTTTTGTTTTGAAAACACCTACCTTTGAATTTAAGCCACTTCCTGATCACCTCAACTATGTTTTCTTAGGCGAAGGAGAGACTCTTTTGGTCATAACTTCTAAAAAACTTAATACTACATAAGAGGAAAATTTAAAGTAAGTGCTTAAAGTGTAACAACTCCATTTATATATATATATATATATATATATATATATATATATATATATATATATATATATATATATATATATATATTTTAAAGTCCCATGAAGTCATTACCTCTTTACTTCTAACAACTTAACTCATAATAACATTCAATTAATTTAACCAAGCATAATTAAGGTTTAAGGTCTACCATTAAAATTGGTACAATTTTGAGTTCACATACACATCATTAATCAAAATGTCTGTACAAAAGTCAAATGAATATATATCTACATCTTATTCATCCATGTTGACCAATTCTAGAGATACGGGTGCGGGTGGTTGCACCTTAACTAGGATCTTAGCCAACTCGACCATAAACACCTTATTCATTATTGGGATCTGTCCAAAATAGAGTAATTGGATCCAACGTGCACTAAAAGTCAAAGCCATAGAAAAAATCTGCATAACTACTTTTCTGAACATGATATGAAAATATAGTAAAAATTAAATCCCATAGGTTCAACAATAAATCATATTCATCATTAATATTGCTCATCACATCATGTTCATCTATATAAGATACAACAAATATCTTAGGTCACATGTAAGCACTTTATCTATGCACGTGAAAATCGTGCAATAATGACATGTATGGCATAAATAACTATTCTCAGAATATCATATAATGGTTATCAACTTATTTTCATATCAAGCTACCATGATCAAGGTGAGTACTTTCTACTTTTCAGTACAGGCTTTTCTCGCCCCGTCGGACAAGACACACTTTCTCTTTCTTTTCTCATTATCATAATCAAAGTTGTGAGTAGAGCATCCTCTACTAGTGCACCACATGGACTGCCATGTGACTATTGTAACATCCCATATTTTAATAAATGAAAAATAATTTTCAATAGTGAAAGGAATGAAAAAGAATGAAATGAAACATCGATGAAACCTTAGAAACAGGATAAAGTGGAATTAAAGCATTTGGAGAATTTGAGGAAGCCAAACAAGGCCTTAGTCAAGGATCTAGTCACAAAGTAATGGGGTGGCAATCTTGTTATTGTTAAGCTTTTGGGGCTCATTAGTTAAGGAAGAGTTGGCTTGTTGGAGAAGCTTGGAATTAAATAATCTTTCCCTTGCCTTGGAGGAGAAGTCGACTAAGCTTGTTGGAAAAGATTTGGAATAAAAAAATACTATCTTGGCTTGGAGAGGAAGCCTTGACTTGGAGAGGAAGTCTTGGCTTGGAGAGAAATTCTTGGCTTAGAGAAGAAGTAAACCAAAAGATCAAGGGAGAAGGGAGGTAGCAACCAAGGAAAAGAAAAGAAAAGAGAGAGGACGAGAGAAGGAGAGGAAGGAAAAGAATAGAGAGAGAGAGAGAGAGAGAGAGAAAAGAGAAAGGCACAAAGGTGAAGGTCCAAGGAATTTGTAGAGAAAGGAAAGAGAGAGAAGTGATCAAGAGGAGGAAATCCAAGGAGGGTTAGAATCTCTAGTTTTAGTAGGTTTCACATTATTCTTTCCATGGAATTTCATGTATTTTGAATTATTTATAAGTGTTTCATATATCCTATTTTGATGATGGATGATTATGTTTAGCCATGAAAAGTGAGAGTTTGGATGCATAAATCATACATGTGTTTGCTGAAATTGTCTTGAAAAGGGTGAAAATCGATACTCTGAATAGTTGGTTCTATTGGTTATGTTTTATGTCAAATTTGGAAATCTGTTCAAAATATGAGTTGTAGCCTATTCCTTATTGTTCTAATGCCTCTGTAATCACCTTAACCAGATTTGAAATGAAAGAGATATCCCATGATGAGTGAAGAAAGGTAAGATCTAATGCACAAAGTCACGATGTTGTTTTCGAACACCTTTGTCACCCATTTGTTTTCTAATATGTTAAAGTGGTAAACATAAAATTTATAGATAATTGTCTTATCTTTCCATAGACACTGAAATCACTTTAATCTGAGTTAAAATGAGGGAGTTATATCCTTTTTAGTGAGAGAAGGTCTGGATGGATGGAAATATGGAGTGTAGGAAAACCCGAACCACGACTATTCTTGGTGACACGACAAGACCGTGCTTCAGGCTGTTTTGTGATTTTTCAGCATGGTTTGCACAAAATGAAGCACATCCATGGTTGGTGACATAGCCAAGCCGTGCTTGAGGCTGTAATTGCTCTGTTTTGCATTTCGAAGGCTCTAAATGAGCTCCAATGAATGGATGATGTTAAGGGGAACTAAAATACAAGTAAATACCTTTTTAATGATGCATTGTAGTGTGAATTCCATCCTTCTATTATGAAAAATTAAATCGCATATTGCATATTGATGAGATGTATGTTTAATGTATGGATAAAAAATACATAATAATGAGACCTATGCAAGTGAATTTGTTATGTATTGATGAGACATATGTAAGTGAATTGCATAGGAGATATATGTATGATACATTGTAGTGTTAATTCCATTCTTTTATTATGAGATATATGTGCAATGTATTGATGTAATGCAAGTTGATTTGATACCTATGCTAGTATATCAATGCATGAGGATCACATGATATAAGGTATACATTGTTGGCAAGTGTATTAATACATATTTATTAAATGATGTGGTGATGATATTATGCATGATATTAGTGAGGTTCTTGGTTAATGCATAATCCTATTGTGATGGTCATAATGATTAAAGAATATGATGTGTACATTATTATATGATGATAGAAGGGTTATTACATAATGATTGTATGAAGAGATGAAGTTGATTGTGGATGGCAAGTACAAGGATAAAGGTGAGTTATTTGATGCATATATGGTTATATCATGTTAATGTATATGGTTAAACTCGTGGCTACAGACGATTTGTAACACCCCTAATTTACAGACACGTGAAACAAAAAAAAATTATGCAATCAGATATTTTCCATAGCATGCATAACATTATTATTTGTCATGGAAATAGATACATATAGGTTCTCTCATGTATATACATTATTCAGACCAAATTATAAATGTCAAAGTAACAATAGAAGTAGGGATCCTACCTATGGAATTTAGAGCACACTCTAGAATACAAACATTGTATAATTCAAAACTGTGAGCGTTGAAAGCAATGTAGACTTACCCAGAGAATATGTCACCTAACTGATCACCTATCTGCAGAATTAGACTCTGTATTCTTATTTGAAAAATGTGGAAATATCGTGTAGTGAGTTTGACAACTCAGTGAGCAGATAATACCTCTTATGACCTCTTAGGTCGGCATATGGATGTACTCATGTTTTAAAATTTGTCACATAGGAAATATAGTTAAGAAGTACATCCACATGGGACCCGTATTTCAAATATTCTCAAATAAAATGATATTTAAATATCCAAAATCATATTCAGCACAATATGATCATTAAACAAATATTGTTATGCTCAACTGTATAAACTATAGTAAAATAATAAACTTTTGAGATAAAATTATAAATTTTAATACACCTACCTCACTCGGCGATCTGGCATACTCAATTTAAAATGACCTGCCTCACTCGGCGATCTGGTTAACCCACACACTCAATTCATTCACTTGTTATACGTATAGTGATCGATTGACTACAGTCACAATAATGATCAGGGAATGTGAGTTCATCACCCATCTACCTCCTCACATTATCACTGTCACCCAGTTGGAGCGACCGTCCCTCAGCTCAATCAGGTTAATAGGGCGTCCTCTATTCAGTATCGTCACAAGCCATACAACCCATTGATATTCATCAATACATATAAATACATATATATAAATACATATTCATCAAATGCAATGTAGAACTATCAAGCAATTCGCCATGAGCTTTACACTTGCCATTCAATCATAATCAACAACTATATAGTTTTACAAATCAATGCCTCATGCACATAATATTCACTTTATCAAATAATGATAAATATATTTAGAACCATATATTCAATGAGTTTCAAAATCTAGTTGCAAAACCACTCTTCTTAAACTATGTGCCAATTCGTAAGCAAAACAGATATTTTAACACATTTTGAAAACATATAAAAGTGTAAATATCTTATAAACATAATCAAATACACATTTAAAGATTGATAAGAGTATAGGGAAAGTCATAGAAAGAATTATCCACTCATAAGTCAGAGCCCCAGGTTGGTCAACCCCAAATCTAATTTTTCAAGTCAAATCCAATAAAATGTATCTCAAAAATGGGTCCGGAGGGTCCAAAAACCTAAGAAATGACTCCAAGAGCTTGGTCATTATTCACGGCCAGAAAATATTGTTCACGCCGTGTAACAAATTTTTTTTTATTATTATTATACAATATAGAGTTTACATACATGTCATTAATCAAAACATACATACAACATATCAAACATACAAAAATCTACATCTTATTTATTCTAATTGACCAATTCCGGAGATACAGGTGCGGGTGGTTGCACCTTCACCGGGATCTAAGCCAACTTGATCACAAACATTTTCTTTACTTCTGGGATCTGCCCGACATAAAGTACTTGATCCAACGTGTACTAAAAGCCAGAGCCATAGAAAAATCTGCATAATTAATTTTTTGAACATGATATGGAAATATAGTGAGAATTAAATCCCAGTAAGTTCAACAATAAATCATCATTATAGCTCATCACATCATGTTCAGCTGTATAAACTACAGTAAATATCTTTGGGCACATGAATGCACTATATCTATGCACATGAGAATCGTACAATAATGACATGTATGACAGGATTAACTACTTTTAAAATATCATATGATGACTATCAATTTATTCTCATATCAAGCTACCTCGGTCAGGGTGACTATTTTCTACTCTCCGGTACGGGTTTTTCTCGCTCCGTCCGACATGGTCCACTTTCTCTTTCTTTTCTCATTAACATGATCATAACTGTTGGTAGGGCGTTCCCTACTGGTGCACCATACGGATTTGCCATGTGACCGTGCTCATTTCTTTTCTTTTCACAATAATAGCCAAAAATATGCTTTCAATAACAAGAATGTTCATTAAAATATAATTATTACCAAAAGTCATTGGTAACCATGCCATGAACAAAACCATTTCAAATATCACTTTATAAAATATTTCCATGCTAAAATTTTACATTTAAGATGGTAAGAAGTTCATGCAAGGGCAATGGCTGTGGCATATACTAGTCATTTATTATTTTCCTTTATAAGATTCTTCTTCTTTTTTTAAATATTAATTTTATTTCTTTATTTTCTTGATGCAGGTTTTCATCCTATTTGACCTTCTCTTACTAATCAGAGAATAACTCCCCCACTTTAACTCTGATTTAAGTGATCTTGATATCCATTTGAAGAAAAAATAATTATCTAAAACTCTTATGTTGAACAGTTGAAAGAAATAGTAATAAATCATGGTGATATTACTCCCTAAAAGAACATGTTATTTCTTCTCGGGTAGGTTTTGACCTCTACCAACTAATCTGTCCATATCTCCCTCATAATAATTCCAAATTAAGTGATTCTAGTGGCTAAACCTCCGTGACACATATAGCTATAATTCTTATGTTAACCATTTATTTTAATTCCCTACAGAACGTTTCCAGAAATTAAAACATAGAAGCTATCCTAACATATTCTTCCCTGATTAACCATTTTCTGACCATTGCTTACTAATCGAATCATATCTACCTCATATGGACTACAAATTGAGTGATTCCAATGGCTAAAAATATGTGACACGTATAGATATAATTCTTATGTTAACCATTTATTTTAATTCCCTACAGAATGTTCCCAGAAATTAAAACACAGAATCTATCCTAACATATTATTCCCTGATTAACCATTTTCTGATCATTGCTTACTAATCGGACCATATCTACCTCATATGGACTCCCAATTGAGTGATTCCAGTGGGTAAAAATCCAAGAGACATACATCTACATTTTTCGTGATAACCATTTGTTTTAATTTCTTACCAATTCTTCCCAGAATTTTAAAAATAGAAGCATAAAAGTTTGCCACCCATAGCCATACCTATGCAGAACTATCTACACCAACCTAAGTATTCAAACTTACATAATATGTAAAATTATATAGCAACATCCATGACCAATCATTAAAGTTCTAAGATCAAAATCTCATATAAATATTACAAGTATCAAAATTTTTCTTCAAAAAGAAATATTGTTAAACTTACCTGGAGCACTTAGTCCTCTAGATTTCTCCTTCCTCTTTCTTCCTTTCTTCCCCTCCTTTCCTCATTCTACCTTGCTTCTATTTTTCCTCTCTGTCACTTGGACGAAAATTCTAATGTTGTAAGGGTGGGTTTTGCTTAAATAGATCCTCAAATAATTCACCTTTCATGATCATGGGTCTACCTTATCACAATTAAGATACACTTGGTTGAATTTTTGGAAAACAAACAATTTATGTTCTTGTCTTCCTCTTCCTTAGTCAAGATATACATAGCAAAAGGAGATTTGTATTTTAAAAATTATGATAATATGTTTCTAAGATAAGGGACAAGGTCCCTTTGATTTAGGGATTTATTTCCTTTTTTCTTTTGTCTTAATCAAGTATGATAGGTTTGCCTTTTTAGGTGGCAAATTTCTAGCCCTTGAATCTCCAATATTTGGTTGAAATTATTTGTGTGGGATATGAATGTTTTGTCCTAATGCCATGTATTATCATACCACTTGCTAAAATTATGAGTGTAGGATATAGATTTTTTGTCCTAAAGTCTTGTATTATCATACCACTTGCTAAAATTATGAATGTAGGATATCACACCACTTGCTAAATTTTTGTCTTAATGCCATGTCATCTAATCTTGATTACACCATTATTTCATCACTTTACTTTTATTTTTATTTTTATTTTTCCTCTTGGGTTTGGGCTCATTTTTGCCCATTTTCTTTACTTTGGTTAAAATTCTACCTTTCATAGTGGGCTTGGTCACATTTTCATGATTTTTGAGCTACCGGTCCAATTCCTATATCCTAGTCCAAGTTTATGTTTTATTTCTTCATTAGGCTATCCTATTGGCTTGCTAAAAATTCATGTGAAGTAGAAAAAATCTATATGAAGTGTCCATAGGTGAAAGCCCAATTTATGGGTGGAGATACTAAACTTAGTAACTTTTGCTCTTAAATTAAGAAAAATTACCCTAATCCAATCTTCTTGAAATTTTAAGACATTTACTTACTTCACAAAAATTTATCTTCCTTGCCTAAGAATTTCACCTTTCTTTAGCATGCTTATTTCTAATATTTCCTCTTAGGTTTTCTTTCTTTACCTATTCCATTAATATTAGAACATTTCTATGCGTACACATAAGATGAAGAATTTCTAAGGATTATATTTCCTTAGATATCTAAAAATTGTCTAATAAATTTTATTTCCTTAATTAAATATTTATGTACCTTTATCAATAAAAGAAATAAAATTAGAGATGTTACTTTGAATACTCTTTTACTTTTATTAATACATGAAACAAAATTAGGGATGTTACACACCGGCCGAAATCACTATTTCCCGTAGGAAATATTATTCATTGCTGGAAATCACTATTCACGAAGAACAAAAAGTTGTCAGATGATTGAAAAAGTTCATATCTTAAGGTTTATCTAGTTCCTGAATCCATCTACAGTGTCAGATTTTCAATTTGAGGTGTCTAAATAGAAGTTTCAGAACTTACCTTTTCTAAGATTTTCTACTACCGATCTGCGTTATACGGCTAATTTGAAAAATGGTTCGGTCAAAATCATAGTATATTCTATCCTTAATCCAGTGGTACCCCTAGTTTTGAGATCAGAGGCATGTAGATACTCCAGATCTAAAGAGAAAACTTGGAGGTTACTATTTATATTATTCACATTATTCATGGGAATTTCGCAGAAAACTCACTCTGCCTCTCGGTTCATCTCCCCCTCCCTGTTTTTTTTTTTATTATTTTTATTATTATTATTTAATAATTAAATATTTAAGATTATTTTTATTTTATTTTATATATATTCATATAAATACCATTTTTCATCCTAAAACATCGCAAAAATTTCTAAAAAGTTACATTATTGCAAAACTTTAGTTGAACTCCTAAATCATGAATTTTTATGATAAAAATTTTAATAAAAAAAATCACAAAATAAATATCTTTATGCATAAGAAAAGAAAGAATATCTCTAAAAATAGAACAAAAATTTATTAGAGGCCAATATAATTATTTTAAGCAAAATAATAATTATTTTAATTAAAAGTATACTTACTTTTAGCAAAACATAAGCATTTAAAGTAAAAATATATTTTTTATCATAAAACATTATTATTTAAAAATTACAGGATATTACATTCTTCCCCCTTAAGAAATTCGGTCCCCAAATTTCAAACCATCATATCATATGTAAGAATTGAAATCAAGGCATAATTTAGAGTTACCAACCTTTTTACTCAAATAATTGGGGATATCTCATCTACATGTCATCTTCTACTTTTCAGGTGGCTTCTTTACTTCAGTGGTTTTGCCATATAATCTTAACCATTGGGATTTCTTTCAACCATAAGTTCTTTACTTGTCGATCAATAATAAACATCAGTTTTTCTTCATGATTAAGCCAAATTCTCCTCCAATTGAATTTCTTAGAATTAGATAACATGAGAAAAATCTGATAGGTACTTCCTTAGCATCGATGTAAGAAAGACTATACCAACATCACTTAATCCTGATGGTAAAGCTAAGTGATATATACTATGCATACATTATCCAAGATTTCAAAAGAGACTATATACTAAATCTTAACTTTTTCCTTCTTGCCAAACCTTATTACCTCTTTCATGGTGAGTCCTTTAAGAAAATTTGATCACCGACTGATAATTTCTAGTGCTCAACATTCATGGTCCTTATAGACTTTTGGCCTGTATTGAGTTTCTTGTATATTTTTTTTCTAATCAATTGTACTTTATTAACGACATCTTACCATAAGTCTGACTTCACTGAGTCATCTAATAGAAATTTTGTAACACCTCTTACATAAGGCTTTAAATCATCTAATAACACTTTATTATAGGCAAATTATGCTAAGGGATCTCCTTCTAAACTCGAAGACATACGCTTGAAGCATACTCTCTAAATTAGCATCATCAATTTAGGTTAGTCATATTCTATTTATTGCATGACATTTCAAATTAGATTTCAAAAACTTAATTTTACTTAACTCACTCACCTATTAAGAGACCTACGATATTTTATATAAAACCTCAAATGGTGCCATTTGTATGTTGGCCTAATAATTACTGATAGGGCAAGTTCAACTAAGGATAAATGATTTTCTCCAAAATTTCATCAAAATTATATAAAGATACCTAAAGCATAATTTCTAATGTATAAACACATCATTTAAATTTACTATCAGCTATACTATAATCTAGTTAAGATCCTAAGCTTCCTGATTAGCTCTCTTAAAACAATATATTCAATTCTTACTTACTAGCATAATAAACAACGAAAAATATTTCACTTGTATCTTTTTTTTACCATTATACTAGTACAATTCTTTCATATCTTAGTATATCCTCAGTGCCTTGAAGTTATCCATATTCACAATCTATAGTTTCTTTTGAAATCTCCTTTCTCAATAATTATTCACACGTGAATTCCCAATCTCAACATAATTTACATCCTAGATACTATACTCAATTTAGCATGATATAAACCCTTAACACAAATACCTTGATCGCTCTACATTATTTTTGGACATGGTTCTCAAATTATCTTTATGCATAATAAAAGAAAGAATATCTTTAAAAATAGAACAAAAATTTATTAAAGGCCAATATAATTATTTTAAGCAAAATAATAATTATTTTAATTAAAAGTATACTTACTTTTAGCAAAACATAATCATTTCAAGTAAAAATATATTTTTTATCGTAAAACATTATTATTTAAAAATTATGGGATATTACACGATTAGTCACAGAGTGTTGAGATGTGGCTACAGACAATTAGTCACAAAGTGTTGAGATGTGGCTACCGATGATTAGTCACGGAGTGTTGAGATATGGCTACCGACGATTAGACACTGAGTGTTGAGATGTGGCTATAGACGTTTAGTCACTGTTTATTGATCTTGTGGCTACAGATGATCAGTCACCATGCATAAAAGCACTGTAAAGAGATATATATATATATATATATATATATATATATATATATATATATATATATATATATATATATATATATATATATATATATACAAGCATAATATTGAAGTATAACATGGTTATTATACATGCCTGATATTGATGCATAACCTATCTCTCGAATATGAAAGCATGCTATACATTCTTGTTATTTTATCATATATAAAGAGATAATGTTTTCTGTAGTTTATACAGTTAGACATAACACTATGTTTTCCTTATTTACTGTATGATGCTTTTAATGTTAAACCTTTTGGGAACTTCTATTCTCATTATTGTTGGTGTTATATTCAGATAAGAGCAAACGTTATGCTAGCTGCTTTCGTGCACTTGATCATAGAGATCCAGTGGATGGCGATGCCTTGTATAGATCCCGATGCCATCACCACCTCCTCCACCCTTTACACCCAGGGGAGATGTGCGGTATAGAGTTCAATGTTAAATTGATGTAATTATGTTACTCAGTGTCGCTTATGTATAAATATTAATCTTTGATGTAGTTTTGGATATCATGATGATGGAATATTAGTTGCTTATATAAATGTGTATGGTTTGCTACTTGGAATGTGTTATCGGTCGCTACATATATATAAAAAAAATGGTCGTTACAACTGTGCTTGTCTCTTTTCTTTTCTTTTCATTTCATATTAATAGCCAAAAATATGATTTCAATAACAAGTATGTTCACATGCCATAATTTATCATCAAAGCATATTCACTTCCAAAGATCGTTGGAAAAAAAAAATATGCCATGAACATAATCATTTTCAAATATCAATTTTTAAATTATTTCCATGTCAAAATTGCATACTTAAGATGGTAAGAAATTTATGAAATGGCAATGGCTAGGGCATATACTAATCATTTATTATTTTCATTTATAAGATTATTCTTCTTTCTTAAATATTATTTTCATGTCTTCATTTTCTTTATGCTTGACCTCTAGTCACTTTCATCCTACTTACATCATTTCCAACATATGTTCTCACAAAGATTATAGGGAATTCTTCTTCAATTTGGTTTCTATTATTACCCTATAGTTAATGAGGTTCATTTAGGGCAGAAAAGTGTTGAAAATAAGCTTTACTAGCTCCCAACATGACCTGGACGTGTCTTGTAATACAGCCTACCCATTTCCTGTAACACAGACATGCTCTAGGCTTCAAAAATCCCTTTCCCACACCGAACACGACAATGCTCTGTGATGTGTTGTCCCCTGATGTAGGTTTTCATCTAGCCTGACCTTTTCTTACTAATCAGAGCATAACTCCCTCATTTTAACTCTGATTGAGGTTATCTTGGTCTCCATTTAATGTTAAGACATTCTATAAAACTATTATGTTGAATATTTTAGTCAAATCTTAAGGAATATTGGTGTTATTACTCTCTGAAAGTCAATGTTATTTCTTCTCTAGTAGGTTCTGACCTCTACATACTAATCTAAACATATCTCCCTCTAATGGACTCCACATTGAGTGATTCCAGTGGATAAAACTTTGTAAGACATATATCTATTTTTTTCATGATAGTCATTTCTTTTAATTCCCAACATATTTTGCCAAAAAATTCAAACATAGAAGCTTACCTAATAAGTTCTTTCCTCGTTAACTAGTTTCTAACCGGTGCTTACTAATTCGATCATATCTCCCTCGTCTAGACTCCAAATTAACTGATTCTAGTGTTTAAACATCCATGAGACCTATATCTACATTTTTCATGTTAGCCATTTCTTTTAATTCCTATCCCATTCATCCCAGAAGTTCAAAAACAAAAGCTTCCCTGATTACTCCGAAATCCAGTTTTCTTAGCCAAGCCTTTCCTAAAGTTCTAGTTCATCCTTTTATTAAGTCCTCTTCTATTTTTCTTCCAAATTTCCACCTAACCATAGAATTACTCATCTAAACATTTAATTATACTTCTTACTTAATTTAACATATTCCATCATCCACTTCAAAAGAAAAATAGAATCGAATCATGCATCACTAAGGGTGTTTCTCAACAGAAATTTCTCATGGTTTTCCCCTAGGTGTTTGAGGCCATAATTAATTTACCAACCTAACCATCTTCCATACATTTTTACCACATCCCAATATATATCACATGAGTACAAGAAGACCTAAAAATTTGTCATCCATAGCCATGCCTAAGCAGAAAATTTCCATACCAACATATGCATTCAAACACCCATCACATGCAAGATCAACATGTAACATGATAAAGAAACATCCATGGCAAATCATCAAAGTTCAAGGATCAAAATCCCATATAAATGTTACAAACTTCCCTAGCTCATTTAGTGAATTCTTTTTTCTTGTTTCCTCTAGAAGGAAGTGGCAAGATTCCTCCGTTCCCTTAGCTTTTCCAGCAACTTGAATAAGAGAGAGAGAGGGTGAGTTTTGAACTCCAAGGATGAAGAGAAAAGATGGATTCAAGTGGGGATTAAGCTAACTTACCTTGAGTACTTAGTCCTCTAAACTTATCCTTCTTCTTCCTTCCTCTCTTCTCTTTTTCTCTCATTTCCTCACTCTACCTTGCTTCAGTTTTTCCTTCTCCCTCAATTTGACGAAATTCTAATATTATAAGAGTATTTTTTCTTAAATAAATTATCAAGTGGCCCTCCTCTCATAATTATGGGTCTATCTTATCATAATTAGGATGCACTTGGTTGCTTTTTGGAGGAAGACAAATCATGTTTGTAACAACCTTTTTTATATTATACAATATAGAGTTCACATACACATCATTAATCAAAACGTACGTATAACAAAATCAAACACATAAATAACTACATCTTATTTATTCTGGTTGACCAATTCCGGAGATCTGAACCAACTCGACCACAAACAAATTAATTGATTCTGAGATCTGCCCAACATAAAGTAACTCGATCCAACATACACTAAAAGCTAGAGCCATAGAAAAATCTACATAACTAATTTTCTGAACATTATATGGAAATATAGTAAGATTTAAATCCCTGTAAGTTCAACAATAAAGCATCATCAATATAGCTCATCACGTCATGTTCAGCTATATAAACTACAGTAAATATCTTTGGTCACATGAATGAACTATATCTATGCACATGAGAATCATACATTAATGACATGTATGACAGGATTAATTATTTTCAGAATATCATATGATGACTATCAATTTATTCTCATATCAAGCTACCCCGGTCAGGGTGAGTATTTTCTACTCTCCGGTACGGGCTTTTCTCGCTCTGTTTGACATGGCCCACTTTCTCTTTCTTTTCTCATTAACATGATCATAACCGTTGGTAGGGCGTCCCTTACTGGTGCACCACACGGATTGCCATGTGACCGTGCTCATTTCTTTTCTTTTCACAATGATAGCCAAAAATATGCTTTCAATAACAAGTATGTTCAACAAAATATAACTATTACCAAAAATTATTGGTAATCATGCCATGAACATAACCATTTCAAATATCACTTTATAAATCTTTCCATGTCAAAGTTTCACACTTAAGATGGTAAGAAGTTCATACAATGGCAATGGCTATGTCATATACTAGTCATTTATTTTCATTTATAAGATTCTTTTTTTTTAAATATTAATTTTATTTCTTTATTTTCTTGATGCAGGTTTTCATCCTATCTAATCTTCTCTTACTAATCAGAGCATAACTCCCTCAATTAACCTCCTATTTAGGTGATCTTGATATCAATTTAAAGACAAAACAATTATCTAAAACTCTTATGTTGAACAGTTGAACGAAATATTAAGAAATCATGGTGATATTACCCCCTCAAAAAACATGTTATTTCTTCTCGGGTAGGTTCTGACCTCTACCTACAAATCGGTCCATATCCCCCTCATAATAATTCCAAATTAAGTTATTCCAATGGCTAAAAATCCATGACACATATAGATATAATTATTATGTTAACCATTTATTTTAATTCGCTATAGAATATTCCCAGAAATTAAAACACAGAAGCTATCCTAACATATTCTTCCCTTATTAACCATTTTCTGACCATTGCTTACTAATCGGACCATATCAACCTCATATAGACTCCAAATTGAGTGATTTAAGGGGCTAACAATTTGTGACACATATAGCTATAATTCTTATGTTAACCATTTATTTTAATTCCCTACAGAATGTTCCCAGAAATTAAAACACAGAAGCTATCCTAACATATTCTTCCCTAATTAACCATTTTCTGATCATTGCTTACTAATCGGACCATATCTACCTCATATGGACTCCAAATTGAGTGATTCCAGTGGATAAAATTCCGTGAGACATACATCTACATTTTCTATCTTAACCATTTGTTTTAATTCCTTACCAATTCTTCCCAGAATTTTAAAAACAGAAGCTTAAAAGTTTGCCATCAATAGCCATACCTATTCTACACCAGCCTAAGTATTCAAACATACATAATATGTAACATGATATAGCAACATCCATGACCAATCATCAAAATTCTAAGATCAAAATCTCATATAAATATTATAAGTTTCAAAAGTTTTCTTCAAAAAGAAATATTGTTAAACTTACATTGAGCACTTAGTCCTCTAGATTTCTCCTTCCCCTTTCTTCCTTTCTTCCTCTCCTTTCCTCACTCTACCTTGCTTCTATTTTTCCTCTCCTTCACTTGGACGAAATTCCAATGTTATAAGGGTGGGTTTTGCTTATATAAACTATCAAATAATTTACCTTTCATAATCAAGGGTCTATCTTATCACAATTACGATGCACTTGGTTGAATTTTTGGAAAACAAACAACTTATGTTCTTGTCTTCCTCTTCCTTAGTCAAGATATGCATAGCAAAAGGAGATTTGTATTTTGAAAAATTATGATGATATGTTCTTAAGATAAGGGACAAGCTCCCTTTGATTTAGGGATACATTTCCTTTTTTTTTTTGTCTTAATCAAGTATGATAGGTTTGCCTTTTTAGGTGGCAAATTTCCAACCCTTGAATCTTCCTTGCTTAGCTAACATTATTTGTGTAGGATAAAGATGTTTTGTCATAATTCTATGTATTATTACCCACTTGCTAAAATTATGAGTGTAGGACATAGATGTTTTGTCCTAATGCCATGTATTATCATACCACTTGCTAAAATTATGAATGTAAGATATCACACCACTTGCTAAATTTTTGTCTTAATGCCATGTCACTTAATCTTGATTACACCATTATTCCATCACTTTATTTTTATTTTTCCTCTTGCGTTTGGGCTCATTCTTACCCATTTTCTTTACTTTGGTTAAAATTCTACCTTTCATAATGGGCTTGTCACATTTTCATGATTTTTGGGCTACCGGTCCAATTTCTATATCCTAGTCCAAGTCCATGTTTTATTTCTTCCTTGGGCTATCCTATTGGCTTTCTAAAAATTTATGTGAAGTAGAAAAACTCTATATGAAGTGTCTATAGGTAAAAGCCCAATTTATGGGTAGAGATACTAAACTTAGTAACTTTAACTCTTAAATTAGGAAAAATTACACTAATCCAATCTTCTTGAAAGTTTAATACATTTACTGACTTCACAAAAATTTATCTTCCTTACCCAAGAATTTCACCTTTCTTTAGTATATTTATTTTTAATTTTTCCTCTTAGGTTTTCTCTCTTTACCTATTTCATTAATGTTAGAACATTTCTATGCATACACGTAAGGTGAAGAATTTTTAAGGATTATATTTCCTTAGATATTTAAAAATTGTCTAATAAATTTTATGTTCTTACGGGATGTTACAATGTTCTTGTCTTCCTCTCCCTTAGTGAAGATATACATAGCAAAAGGAGGATTTGTTATTTAAAAATTATGATAAAATGTTCTCAAGACAAGGGGCAAGGTCCCTTTAATTTTGGGATTCATTTCCTTTTTTTCTCTCACTCAAATATGATAGATTTTCCTTTCTAAGTGGCAAATTTCTAGCCCTTAAGTCTCCCTTGCTTGGCTAAAATTATTTCCTTTGTCTCAAGACAAGGGGAAAGGTCCCCTTAATTTAGGGATTCATTTCCTTTTTCTTTTGTCTCACTCAAGTATGATAGATTTGCCTTTCTAAGTGGAAAATTTTCATCCCTTGAGTCTCCCTTGCTTATCTAAAATTATTTGTGTAGGATAAGGATAATTTTCCTAATGCCATGTATTATTACCTACTATATCATCACATAGCTTGCTAAAATTATGAGTGTAGGATATATATATATATATATATATATATATGTTTTGTCCTAATGTCATGTGACCTAATCTTGATAATTATTACCCTACTATTTCATCACATGGTTCTGTTTTTTTTCTCTTGGATTTGGGCTCATTCTTGCCAATTTCCTTTCCTTTTACTGAAATTCTACCTCTCTTGTAAGGCTTGGTCACATTTTCATGATTTTTAGGCTATCAGTCCAACTCTATGTTATATCTCTTGCTTGGGCAATCCAATTGGCATGCTAGATATAACATCCCTAATTTCGTTTATTTTATTAATAAAGGTAAATAAATATTTAATTAAGGAAATAAAATTTATTAGACAATTTTTAGATATCTAATGAAATATAAGCCTTAGAAATTCTTCACCTTATGTGTATGCATAGAAAATGTTTCTAACATTAAGGAAATACATAAAGAGAGAAAAACTAATAGGAAAAATTAGAAATAACATACTAAAGAGAGGCAAAATTCTTGGGTAAGGAAGATAAACTTTTGGGAAGTAAGTAAAGGTCTTAAAATTTCAAGAAGTTTGGATTAGGGTAACTTTTCCTAATTCAAAAGCTAGAGTTCTTAAGTTTAACATCTCCACCCATACATTCGGCTTTCACCTATGGACACTTCATGTAGAGTTTTTTCTACTTCACATGTGTTTCTAGCAAGCTAATTGGATAGCGCAAGCAAGAGATAAAACATATACTTGGATTAGATTCTAGAAGTTGGATCGATAGCCCAAAAATTATGAAAATTTGACGAAACCCTCTATGAAAGGTAGAATTTCAGCCAAAGCAAAGGAAATGGGCAAGAATGAGCCCAAATCCAAGAGGTAAAAATAAGAACCATGTGAGGAAATAGTAGTGTAATAATAATCAAGATTAGGTCACATGGCATTAGGAGAAAACATCTCTATCCTACATTCATAATTTCAGCAAGAAGATAATAATACATGACATTATGACAAAACATCCTTATCCTACACAAATAATTTTAGCCAAGCAAGGGAGACTCAAGGGCTGGAAATTTGCCACATAGAAAGGCGAACCTATCATAATTGAGTGAGACAAAATAAAAAGGAAATGATATATATATGTCTCACGAATTTTTAGCCACTAGCATTATTCATATTGGAATCCATATGAGGGAGATATGGACAGATTAGTAAGCAGTGGTCAGAAAATGGTTAACCAGGAAAGAATCTGTTAAGTGAATTTTGTGTTTCAATTTCTTGGAAGCATTCGTAGGGAATTTAAAGAAATGTTAAACATGAAAAATATAGATATATGACTCATTAAATTTTGGCCACTAGAATCACTCAATTTAGAGTCCATAGGAGGGAGATATGATCATATTAGTAAGTAAAGGTCAGAACCTACCCGAGAAGAAATAACATTGAATTTGAGGGAGTAATTTCACCAAGATTCCTTACAATTTCATTAAAATGTTCAACATAAGAGTTTTAGAGGATTGTCTAAGCTTTAAATATACAATAAGATCACTTCAATCAGAGTTGAAATATGGGAGTTATGCTCTGATTAGTGAGATATGACTAGTGTATACCCTAACTATTGCCATTGTATGAACTCCTTACCATCTTAAGTGCATAATTTTGACGTGAAAATAGTTTCTAAAGTGATATTTGAAAATGATTATGTTCATGGCATGATTACCAATAATTTTTGGTAATGATTATATTTGGATGATAAATTATGGCATGTGAGTATAATGAACATACTTGTTATTGAAATCTTATTTTTGGCTATTAATGTGAAAACAAAAGAAAAGAAAAGAAACAAGCACGGTCACATGGCGGTCTGTGTAGTGCACCAATAGGGGATGCCCAACTAACAGTTATGATTATGCTAATGAGAAAAGAAAAATTATGCCATGTTGGACGAAGTTAGAAAAGCCTATACCGAAGAATAGAAAATAATCACCCTGACAGGGGTAGCGTAATATGAAAATAAGTTGATAGCCATAATTTGATATTCTGAAAATATTTATTCAGACCATACATGTCATTACTGCATGATTTTCATCTACATAGATAAAGTGCATTCATATAACCTAAGATATTTTCTGTAGCTTATAGTTATGAAGATGACGTGACAAGCAATATTGTTGATGATTATGATTTATTGTTGAATCTACTGGGATTTAATTCTTATTATATATCCAAATCATGTTCAGAAAACTAGTTATGCAGATTTTTCTATGGCTTTGGCTTTTAGTGCACGTTGGATCGAGTTACTCTATGTTAATCAAATCCCAGAAATTAATAAAGTGTTTGTGGTCAAGTTCACTAAGATCCCAGTGAAGGTGCAACCAACCGTATCTGTATCTCCAGAATTGGTCAACATGGATGAATAAGATGTAGATATTTATGTGTTTGACTTTTGTACGAATGTTTTGATTAATGATGTGTATGTGAACTCAAAATTGTATCGGTGTTAATGGTAGACCTTAAACCTTGATTATGCTTAGTTAAATTAATTGAATGTTATTATGAGTTAAGTAATTAGAAGTAAAGAAGTAATGACTTTCTAAAATTTTACAAATACATATATATATATATATATATATATATATATATATATATATATATATATATATATATATATATAGAGTTGTTACATAGTTCAAGTTCTTAAAGAGCATAAAATAGCCATAAGGTTGACCATTGCTGATATTAAGGGTATTATCGCTTTTACTTGCATGCATAGGATTTTATTGAAAAAAGGAGCTAAGCACTCTAGACAACCCCAAAGAAGGCTAAACCGGCCGATGATGGAGGTGGTAAAAAATAATAACTGGCCAAAGATAGACACTGAATCAAAAAGAAGCAAGTAGTTGTATTAGATACCTATCTAGAAGTCTAGCAATTAGGTGATGTTTCGTATCTTGAATTACTGTTGTGTGTGTTTTATAATTAACTGCAAGCGCACGGCGTAGATGTAGCTAGTCCGGTGAGTACGGGTCATATCCCATAGAGAACAATGTCAATTACTAGAATTATACGAAACGAGCTATCTAAATCGATGTAATCCGATTAGAGAGTGTCACAATTAAATGAATGAAAATAACCAATTAAACAAACCTAGGGTTACGGTTCACCACACTTATGATATTCAACATCCATCTTGTACCTCTAATTGTAATTATCTAGGTTATTAGGGATGGTTTAGCCTTAATTAACTAGCAACCTCTTTTAAGCGTTACTATTGTACCTAGGTTAATCCAATCAACTACTTTCGTGGTTCTTAGTTCAACCTAGGTCCATTAAGTTCTATTCCAATCATGGAATACAATTAATCGTTTTTCTCGTGCCCATTAATTGATTCATTCCTAGAGAGCCTTAAACTACTTTCGTGATTAAGATATCCCTAATTAACTATTAGGTTCCGGTATCAATCTTCATCTTTTAGTCCATCAATTAATATCCTAAGATGTGATAAATATTGGCCAAACATTCGTCAACTCCTATAACCAATGCATAATAGCTAATCCTAATTAACCATAGATAACACAATTAGGGTTCCATTAATTCAATCAGCACAATGTATCATCACACCATAAGTGGGTTTACCAAAACCCTAGATCAAATCTACTCAAGCATGATAGAAAGATAAATCAAAGCATAATCCAATTCATTAAGTAAATATATTCCATACAAACCAAGAGAAAGAGTAGAAATAGAGATGAGTGCAGAGATAGAAAGATAGAACCTGGATGAAGAATGAAATACAAATTGAAATTTTTGTCAAATCTACTCTAAGAACATGAATCAAACATTAATCCTACTCTAAACCTAATCTAATGGTGTTTCCTAAGCCTAAAACTGAGTAAAAGAAGGTCTGAATGCGTCCCTCCCTTTTGGCTGCATATCCCCTTCAATATATATCAATTTTGGTAGTCAAAACCCTAAAAAAGACGATGTGTACGGACCCGAAGCACGGCCGTGTTCCAAGACATGGCCTAGCCATGCTTCGGGCTGGATTCTGGGAAGTTTCTGTAGCTTTTGCCCAGAACACGGCCTGGCCGTGTTGCATGCTACCAAGCACGGCCTGGCCGTGTTGAGGGCTGCCATGCTCCTTTCTTGCTGATTTTTGGTGGGCTTCCTCGTTGCTTCCTTCTCATCTTGTTCCAAGTCTATATGGCACTTTTAATGACTATTTTTCCTTGTTTCTTGGCCTCTTTTGCTCACCTACAAGCATAAAAACAACCAAAGCAGTATCCAAAGCAAAGCATAACCAAAAGCAAAGAAATAACCACAAGTTTACTATAAGTTAGGGGATAAAATATAGCCATTAAGTACTCAAAATTCCACTTTATCAAACTCCCCCATGCTTAAACCTTTGCGTGTCCTCAAGCAAATAACATATCATATCAGGAAGGGGGAAAGATGCAATCAGATTCCAGAAGATAGAAAACTACAATACAGATAATTTGTCACTCAATCTGTGTGCACACAATAGATATATGAATGGACACTTATCAAATAGTCTCTATTCTTCTAAAACTAAACCAATAATTTTTCTATTATATATATACTTCTATTGTTACCATTGGCTGTATGCATAAAATTGATTTTTGTACACTCAAGTAGGCCACCTCATCCTTTAGATCTCTTTATGCTGCCTTACCTTTATTTCTATTTTATCACTCTTTTTCTCACTTAAACTCTTTTACTTTCCATCATCAAATTTTTTTTTCATTCATTTATTTTTTGTTGTTGTTTTTTTAGAAATATGCTATGAGTGCATTTTATGCTCCATCTCACTAGGGTAAATGCATCTAAGTACTCATACTAAGGCATTTTTGGTGCCTTAAAGGGGTACTTAGAGTGAAAACATTTTTGGGGCCCGTGTTGCTAGCAGGTTTGGACTAATTTTCCATAATTTGGCCTGTACTTGCAGCATGGCCGTGTTGGGGGACACGGGCTGCCTGTGTTGCTGGCTGGAATCCTCAAATCTTCAAATTTTTCCTCAGCTTTTAATTCTCCTTGAATTCCTTTGATTTTAACCCTTTTATATTGCCTTGGAGACATGGGAATGAACCTGAAAATTAAATAAAAACACTCATTAAACTTCAACCTAAGAAATTAACTAAATTAAAGATGAAAACCAAATCTTAAAGTTAGAAATCAAACAAAAGGAAACTTTAAAAATCAAAATGTGGGTTGCCTCCCACAAAGCGATTGTTTAAAGTCATTAGCTGGACTCCCTTTTCATGTTTTCCACTCAAGGAGGCTTGAAGAGAGTTTGAATAACTCTCTTTTTAATCCATTGCCTCTTAGTATGAGTCTTGAGGCTTTTCCTGATGGCCTTCTCCTTCAATGATCCTCTTGGCTCATTTATTTCTTCATTTTTTCCATTCAAGCTTTGAGGAGGCAGTTTGAGTTCTAACTTTGTGTCTTTCACTTCCTCCTCAATGTCTTGCTTTTCTTCCCCCTGTTTGACATAAACACCAGAGATTTCCACAAAGCATAACTCAAGTGGGTCAGAAGGAGAAAAATTCATGACATAATCATCCATATTTGGTTTAGGCAAACCAATCATACAACAAGATTCATTTAGGGATGAAGGGTTTATTGTATCATTCAAATTAAATTCTACTTTTTCATCTCCTACATTCAAAGAAAGCTTTCCATCTTTCACATTTATATTGGCACCAGCCGTAGCTAGGAAAGGCCTTCCAAGAATGATGGAGATTTTATCATCTTCCTTAATCTCTAAAATAATAAAATCAACCGGTATGAAAAATTTACCTACCTTTAGAGGGACATCCTCTAATATACCTATTAGGTGCTTGATGGATCGATCAGCCAAATGAAGAGAAAGCGTGGTAGGCTTTAAGTCACCTATCTGAAGCTTTTTGCAAACTGAAAGAGGCATGAGGCTCACACTTGCTCCAAGGTCACATAGGGCTCTGTTTATTTTCATATCTCTAATGGAGCAAGGAATGGAGAAGCTTCTGGGATCCTTAAACTTTTAAGGAAGATTATTCTGAATTAATGCACTAGATCCCTCTGTCAGTGCCACCACAGCATGCTCATCAATCTTCCTCTTATTTGAGAGGATCTCTTTCAGGAACTTTGCATAGGATGGCATTTGGGAGATGGCTTCTAGAAATGGGATATTGATATTCAACTTCTTCAACACATCCAAAAATCTCCCAAACTTCTTCTCTAACTTGGCCTTAACCAACCTTTGAGGAAAAGGGATTGGTGCCTTGTATAGTTCAGGAGCCACATATTTTGGCTCTTCTTCCTTCTTTTCCTCTTCTTCTGGTTCCTCTTCTCTTTTCTTCTCAGATGCAGCCTAAGGTTTATTTGTCTTTACCTCCTCACTTCTCTCAGATTCAGCCAACTGCTTACCATTTCTCAAAGTAATGGCATTACAATGCTCTCTGAGGTTCTCAGTTTGGCCTGAAAGTCTGCCAAAGTTCCTATTAGATAGACTTGCTTGCTGTGCTATCTGAGTTTCCAACATCTTACTATGAGTAGCAAACGAGTCTACCTTGAAGGCTAAATCTTTAATAGCCTCATTCATAGAATGGTTCTGGGCTCTGAATTCATCATTCTGCTTACTTTGTGTAGAGATGAAATTCTCCATCAGAGCCTCCAAATTTGACTTTGGCTGGGGAGGAGCTGGGTTGAATGGCCTCTGATTCTGATATCCAGGAGGTTGCCTGAAATTATTCTGAGGCTGGTTTGCATTCTTCTCATAAGGGAGATTCGGGTGATTCCTCCAGCCTGGGTTGTATGTATTGAAGTGAGGGTTTCCAAGGTGGCATTCATTGGCTACATGGCCAACACTCCCACAGATTTCACATTCTGATGATGAAGAGGAGCCAACAGCATTGATGCTCAACTTATCTAGCTTCTGAAACAATGCATCAACTTTAGAAGTAAGATGATTAAACGCATCTACTTCATACATACCTGCTAGTTTTCTTGGCTGCCTCTCACTAGACCAGGAGTAGTGATTCTGAGCCATGTCTTCAATTAATTCATAAGCCTCATCAACTGTTTTGTTCATCAGTGCTCCTCCAGCTGCAGCATCCACAAACATACGAGTGCTGTAAATCAGTCCATTGTAAAATGTATGGACTATCAGCCACTTCTCCAGCCCATGTTGTGGGCATATCCTAAAGAGCTCTTTGAATCTCTCCCAAGTCTCATATAAAGATTCCCCATCCTTCTGAGCAAAAGTAGTGATCTGATTCCTCAAGTGGGCTGTCTTGCTCAATGGGAAATACTTGGCCAGGAAAGCTTGAGAAAGCTATTACCAAGTGGTAATGGACCCTGATGGAAGAGAGTGCAACCATGCACGGTCCTTGTCCCTCAATGAGAAAGGGAACAATCTCAACCTGATGGCGTCTGAAGATACCCCATCCAACTTCAGGGTGTCACAATACTCCAAAAACACTGAGAGGTGTAAATTCGGGTCTTCAGTAGGCGACCCTCCAAACTGATTTTGCTGAACCATCTGCAAGAGAGATGGCTTCAGCTCAAAGTTGCTAGCTTCAACAACTGGCCTGACTATGCTGGGATTCAGGCCATGAGTGTCTGGGGCGGTAAAATCCTTTAGAGATTAGTTATCTCTCTCCCCCATGGTAGCTGCAGAATTTCCTTTCTGCTATCTTCTTCTTATCCTTCGAAGTGTACGTTCAATTTTCGGGTTAAATTCAGCAACAATCTCACGTTCTCTTCGTATAAAAGAGAAACACACCTATAAAGGAAGAAAAGAAGTAAAAATCAGCAAAGGAAAATTATGCAGAAAAATAGAAAAGAAAAGAACAAAAATGATTTAGTCTAGCTATTTCGTAAAATATCTAATATTGACTTTATTCCCCGACAACAGGGCCAAAAACTTATTGTGTGTGTTTTATAATTAACCACAAGTGCACGGCGTAGCTGTAGCTAGTCCGGCGAGTACGGGTCGTATCCAACAGAGAACAATGTCAATTACTAGAATTATATGAAACGAGCTATCTAAATCGATGTAATCCGATTAGAGAGTGTCACAATTAAATGAATGAAAATAACCAATTAAACAAACCTAGGGTTATGGTTCAGCACACTTATGATATTCAACATCCATCTTGTACCTCTAATTGTAATTATCTAGGTTATTGGGGATGGTTTAGCCTTAATTAACTAGCAACCCCTTTCAAGCGTTACTATCGTACCTAGGTTAATCCAATTACCTACTTTCGTGGTTCTTAGTTCAACCTAGGTCCATTAAGTTCTATGCCAACCATGGAATACAATTAATTGGTTTTCTCGTGCCTATTAATTTATTCATTCCTAGAGAGCCTTAAACTACTTTCATGATTAAGATATCCCTAATTAACTATTAGGTTCTGGTATCAATCTTCACCTTTCAGTCCATCAATTAATATCCTAAGACGTAATAAATATTGGCTAAACATTCGTCAACTCCTATAACCAATGCATAATAGCTAATCCTAATTAACCGTAGATAACACAATTAGGGTTCCATTAATTCAATCAGCACAATGTATCATCACACCATAAGTGGGTTTACCAAAACCCTAGACCAAATCTACTCAAGCATGATAGAAAGATAAATCAAAAGCATAATCCAATTCATCAAGTAAATATATTCCATACAAACCAAGAGAAAGAGTAGAAATAGAGATGAGTGCAGAGATAGAAAGATAGAACCTGGATGAAGAATGAAATACAAACTGAAATTGCTATCAAATCTACTCCAAGAACATGAATCAAACATTAATCCTACTCTAAACCTAATCTGATGGTGTTTCCTAAGCCTAAAACTGAGTAAAAGAAGTTCTGAATGCGTCCCTCCCTTTTGGCTGCGTATCCCTTTCAATATATATCAATTTTGGCGGTCAAAACCCTAAAAAGGACGATGTGTACGGACCTGAAGCACGACTGTGTTCCAAGACACGGCCTGGCCGTGCTTCGGGCTGGATTCTGGAATTTTCTGCAACTTTTGCCCAGAAGACGGCCTGGCCGTGTTGGTGGCTGCCATGCTCCTTTCTTGTTGATTTTTGGTGGGCTTCCTCCTTGCTTCCTTCTCATCTTGTTCCAAGTCTATATGGCACTTTTCATGACTGTTTTTCCTTAGTTCTTGTCCTCTTTTGCTCACCTACAAGCATAAAAACAACCAAAGTAGTATCCAAAGAAAAGCATAACCAAAAGCAAAGAAATAACCACAAGTTTACTATAAATTAGGGGATAAAATATAGCCATTAAGTACTCAAAATTCTCCTTTATCAATTACCAATTTCTAATGAGAAACATCCACCTTTTGTTTTGAAAACACCCACCTTTGAATTTAAGCCACTTCCCCACCACCTCAACTATGTGTTCTTTGGCAAACAAAGGACTCTTTTGGTCTTAATTTCCCAAAAACTTAACACTACACAAGAGGAAAAGTTATGGCAAGTGCATAAAGAGCATAAAATAGCCAAAGGGTAGACCACTATTGATATTAAAGGTATTATCCCTTATACTTACAGGGATAAGATTTTATTGAAAGAAAGAGCTAAGCCCTCTAAACAAACCCAGAGAAGGCTAAAATAACCTATGATGGAGGTGGTAAAAATAATAAAAGGCTAAAGGTAGACACTAAATCAAAGGAAGAAATAGTTGCATTAGATACCTATCTAGAAGTCCAACAAATAGGTGATGTTTTATATATTGAATTACTAATTTCTAACATGAAATCTCTACATTTTTTTTTTTGCAAACACCCACCTTTGAATTGATGCCACTTTCTGATCAACTTAACTATATGTTCTTGGGCAAAGGAGGGACACTTTTAGACATAATTTCCTAAAAAACTTAATACTACAAAAGAGGAAAAGTTAGCGCAAGTTCTTAAAGAGCATTAAATAGCCATATGGTAGACCATTGCTGATATTAATGGTATCATGCCCTCTACTTTCATGCACATGATTTTATTGAATGAAGGAGCTAAGCCATCTAGACAAGCCTAAAGAATGCTAAACTGACATATGATGGAGTTGGTAAAAAAAACTAAAAGGCTAAAGATAAATGCTAAATAAAAGTTGCAAGTAGTCGTATCATATACTTAACTAGAAGTTAAGCAAATATGTGATGTTTCATATCTTGAATTACCAATTTCTAAAGTGAAACCTCTACGTTTTGTTTTGTAAACACCCACCTTTAAATTAAAGCCACTTCTCGGTCACCTTAACTACGTGTTGGTGGGTGAAGGAGAGACTATTTCAAATATAATTTCCTAAAATCTTAATACTACACAAGAGGAAAAGTTAGTGCAGGATCTTCAAGAGCATGAAATAGCCATAGGGTAGACCATTGCTGATATATTAAGGGTATTATCCCTTATACTTGCATGCACAGGATTTTGAAAAAAGGAGCTAAGCCCTCTAGACACCCCAGAGAAGTCTAAATAAACCTATGATGAAGGTGGTAAAAAGTAGTAAAAGGTTAAATGTAGATACTGAATCAAAAGAGCAAGTAGTTATATTAGAAACATATCTAGAATTTATCCACTATGACATAATGTATCAACTATGATACAAACAAAAATGCCTACAAAGTGGAAAGACAAAAGTATTTTTAATATCCCATGCAAAATTGAAAATTCTGAAGTTGAAACAACGATGCTTAATTTAGGAGCATATATAAATGTAATGCCATACTCTATTTATGCTTCATTAGAATTAGGTCCCTTACATCCAACCAACACAGTAATCCAATTTGCTAATAAATCCAATGCATACCCAAAGGGTTTAATTAAGGATGTCTTAGAACAAATTGATAATTTGGTTTTTCTAGTTGACTTTTATGTGCTTAACATGGAGGGTGGTGACACTAACCCTTTAATTCTTCGAGGAAGACCATTCTTAGTGACTTATAATACTGTAATAGATGTTCATCAAGTTATGCTCACCATGGAGTTTAATGGCGAGGTTGTTACATCAATATCTATGATGGCATGCAACATCTAGATTATGATATCCCCGTATACTCTATCAATGTCATTGATTCTTTAGCACAAGAGTTTTTTGAGTTAAATAGAGAAGACAAGATGGAAGTAGCCCTAAGTAAAACCATTAAAGAAAAAAAAAGATAAACATAGACGCTAAATCAAAGGAACAAGTAGTTATATTATATACCTATCTAGAATTCCAGCAAATAGGTGATGTTTTATATCTTGAATTACCAATTTCTTACGAGAAAGCTCTGCCTTTTTTTTTCCAAACACTCTTCTTTGAATTGAAGCCACTTCCAAATCACCATAACTGCGTGTTCTATAGAAAAGGTGGGACTCTTTTGGTCATAATTTCCCAAAAACTTAATACTACACAAGAGGAAAAGTTAGTGCATGTGCTTAAAGAGCATAAAATAGCCATAGGCACCATTGATGATATTAAGGGTATTATCCCTTCTACTTACATGCATAGCATATTAATGAAATAAAGAGTTAAGCCCTCCAAATAATGCTAGATAAGGCTAAACTGACCTATGATACGGGTGGGAAAAAATGATATTGAAGATCCTTCAGGTAGAAGTAATAAGTAACATCCCCAATTTTATTTTAGAAAAAGCTTTTTAATGGTGAAGGGAAGGAAAGAGAATGAAATGGAATGTAACAACTCCATTTTTTTAATCATATATATTTGTAAAGTCCCATAAAGTCATTACTTCTTTACTTCTAATTACTTAACTCATAATAACATTCAATTAATTTAACCAAGGATAATCAAGGTATAAGGTCTGCCATTAACACTGATATAATTCTAAGTTCACATACACATCATTAATCAAAACATTCGTACAAAAGTCAAACATATAAATATCTACATCTCATTCATCTATGTTGACCAATTTCAAAGATACGGGTGCAGGTGGTTGCACCTTCACCGGGATCTTAGCCAACTCGACCACACACACCTTATTAATTTCAGGGATCTACCCAACATAAAGTAATTCGATCCAACATGCACTAAAAGCCAAAGCCATAGAAAAATCTGCATAACTAGTTTTCTGAACATGATATAGAAATATAGTGAGAATTAAATACTAATAGGTTTAACAAAAAATCATAATAATCATCAATATTGCTTGTCACGTCATGTTCATCTGTATAAGCTACAGTAAATATCTTAGATCATATGAATGCACTTTATCTATGCAAATGAAAATCGTGCAGTAATGACATGTATGGCATGAATAACTATTTTCAGAATATCATATGATGACTATTAACTTATTTTCATATCACGCTACCCCAGTCATGGTGATTATTTTCTACTCTCTGGTACGGACTTTTCTAGTTTCGTCTGACATAGCACACTTTCTCTTTCTTTTCTCATTAGCATAATCATAGCTGTTAGTAGGGCATCCCCTATTGGTGCACTACACAGACCGCCATGTGACCTTGCTCATTTCTTTTCTTTTCTTTTCTTTTCTTTTCACGATAATAGCCAAAAATATGATTTCAATAACAAGTATGTTCATTATACTCACATGCCATAATTTATCATCAAAACATAATCACTAGCAAAAATCATTGGTAAAATGCAATCATGTCATGATCATAACCATTTTCGAATATCACTTTATAAAATATTTCCATGTAAAAATTACACACTTAAGATGATAAGGAGTTCATGCAATGGCAATGGCTAGGGCATACACTAGTTATTTATTATTTCTATTTATAAGATTCTTCTTCTTTTTAAAATATTATTTTCATCTTTTCATTTTCTTTATACTTGGCCTCTAGCTACTTTCCTCCCACTTATATCATTTTCAACACAAGTTCTCACAAATTTTATAGGGTATTGTTCTCCAAGCTGGTTTCTATTATTACCCTTTAGTTAATGAGGTTCATTTAGGGTAGAAAATGTTAAAAATAAGCATTACTAGCTCCTTACACAGCCTGTCCATGTTCCATGACATGGCCATTCTTGAAAAAATACTTCAAACATACTAAAAAATAGCCCTGAACACGGCCTACCCATGCTAAAATAACCCTGAACACAGCTTGGCCGTGTTCTGTGACCTTTCCTCACTTATTCAACTATATCTCCATCATAGGAACTCCAATTGAGGTGTTCCAAAGCCAATAAAAATGTAAGACACTTATCAACAACTTTCATGTTTATCATTTCTTAAGATTCCTTAAGAATAATTCCCAAAAAATAGAAAACAAAAACACTTACATTTACCACCCTGAATTCTAGACTAATTCTGACCTCTACTCATTAATTAGCCATATCTCCCTCATATAGACTCCAAATTAGTTGAATTTAGAGCCTATAGTTCTATGAGACATATATCTATATTTATTACATTAACAATTTCATTTAATTCCTTACATATTATGCCCATAAATTCAAACACAAAAACATACTTAACAGATTCTTCCGTGGTTAACCATTTTCTGACCACTATTACTAATCGGAACATATCTCCCTCATTTAAAGTTCAAATTGGGTGATTCCAATGGCTAAAAACCTGTGAGACATATATCTACATTTTTTATGTTATCCATTTTTTTAATTCCTAACGGAGTCTTCCCATAATTTCAAAAACAGAAGCCTTCCTAGTTACTCTGAAATCCAGTAATCTTAGCCTTGCCTCTCCTGTAGTTCTAGTTCATTCTTTTATTAATTAATATTCCATTTTTCTTACAAATTTTTACCTAACCAGAGAATTACTCATCTCAACATTTAATTATATTTCTTACTTAATTTAACATATTCCATCATCCAATTCAAAAGAAAAACATAATCAAATCAAGCTCACTAAGGGTGTTTCTCAACAGCAATTTCTCATGGTTTTTCCTTAGGTGTTTAAGGCCGTACTTAATTTACCAACCTAACCATCTTTCATCCATTTTTACCATATTCAAAAATACATAGTAGCAGCATAAAAGCCCTAAATTTTTGCCACCCATAGCCATATTTATGCAAAACTTTCCATACCAACCGAAGTATTCAAAATATCCATCACATGCAAGATCAACATGTAACATGATATAGCAACATCCATGGTCAATCATTAAAGTATCAAATATTGTAAATTTGATCAAAATTCTAAGATCAAAATCCCATATAAATGTTACAAATTTCAAAGATTTTCTTCAAAAAGAGATATTGTTAAAGCTACCTAAAGATCTCCCTAACTCACTTAGTGAATTCTTTTTCTTGTTTTCTCTTGAAGGAAGTAGCATGATTCCTCCCTTCCCTTAGCTTTTCTAGCAACTTAAATAAGGGAAGGAGGGTGATTTTTGAACCCTAAGGATGAAGAGAAAAGATGGATTTAAGTCAAAATTAAGCTAACTTACCTTGAGTACTTAGTCCTCTTGACTTCTCCTTCCTCTTTCTTCCTCTCTTCTCCTCTCTTTCTCTCATTTCCTCACTCTACCTTGCTTATGTTTTTCCTCTTCCTCACTTGGAAAAAATTATCATGTAATAAGGGGGGTTTTGTTTAAATAAACTATCATGTGGTTTACCTTTCATAACCATGGGTCTACCTTATCACAATTAGGATGCACTTGGTTGTTTTTCTAGTGAAAAACAACTCATGTTCTTGTCTTCCTCTCCCTTAGTTAAGATATGCATAGCAAAAAGAGATTTGTATTTTGAAAATCATGTTAAAATGATCTTAGGACAAGGGACACGGTCCCTTTGATTTACGGATTCATTTCCTTTTCTTTTGTCTCACTCAAGTATGATAGGTTTGCCTTTCTAAGTGGTAAATTTCCAGCCCTTGAGTCTCTCTTGCTTGACTGAAATTATTTGTGTAGGATAAGGATGTTTTGTCATAATGTCATGTATTATTACCTACTTGTTGAAATTGTAAATGTAGGATATAGATGTTTTGCCCTAATGCCATGTATTATTACCTACTTGCTAAAATTATGAATGTAGGATATAGATGTTTTTTCCTAATGCCATGTGACCTAATCTTGATTATTATTACACTACTATTTTCTCACATGGTTCTTATTTTTTCCTCTTGGATTTAGGCTCATTCTTACCCATTTCCTTTTGCTTTGACTGAAATTCTACCTTTCATAGAGGGCTTGGTCACATTTCCATGATTTTTTGGGTTATCGGTCCAACTTCTATATCCTAGTCCAAAACTATGTTTTATTTCTTGTTTGGGCTATCCAATTGGCTTGCTAGAAACTCATGTGAAGTAGAAAAACTCTATCTAAAGTGTCCATAAGTAAAAGCCCAATGTATGGGTGGAGATGTTAAACTTAAGAACTCTAGCTCTTGAATTAGGAAAAATTACCATAATCCAATCTTTTTGAAATTTTAAGACCTTTACTTCCCAAAAATTTATCTTCTTTACCCAAGAATTTTGCCTCTCTTTAGTATGTTATTTATAACTTTTCCTATTAGGTTTTCTCTCTTTATTTATTCCCTTAATGTTAGAAACATTCTCTATGCATACACATAAGGTGAAGAATTTCTAAGGCTTATATTTTCTTAGATATCTAAAAATTGTCTAATAAATTTTATTTCTTTAATTAAATATTTATGTACCTTTATTAATAAAATAAAATAAAAAATTAGGGATGTTACATGGAACATTAAAGAAACCCTAGAAAATTTAAAAGTAACTAAATGGCAAAAGGGAAATCTAGAATGGGAGAAATTGTAATTTCCCAATTCTTTGAGGCAAGAACCGAACATCAGGAATTAAGCTAGAGATATATCTATGCTGTGACCCCAAAACCTTTGGAATCTTCTTAAATGAGGAACTAAACCATTTGAGAAATTTTAGGAAGCCGAACAAGGCTATAGTCAAAGGGTTAGTCAAAATCTAATGCAGTAGCAAACCTGTAATTTTGTCTTGGTTGTAGGACATAGTTGGCATGAAAAGTTTGCTTCCAGAAAGTCTTATTTTTTTAAATATTTTCCCAAAGACTTTTTGAAGAAGTCGATCAAGGGAAGGGGAGAGAAGAAACCTACAGCCAAGAGGAAGAAATGCCAAAGAAGAAGAGAAGGAAGGTGGAGAGATAAGAAAGAAAGAGAAAAGGCTAGATAAGAGATTCAAGGTGATTTTATATATGGATCATCCCCTAAATCATCCCTCATATTCATTCTAAGCTCCTAATGATGGTTTTGATGGTGGTTATGTGGTGGAAGAAGAAGATCTAGGTAGAGCCAAGGCAAAGGAAACCAAAGGAGGTGCTTGTTAACAAAGAGGATAAGTAGAGTTGGGTAGGTTTAACATTAATTTGTCATTGAAATTCCATGTCTTTTAGAATATCTAAAGTGTTTAAAATCTCATATTTCTATGATGCACGATGCATCTTTGTCATTATCCATGTAGAGTGAAAATTTGAATGCATATTGATAAAGGGGAAAATGAGTGGTCAATTAATATATTTCATCCTTTATTTTATAGTGAATTTGTGATTATTTTCCTTCTTGGGTTATGTTTTGTTTTGCTTGCTCTGGATACTGCTTGGCTTTGTTTTCTATTTGTAGGTGAGCAAAAGAAGTCGAGAGTGAAGGGAAAACACTCATGTGAAGAGTTACATGGACTTGGAACAAGCTAAAGAGGAAGTAAGGAGGAAACTCAGAAGAAATTGGCAAAGAACGAACCATGTAGCCTTCAACACGGCCAGGCCATGTTTGGTGTACCTAAAATAGGGTTGTGCTTCGAGTTCATACAGTCCATGATTTTAAGCAGCTAAAGCGATATATATATACATATATATGGTGGAAAATGAAGGGAAAGAAATCCAAATGGAGACAGACTCATTCAAACTTAATTTAGGCTTAGGAAACACTCTTAGATTTGGTAGGATTATTGTTTACTTTATGTTCTTAGAGTATAATTGAGATTAATTCAAGCTTTGTATCCCTAATTAACTATGTTCTACAAATCAAGTTTTATCTTTATATCTTTACACCTATCTCTACTTCAACTCCTTTCTTTTGGATTGTATTGAATATTTATGAATTGCTTAATGAAATTGATTATGATTTTTGTAACACCCTAATTTTTTGTTAATTATATTTACAAAATGGAATATTCAGAAAGGATTAAAAAGGATTAAATTGGGTAATTATTAGGAAATAATTGTGAATATTTAATAAGAGATTTCTCATTTTTGGAAGAGATAATTAAGAAGGAAGTAGTAATTTCTTTATCTGCAAGGCCATAATTGGGCAATGAGAAGAGGGATGAAGAGTTAGGAAGAGAATTATAAAAAACCCATTAGAATATGTCTTAAGAAGGAATTAAACACTTGGTGTTCCATTTTAATAGAGTGGCATGATGGTTATCGTTACAAAAAGGAAGGGTGTGGGTTAAGAGAGAAGAAACTTCTCCAAGAAGCTAGTAATATTTTATTACTTCTCCCTTGACTTACTTAGCCAAGTCGCTAGGGAGCCCAAGGAAAAGAAGAACCCAAGGCAGAAAGAGAGAAAAGATAAGAAAGAAAAGGGAAGAGAAGAAGACAATGAAAGGAAGGAAGGTAGAGAGAGAGCTAAAATCCAATTAGAAGAGGTAAGCTTTAAGACTCTTGATCTTCTCTAACCCTATGTATATTCATGAGTTTTCATGGAAAACTAATGGTTGGAGGAAAATCTGCAGCTTGGTGGTGGAATTTTAAAAAGAGGAATCATCCAAAGCTAGTGAGAGAAACATCTTGGGTGGTGAAAAAGGTGAGATCAACACCCTTTTTAAGAGTTCTTGGTTATATGACTTGACGGGTGACTTGTATATATGTATTAAAGCATGATGGAAGGTGTAACAGCTCCATTTATGTAACAAATTTTTTTATTATTATTATTTAACATCATGAAGTTATTACCTCAACTTAACTCACAATAACATTTATTTAATTATACAATACTAAGTTTACACTCACATCATTAATACAAACATTTGTACAAGACATACATGTACATATAAGCCCTAATCTTCCACATAGACTATTTCCGGGGACACTGGTTCGGGTGGTGGCACCTCCGCCGGAATCTCAGTCACTTCAACAACTGATATATTCGCAATAATAGGTATTTGCCCAAGATAGGGCACCTCGATCATACGTACGGCAATAATAAGTCTCATTGAAAACAACTGCATAGCTAACTTTCTGAACATGATATGGAAATATAGTGAGAATTAAATCCCAGTATGTTCAACAATAATTCATTATCAATATAGTTCATCACGTCATGTTCAGCTGTATAAACTACAGAAAATATCTTTAGGTCACATGAATGCACTTTATCATGCACATGAAAATTATACAGTTATGACATTTATGCCACGAATAACTATTTTTTTCGAATTTCATATGATGGCTATCAACTTATTCTTACTTCAAGCTACCCCGGTCAGGGTGAGTATTCTCTATTTTTCGATACGGGATTATCTCGCTCCATCCGACATGGCACACTTTCTCTTTCTTTTCTCATGAATATAATCATAACCGTTGGTTGGGCGTCCCCTACTGGTGCACCACACGGATTGCCATGTGACCGTGCTCATTTCTTTTCTTTTCATATTAATAGCCGAAAATATGATTCCAATAACAAGTTTGTTCATTATATTCTCATGCCATAATGTATCAAAACATAATCATTCTCAAAATTCATTGGTAAACTGAAATTATGCCAAGAATATAATCATTTTCTAATTTTCACTTTATAAAATATTTCCATGTCAAAATTCCACACTAATACCTCGATAACTGGATAGTAATTGTAGTATGTAAACAGGGCACCAGGAAAGTTCTCAGAAAAGAGAGGTGGGTCACTAATGGACACACTTAAGTACCAAGTCTTTCCTTGCCAGAGCTTTCCTTAGACATGCACTTTTCACAAATCACAATTTTTTTTTCAGTAACTAGAATAATTCTTTTCTGATGTGGAAATACTGTAACCACGGAGCATACTAAGATTTTTTTCAAATAAAACCGGCACTTTCAAAACTTCTTGGAAATTTATATGAGTACTAGGGTAAATTCTATGTTAAAAATTACACACTTAAAATGGTAGTAAGTTCATGCAATGGCAATAGCTAGGGCATACACTAGGCATTTATTATTTTCATTTATAAAATTCCTCTTCTTTCTTGAATATTATTTTCATCTTTTCATTTTCTTTATGTCTAGGCATTTAGTCATTTTATTTCTACTTATATCATTTCCAACACATGTTCTTACAAATTTTATAGAGCATTTTTCCTCAAATTGATTTCTACTATTACCTTAAAAGTTCATCTAGGGTAGAAAAAATATTGAAAATAGGTTTTACTAACTTTTAACATAGCCTTTACTTACAAATCATAGAATAACTCTCTCATTTTAACTCCAATTAAGATGATCTTAGTGTCTATGAAAAGCTAAGACAATTATTTAAAACTATTATGTTAATCATATCAACAAAATAGTATGATATTGTGGTGTTATAACTCCTTTAAATTTAGTATTATTTCTTCTCGTGTAGGTTCTGACCTTTACTGACTAATTAGACCATATCTCTCAAATTTGAACTCCAAATTGAGTTATTCCAGTTGGTAAAATTCTATGAGCCATATATCTATAATTTTTATTTTGGCGCGCTATTTTAATTCCCTACAGAATATTTCCAGAAATTCAAAAACTAAAGCTTTAATAACATACTCTTCCCTGAATAAACATTTTCTGACCTCTGCTTACTAATCAGATCATATCTACCTCATATGAACTCCAAATTGAGTTATTCCAGTTGGTAAAATTCCATGAGCCATATATCTATAATTGTTATGTTGGCGCGCTATTTTAATTCCTTACAGATACTTCCCAGAAATTAAAATACCGAAGCTATCCTAACATATTTTTCCGTGATGACCCATTTTCTGACCTTTGTCTACTAATCGGCTCATATCTCCCTTATATGGACTCCAAATTGAATGATTCTAGTGCCTAAATATCCATGACACATATATATTTAATTCTTATGTTAATCATTTATTTTAATTCCTTATAGATTGTTCCCAGAAATTAAAATACCGAAGCTACAAATTATGCCACCCATAGCCATAACCATGCAGAACTATCTACACCAACCTAAGTATTCAAACATACATCACATGCAAGATCAATATGTAACATGATATAGCAACATCATGACCAATCATAAAAGTTCTAAGATCAAAATCTCATATAAATATTATAAGTTTCAAAATTTTTCTTCAAAAAGAAATATTGTTAAACTTACCTGGAGCACTTAGTCCCCTAGACTTCTCCTTCCTCTTTCTTCCTTTCTTCCTCTCCTTTCCTCACTCTACCTTGCTTCTATTTTTCTTCTCCCTCACTTGGACGAAATTCTAATGTTGTAAGGGTGGGTTTTCTTATATAGACCATCAAATAATTCACCTTTCATGATCATGGGTCTACCTTATCACAATTAAGATACACTTTGTTGAATTTTTGGAAAACAAACAACTTATGTTCTTGTCTTCCTCTTCCTTAGTCAAGATATGCATAGGAAAAGGAGATTTGTATTTTGAAAATTATGATGATATGTTCTTAAGATAAGGGACAAGGTCCCTTTGATTTAGGGATTCATTTCCATTTTCTTTTGTCTTAAACAAGTATGATAGGTTTGCCTTTTTAGGTGGAAAATTTCTAGCCCTTGAATCTCCATTATTTGGTTGATATTATTTGTGTGGGCTATGAATGTTTTGTCCTAATACCATGTATTATCATACCACTTGCTAAAATTATGAGTGTAGGATATAGATGTTTTTGTCCTAAAGCCTTGTATTATCATGCCACTTGCCTAAATGATGAATGTAGAATCACACCACTTGCTAAATTTTTGTCTTAATGCCATGTAGCCTAATCTTTATTCTTATTATTATATCATCATCTAATTTATTTTATTTTATTTTTTCTCTTGGATTTGGGCTTATTCCTACCCATTATGGGCTTGTCCTACCCATTTTCTTTGCTTTGGATAAAATTCTTCCTTTCTTGGTGGGCTTGGTCACATTTTCATAATTTTTGGGCTATTGGTGCAATTACTATATCCTAGTTCAAGTCTATGTTTTATTTCTTGTTTAGGTTATCCAATGGGCTTGTAGAAACTTATGTGAAGTGGAAAAACTCTATATGAAGTGTCCATAGGTAAAAGCCCAATGTATGAGTAAAGATTTTAAACTTAGTAACTATAGTTCTTGAATTAGGAAAAATTACCCTAATTCAATGTTCTTGAAATTTTAAGACCTTTACTTGTTTCTAAAAATTTATCTTCCTTATCCAAGAATTTTGCATCTCTTTAGTATGTTATTTCTAATTTCTTTCCTATTAGATTTTCCTTCTTTATTTGTTCTCTTAATGTTAGAAACATTTTCTATGCATATACATAAGGTGAAGAATTTCTAAGGACTATATTTCCTTAGATATCTAAAATATTGTCTAATAAATTTCATTTCCTTAATTAAATTTTTTATGTACCTTTATCAATAAAAGAAACGAAATTAAGGATGTTACATTTCTCTCCCCCTAAAAGAAATTTTGTCCTCAAAATTTCAAAAATTACCTTATAAGAACAATTGCGGATATTTCTTCCTCATGACTTCTTCCAGCTCCCAAGTTGCTTCTTCCGGAGTCAAACCTTCCCATAACACCTTAACTAGGGGAATGGTTTTATTTCTCAGTTGCTTCACGTCAGTGTCCAATATGGATGCAGGTACTAGCTGGTATGTCATGTTCTCCTTTATTTGGATTGGTTCATCCAGTATTACATGTGATGAATCTGAAAGATACTTCCGCAACTGTGATACGTGGAAAACATTATGTAGGTTGGACAAATTAGGTGGGAGAGCAACTTGATATGCTGATGTCCCTACTTTCTTCAGAATTTGGTAGGGTCCTAAAAATTGCGGACTTAGCTTTCTTGTTTTGAGAGACCTACCAACTCCAGTAATCGGGAAAAGTTTCAGAAATACATAGTCTCCTTCCTCAAACTCTAGAGGTCTATGTCTCTTATCGTAGTAACTCTTTTGCCGACTCTGCGCTGTAAGTATTTTGTTTCGTATCATCCTGATTTGTTCAGTGGTTTGTTGAACTAGATCAGGACCCAACAAGTTCTTTTCTCCTACCTCGAACCAACATAGTGGAGATCGGCACTTTCTACCGTATAAAGCTTCATAGGGGGCCATCTTAATGCTAGAGTGATAGCTATTATTATAAGCAAACTCTACTAAAGGTAGGTACTTATCCCATCCTTTACCTTGCTCTATCACACAGGCCCTCAACATATCTTCTAGGGTTTGAATGGTTCGTTCTGTCTGCCCGTCAGTCTGAGGATGGTAGGCAGTACTGAACCGCAACTGAGTACCAAAAGCTTCTTGCAACGCCTTCCAAAACCTCGACGTGAACCTCAGATCTCTATCAGAAATAATATTTAAGGGAATCCCATGGAGTCTAACTATTTCCTGAACGTACAATTGGGCCAATTTATCTAGTGAAAAGTTAATTTTTATGGGCAAAAAGTGAGCAGATTTGGCTAATCTGTTAACTATTACCCAGAAAGAGTCATGTCCCACTGAAGTCTTAGGTAAACCTACAACAAAGTCCATCGAGATACTATCCCATTTCCATTTAGGGATCTCAAGAGGTTGTAGAAATCGCGCTGGCTTTTGATGCTCCACCTTCACCTTTTGACAAATGAGACATTTCGCCACAAACTCAGCAATGTCATTTTTCATCCCTGGCCACCAATACAACCTTTTTAAATCCTGGTACATTTTAGTGCATCCAGGATGGATTGTGTATTTACTTTGATGCGCTTCCTGCAGTATCTTAGTCCTCAACTCTTGTTCTTGAGGGACACAAATCCTTCCCTGATACATGATTACTCCATCTTCCATGACAAAAAAATTACCTTGGTCTTTATGATCCTGTAAGTATTGATCGTGAGCTTGAGCCTCTTTGATCTGGGCTCTAAGGTCAGACCCTATACTTAAACCATTAATGACTAGATTCTTTGGAGTAAGAGTAGTGGCTAGCTTCAAATTTCGAAACTCCTCTAGCATCTGCATCTCATACACCATCATCTGACCCATGTGCAGAGATTTTCGACTCAAGGCATCTACTACAACATTCACCTTTCCGGGATGATACTTTATCTCAAACTTGTAGTCATTGAGGAATTCTACCCATCTTCGTTGCCTCATATTTAACTCCTTCTGATCAAAGAGGTATTTAAGACTCTTATGATCACAATATACTTCAAAGGTTTCCCCGTACAAATAGTGTCGCCAAATCTTTAAGGCAAACACTACTGCCGCTAATTCAAGATTATGGGTTGGATAGTTTCCTTCGTGGGGTCTTAGTTGCCTAGAGGCGTAAGCAACTACTCTCTTATCTTGCATCAGCACACATCCTAGCCCTTTCTTTGAAGCGTCACTATACACTTCAAAATATCCTGTGGGGTCTGGAATAATTAAAACAGGAGGAATGGTCAGTCTTGTCTTCAACTCCTGAAAACTAGCATCACATTGATCAGTCCATTTGAAAGGACTTCCCTTCCTGGTCAATTTAGTCAATGGCAAGGCTATACGAGAGAAGTTTTGTATAAATCTCCTGTAGTATCCTGCCAAACCAAGGAAACTTCTGATTTCCGTAACCTTCTTTGGTGTCTTCCACTTAATCACTGCTTCTGTCTTGCTAGGATCTACGGCTACCCCTCTATTAGAGATGACATGTCCGAGAAACTTCACCTCTGACAGCCAAAATTCACACTTCTCTAATTTAGCATATAACTTTTTCTCTTTCAGCACTTGCAGCACGATTCGGAGATGTTGTTCATGTTCTTTCTCACTCTTAGAATATATCAAGATGTCATCAATGAACACTACAACAAATTGATCTAGGTAGGGTCGAAAAATGCGATTGATGTAATCCATGAAAATTGCAGGTGCATTTGTCAATCCAAAGGGCATTACGAGAAACTCATAGTGCCCATACCTAGTCCTGAAGGCAGTTTTTGATACATCCTCATCCTTGATCCTAATCTGATGATATCCTGACCTCAAGTTAATTTTAGAAAAGATAGAGGCTCCCTTCAGTTGATCCAATAAGTCATCTATCCTAGGGAGAGGGTACTTGTTTTTAATAGTCACCTTATTCAGCTGTCTGTAATCTATACATAGTCTCAAGCTTCCATCTTTCTTCTTAACAAACAATACAGGAGCTCCCCAAGGTGATACACTTGGTCTAATGAATTGCTTGTCTAACAGTTCCTCCAACTGTTTCTTAAGTTCATGTAGTTCCTTCGAGGCCATTCGATATGGTGCAATAGAGATAGGCCCTGTCCCAGGTAGGAGATCAATAGAGAACTCTATCTCTCTCTTGGGAGGTAAGCCTGGAATATCTGATGGAAACACTTCAGGAAACTCGTTGGCTATTAGAATTTCATCAAGCTTCGATTCGACTTCTAGGTTTGATAAATACAAGAGAATGTATCCAAGTACTCCATTCTTCAACTCCCTATTAACTTGATTGGCATTTAGCATCAATAACTGGACCTCCTTTTTTGGAGTAGAAGGTAGAAATTCAACGGTCTTGTTACAACAATTCAATAAGACTCGATTTCTAGACATCAAGTCTAACCCTAGAATGACCTCAATACCTCTTAAAGGTAAACAGACGAGGTCTACAGAAAAAGTTTTCTCCTGGATGGTGACTTGACGATCTTTACATACAGAGGAAGTTAATACCCGTTCCCCTGTAGGGGTTACTACGGATAGCTCATAGGGAGTTTCAGAAATAGGAAACTGAAACTTCCTAATACATTCTTCCAATATAAATGAATGACTAGCACCAGAGTCAAATAACACCATAAGAGCAAATCCATAGATATAGCATGTACCTTGAATCATTTCAGAAGATTGGGCTGCCTCTTGGCCGCTCAGCGTGAAAACCCTTCCTTTCACCTGAGGCCTTTGTTCTAGCTGCTTCCCCACATTCTGTGGGCAGTTTTTTGCAAAATGTCCCTTCTGTCCGCAATTGAAGCAGACATCTTGTCCCATGTAGCATGGCCGGTTACCATGCATGCGTCCGCACTTAGCGCACTTGACTGAGGCGAGGTCTTGTTGAAAAGGCCTAGGACCCACAATCAATGGCCTCTTACCAGCTCCATATCCACTTCTTCTCACATTCTTTCCAGGGTTGGAAAAATTTTTCTTCCTCTTCCATAGGTTTCGCCTTTGCTTCTCATCCTCCACTGCCCTTAAACTCTTTTCCAGGAGTCTGCATTTATTTATCAGAGGTACAAACTCCCTGATCTCCATAGCTATAACAGCATTCTTTAATTCTAGGTTTAGTCCTACTTCAAACTTAACCGCCTTCCATGCTTCATCTGGGTTATATCGCAGATAAGAGGAGAACTTCGACAGCTCGTTGAACCTTACAATATACTGGTCCACAGTCATGCTGCCTTGCCTGAGTTGGAGAAATTCGATCTCTTTCTCTGCCCGTACAGTACTTGGAAAGTACTTTTCAAAAAAAATGTCCTTGAACACCTGCCAGGTGATCTGTCTTCCCTGATGAGCTAAAAGTTTTCTAGCTCCACGCCACCAGTATTCTGCTTCATCCTTTAACATATATGCAGCAAAAATAATTTGCTGCTCTTCAGTATAGCCCATCACTTCAAAGATTTTCTCTAATTCCCTAATCCACCTTTCGGCTACCGTTGGGTCATAGCCACCTTGGAAACAAGGTGGTCTAGTCCTCAGGAACTCGGATATGCCATTATCTTTTCCCGCCATTCGGTTGTTAGCACCATTCTCAACATTTGTGTTATTAGCATTCTGGAGATGTTGTAAAATTTGATTGGTGGTCAAGACTTGGTCTCGAATTGCTGTGGCCAGCTTATGCAGGGTTTCTTCCGCATTGTTTGCCGGATTCCTCCTTGGTGGTGCCATTTCCTACTGTGGCAAAAACAAAGTTATGCTGCTATTGAGGTGATCAAACCCAATAGTTAGTTTCAAAATATTTAACAGCAGTCATAACACTACCTCGGCATATAGATAGGAAACACTAGTAATTTCTTACCTATATGAACTCACTGATTCCCTACACAGCATAACCACAACATACTCAAGACACTATAAGATCGATTCAGATAACCATCCAACCACTGGCCATCTAGGATCGACCTGCTCTGATACCAATTATGTAACAGCTCCATTTATGTAACAAATTTTTTTATTATTATTTAACATCATGAAGTTATTACCTCAACTTAACTCACAATAACATTATTTAATTATACAATACTAAGTTTACACTCACATCATTAATACAAACATTTGTACAAGACATACATGTACATATAAGCCCTAATCTTCCACATAGACTATTTTCGAGGCCACTGGTTCGGGTGGTGGCACCTCCGCCGGAATCTCAGTCATTTCAACAACTGATATATCCGCAATAATAGGTATTTGCCCAAGATAGGGCACCTCGATGATACGTACGGCAATAATAAGTCTCGTTGAAAACAACTGCATAGCTAATTTTCTGAACATGATATGGAAATATAGTGAGAATTAAATCCCAGTATGTTCAACAATAATTCATTATCAATATAGTTCATCACGTCATGTTCAGCTGTATAAACTATAGAAAATATCTTTAGGTCACATGAATGCACTTTATCATGCACATGAAAATTATACAGTTATGACATGTATGCCACGAATAACTATTTTTTTCGAATTTCATATGATGGCTATCAACTTATTCTTACTTCAAGCCACCCCGATCAGGGTGAGTATTCTCTACTTTTCGGTACGGGCTTATCTTGCTCCGTCCGACATGGCACACTTTCTCTTTCTTTTCTCATGAATATAATCATAACCGTTGGTAGGGCGTCCCCTACTGGTGCACCACACGGATTGCCATGTGACCGTGCTCATTTCTTTTCTTTTCATATTAATAGCCGAAAATATTATTCCAATAACAAGTATGTTCATTATATTCTCATGCCATAATGTATCAAAACATAATCATTCTCAAAATTCATTGGTAAACTGAAATTATGCCAAGAATATAATCATTTTCTAATTTTCACTTTATAAAATATTTCCATGTCAAAATTCCACACTAATACCTCGATAACTGGATAGTAATTGTAGTACGTAAACAGCGCACCAGGAAAGTTCCCAGAAAAGAGAGGTGGGTCACTAATGGACACGCTTAAGTACCAAGTCTTTCCTTGCCAGAGCTTTCCTTAGACATGCACTTTTCACAAATCACAATTTTTTTTCAGTAATTAGAATAATTCTTTTCTGATGTGGAAATACTGCAACCACGGAGCATACTAAAATTTTTTTCAAATAAAACTGGCACTTTCAAAACTTCTTGGAAATTTATATGAGTACTAGGGTAAATTCTATGTTAAAAATTACACACTTAAAATGGTAGTAAGTTCATGCAATGGCAATAGCTAGGGCATACACTAGGCATTTATTATTTTCATTTCTAAAATTCCTCTTCTTTCTTGAATATTATTTTCATCTTTTCATTTTCTTTATGTCTAGGCATTTAGTCATTTTATTTCTACTTATATCATTTCCAACACATGTTCTTACAAATTTTATAGAGCATTTTTCCTCAAATTGATTTCTACTATTACCTTAAAAATTCATCTAGGGTAGAAAAAATATTGAAAATAGGTTTTACTAACTTTTAACACAGCCTTTGCTTACAAATCAGAGAATAACTCTCTCATTTTAACTCCAATTAAGATGATCTTAGTGTCTATGAAAAGCTAAGATAATTATCTAAAACTATTATGTTAATCATATCAACAAAATAGTATGATATTGTGGTGTTATAACTCCTTTAAATTTAGTATTATTTCTTCTCGCGTAGGTTCTGACCTTTACTGACTAATTAGACCATATCTCTCAAATTTGAACTCCAAATTGAGTTATTCTAGTTGGTAAAATTCCATGAGCCATATATCTATAATTGTTATGTTGGCGCGCTATTTTAATTCCCTACAGAATATTCCCAGAAATTCAAAAACTAAAGCTTTAATAACATACTCTTCCCTGAATAAACATTTTCTGACCTCTGCTTACTAATCGGATCATATCTACCTCATATGAACTCCAAATTGAGTTATTCCAGTTGGTAAAATTCCATGAGCCATATATCTATAATTGTTATGTTGGCGTGCTATTTTAATTCCTTACAGATACTTCCCAGAAATTAAAATACCGAAGCTATCCTAACATATTTTTCCCTGATGACCCATTTTCTGACCTTTGTCTACTAATCGGCTCATATCTCCCTTATATGGACTCCAAATTGAATGATTCCAGTGCCTAAATATCCATGACACATATATTTTTAATTCTTATGTTAACCATTTATTTTAATTCCTTATAGATTGTTCCCAGAAATTAAAATACCAAAGCTATCCTAACATATTTTTCCCTGATGACCCATTTTCTGACCTTTGTCTACTAATCGGCTTATATCTCCCTTATATGGACTCCAAATTGAATGATTCTAGTGCCTAAATATCCATGACACATATATATTTAATTCTTATGTTAACCATTTATTTTAATTCCTTATAGATTGTTCCCAGAAATTCAAATACCGAAGCTAAAAATTCTGCCACCCATAGCCATAACCATGCAGAACTATCTACACCAACCTAAGTATTCAAACATACATCACATGCAAGATCAATATGTAACATGATATAGCAACATCATGACCAATCAAAAAAGTTCTAAGATCAAAATCTTATATAAATATTATAAGTTTCAAAAGTTTTCTTCAAAAAGAAATATTGTTAAACTTACCTAGAGCACTTAGTCCCCTAGACTTCTCCTTCCTCTTTCTTCCTTTCTTCCTCTCCTTTCCTCACTCTACCTTGCTTCTATTTTTCTTCTCCCTCACTTGGACGAAATTCTAATGTTGTAAGGGTGGGTTTTCTTATATAGACCATCAAATAATTCACCTTTCATGATCATGGGTCTACCTTATCACAATTAAGATACACTTTGTTGAATTTTTGGAAAACAAACAACTTATGTTCTTGTCTTCCTCTTCCTTAGTCAAGATATGCATAGGAAAAGGAGATTTGTATTTTGAAAATTATGATGATATGTTCTTAAGATAAGGGACAAGGTCCCTTTGATTTAGGGATTCATTTCCATTTTCTTTTGTCTTAAACAAGTATGATAGGTTTGCCTTTTTAGGTGGCAAATTTCTAGCCCTTGAATCTCCATTATTTGGTCGATATTATTTGTGTGGGCTATGAATGTTTTGTCCTAATACCATGTATTATCATACCACTTGCTAAAATTATGAGTGTAGGATATAGATGTTTTTGTCCTAAAGCCTTGTATTATCATGCCACTTGCCTAAATGATGAATGTAGAATCACACCACTTGCTAAATTTTTGTCTTAATGCCCTGTAACCTAATCTTTATTCTTATTATTATATCATCATCTAATTTATTTTATTTTATTTTTTCTCTTGGATTTGGGCTTATTCCTACCCATTATGGGCTTGTCCTACCCATTTTCTTTGCTTTGGATAAAATTCTTCCTTTCTTGGTGGGCTTGGTCACATTTTCATAATTTTTGGGCTATTGGTGCAATTACTATATCCTAGTCCAAGTCTATGTTTTATTTCTTGTTTAGGTTATCCAATGGGCTTGTTAGAAACTTATGTGAAGTGGAAAAACTCTATATGAAGTGTCCATAGGTAAAAGCCCAATGTATGGGTAAAGATTTTAAACTTAGTAACTATAGTTCTTGAATTAGGAAAAATTACCCTAATTCAATGTTCTTGAAATTTTAAGACCTTTACTTGTTTCTAAAAATTTATCTTCCTTATCCAAGAATTTTGCATCTCTTTAGTATGTTATTTCTAATTTCTTTCCTATTAGATTTTCCTTCTTTATTTGTTCTCTTAATGTTAGAAACATTTTCTATGCATATACATAAGGTGAAGAATTTCTAAGGATTATATTTCCTTAGATATCTAAAATATTGTCTAATAAATTTTATTTGCTTAATTAAATTTTTTATGTACCTTTATCAATAAAAGAAACGAAATTAAGGATGTTACAGAAGGGTAGATAGAACCTTTGATGACGCATTTATGGCATTAATGACTATTTTACACTATGTACATGAGGTAGTGATTTAAGGAAAATTTGTGGTGGTTAATTTTGAGGTTTAATCCATGTTTTTAGTGGTCATATGCTATGGAAAAATTGGATTTATCATGCTTAAAATATTAGTATAATTGTTGACTGGTTTTCTTGGCTAGTTTGGGAGAAAAGGAGGAAATTTTTTGGGTTTCACGCCTAAAGCACGGCTGTGCTTGGTGTGGGTTTGTGAGAAACACGGCCATGTTGTGAAGTGTCCATAGGTAAAAGCCCAATGTATGGGTAAAGATTTTAAACTTAGTAACTATAGTTCTTGAATTAGGAAAAATTACCCTAATTCAATGTTCTTGAAATTTTAAGACCTTTACTTGTTTCTAAAAATTTATCTTCCTTATCCAAGAATTTTGCATCTCTTTAGTATGTTATTTCTAATTTCTTTCCTGTTAGATTTTCCTTCTTTATTTGTTCTCTTAATGTTAGAAACATTTTCTATGCATATACATAAGGTGAAGAATTTCTAAGGATTATATTTCCTTAGATATCTAAAATATTGTCTAATAAATTTTATTTCCTTAATTAAATTTTTTATGTACCTTTATCAATAAAAGAAACGAAATTAAGGATGTTACAGAAGGGTAGATAGAACCTTTGATGACGCATTTATGGCATTAATGACTATTTTACACTATGTACATAAGGTAGTGATTTAAGGAAAATTTGTGGTGGTTAATTTTGAGGTTTAATCCATGTTTTTAGTGGTCATATGCTATGGAAAAGTTGGATTTATCATGCTTAAAATATTAGTATAATTGTTGACTGGTTTTCTTGGCTAGTTTGGGAGAAAAGGAGGAAATTTTTTGGGTTTCACGCCTAAAGCACGGCTGTGCTTGGTGCGGGTTTGTGAGAAACACGGCCATGTTGTGAGGGAAGCGTGGGGAGGAAGCACAGGCGTCATGAAGCATGACCGTGCATAGTGGCACCGTGCTTTATGCTGCCTCACCCTTTTTCAGCGATTTTTGTTTCCTTTTCAAATCTCAATTAATTATCAATGTTTATGAAGTGATAATGGGAGTTTTATGAGTCATATATGTTAAATAAATATGTTAATATTTAATTGGTTATGTAATGCTTAATGAATTAATTATGAAAGCAAGAAGGAATGATGCATGAATGTATATTTGAATGGTATAGATAACTTGTATGTGCAACCATAAGTGAGTAAATGATGTGTGAATAATATGAAAGAATGCAAGAGCATGTATGTTTATGCGTGATGAAATTGTTATGGCATACATGAGAATGAATGTGGTTTATGCTCATGATGATTATTGATATATATATATATATATATGTGTGTGTGTGTGTGTGTGTGGTATATATATATATATGCTTTTGTTGAGACAAGTGGCTGGAAAACATGTAAAAGACATGAACATAGTCAGGAGGACCCTCTCTGAAGTAGGGTGGCCTGGCGACAAGTATCACCCTTCCTGTATTTAGGCGACTGATGGTTAGGATAATCTTCTGTGAAGCAGGGTAGCCTGGCAACAAGTGTCTCCCTTGCTGTATTGAGGAGACTGACAAGTATAGGATAACCCTTACCCACTGAGGTGACTCGACAGCATACGGCACCTTACGGAGGTAAGGCGACTAAAGGGTTGTGGCTTGTTTATGGTACTAGGATAGAGGACGCCCTATAGCCTATAGTGGTCAATGTGGGAAGGATTTCTTCGATCAAAGGCGCTCAGTAGTGGTTGAGTAGTTGTAGGGGTAAGGGTCACGCCACGCTGAGGTTTGAAAACTGAGAGAAATTATCATATGATGAGCCACTATGAGCAATGTATGAGCCTATGAGCAGTTGTACAGGTATCCTATTAATACATATTTCATTTATCCTGCATGATATTGATGCATAACCTATGAAAGGCCTATATTTATTTTATTGTACCTTTATTGTACAAAAGAGAAAATGTTTTATGTAGTTTATACAACTGGACATAACACGTAAGTTTTTCATTATGTCTATATTTTTGTTGGATGTTGACCTTACTGGGATTTTATATCTCACTATGTTATATGATGTTATGTTCAGATCTATAGAGATGTTGTTCGTGGTGCTGACCATCTTATTAGACCTTCAGACAATGGATGTACCCTACTTAGGACAATTCACTATTATAATGAACTTGCTAGTCATTAACATGGTAGAAATTCCTACTCCAAGCCTACCTCCTTCACCAACAGTACCCCAAGGGTGATGGCCAGGGGAAGAAGGCAGGTTGGGAGTAGGAATCTCTACCATGTGAAATTAATATGGTGTTTGTAGTCGAGTTAGCTAAGATCCCGGTGAAGGTGCAACCACCCGCACCTGTGTCCCTGGAACTAGTCAATATGAATGAATAAGATGTAGACATATAAGTATTTGGTTTGTGTACGGATGTTTTTAATTAATGATGTGTAAAGCTTAATTATGCTTAATTAAATTAATTGAATGTTATTATGAGTTAAATAAAGGTAATGACTTCCTAGGAATTTAAAAAAATTATATATATATATATATATATGTATGTATGTATGTGTGTGTGTTTGTGTGTGTGTGTATAAAAAATGGAGTTGTTACATAATCAAAACGTCCGTATAAAAATCAAACACATAACTATCTACATCTTATTCTTCCATGTTGACCAATTTTAGAGATATAGGTGTGGGTGGTTGCACATTCACTGGGATTTTAGCCAACTCGGCCACAAACACCATATTAATTTCTGGGATCTGCCCAACATAGAGTAACTTGATCTAACGTACACTAAGAGCCAGAGCCAAAGAAAATTCTGCAAAACTAGATTTCTGAACATGATATGGAAATATAGTGAGAATTAAATCCCAGTAGGTTCAACAATAAATCACAATTATCATCAATATAGATCATTATGTTATGTTCATCTATATAAGTTACAACAAATATCTTAGGTCACATGAATGCACTTTATCTATGCACATGAAAATCATACAGTAATGACATGTATGGCATGAATAACTATTTTTAGATTACCATATATTGACTATGAACTTATTTTCATATCAAGTTATTCCGGTCAGGGTGAGTACTTTCTACTCTCTGGTACGGGCTTTTCTCGCTTCGTCTGAAATGGCACACTTTCTCTTTCATTTCTCATTAACATAACCATAGATATTGGTAGGGCGTCCACTACTGGTACACCACACAGACCACCATGTGTCCGTGCTTATTTCTTTTCTTTTCTTTTCTCATGAATAGCCAAAATTATGATTTCAATAACAAGTATGTTCATTACACTCACATGCTATAATTTCTATCAAAATATATTCGTTACCAAAAATTATTGGTAATCATGACATGAACATAATCGTTTCAAATATCACTTTATAAAATATTTCCATGTCAAAATTACACACTTAAGGAGGTAAGGAGTTTATGCAATAGCAATGGCTATGGCATACGCTAGTAATTTATTATTTTCATTTATAAGATTCTCCTTCTTTTTAAAATATTATTTTTATCTCTTCATTTTCTTGATGCTGGGCCTCTAGTCACTTTCCTCCTTCTTATATCATTTCCAACACATGTTCTCACAAATTTAATACAGCATTCTTCTTTAATTTGGTTTATATTAATATCTTATAGTTAATGAAGCTCATTTAAGGTAGAAAAATGTTGAAAATAAGCTTTACCAGCTTCCAACACGGCCTAAACGTATCCTATAACACAGCTTGGCCATTTCCTATAAAATAGCCATGCTTTAGGCTTCAAAATGACCTTTTCAGCATAGAACATGGCCAAGTCGTCCCTTGGACCACATCCAGGTCGTGCCTTGGAACATGGTTATGCTCTATGTTGTGTTATTCCCTGATGGAAGTTTTCGTCCTACCTGACCTTCTCTAACTACGCAAAGCATAACTCCCTCATTTTAACTCCGAATGAGGTGATCTTGGTGTTTGTTTGAATATAAAACAATTATCTAAAACTATTATGTTGAACATTTTATTGTAATCTTAGCGAATCTTGGTGACAATACTCCCTCAAGTTAAACGTTATTTTTTCTTGGTTAGGTTCTGACCTTTACTTACTAACCTGACCATATCTCCCTCATATAAAGACTACATTGAGTGAATTCAGTGCCTAAAACTCCGTGAGATATATATCTATATTTTCCATATTAACCATTTCTTTTAATTACTGATAGATTCTTCCCAAAATTTGAAAAACAGAAGCTTCCCTAGTTACTCCGAAATCCAAAATCCTAAGAAAACCTTTTCTAAGGTTTTAGTTCAACATTTTATTATGTCCTCTTCCATTTTCTTCTTAATTTACATCTAATCATATTTCATCAATTTTTCACCACATTTAAATATACAAAATAGCGGCATAAAATTCTTAAAATTTTGTCACCCATAGCCATACCTTTGCAGAACTTTCGACACCAACCTAAGTATTCAAACATACATCACTTGCATAATCGACATGTAACATGATATAGTAACATCCATGGACAATCATCCAGGTAACAAATATAATCCCATATAAATGTTTCTAATTTCAAAGCTTTTCTCAAAAGAAATATTGTTAAACCTACCTAAAGATCTCCCTAACTCACTTAGTAAATTCTTTTTATTGTTTCCTCTTGAAGGAAGTACAAGATTCCTCCCTTCCCTTAGCTTTTCTAGCAGCTTAAATAGGAGAAGGAGGGTGATTTTTGAACCCCAACAATGAAGAAGAAAGATAGATTCAAGTAGAGATTAAGCTAACTTACCTTGAGTACTTAGTCCTCTAGACTTCTCCTTCCTCTTTCTTCCTCTCTTCTCCTCTCTTTCTCTCCTTTCCTCAATCTACCTTGCTTATGTTTTTCCTCTCCCTCACTTGGACAAAATTATCATGTAATAAGGGTGGGTTTTGTTTAAATAAACTATTATGTGGTTCACCTTTCATAACCATGAGTCTACCTTATCACAATTAGGATGCACTTGGTTGTTTTTTAGTGAAAACAACTCATGTTCTTGTCTCCCTCTCCCTTAGTCAAGATATGCATAGTAAAAGGAGATTTTTATGTTGAAAATCATGTTAAAATGTTCTTACGACAAGGGATTAGTCCCCTTTGATTTAGGGATTCATTTCCTTTTTCTTTTGTCTTAATCAAGTATGATAGGTTTACCTTTTTAGATGACAACTTTCCAGCCCTTGAATCTCCCTTACTTGGCTAAAATTATTTGTGTAGGATAAGGATGTTTTGTCATAATGCTATGTATTATTACCCACTTGTTGAAATTATGAATGTAGGATATAGATGTTTTGTCCTAAAGCCATGTATTATTACCTACTTGTTGAAATTATGAATGTAGGATATAGATATTTTGTCTTAATGCCATGTGACCTAATCTTAATTATTATTATAGTACTATTTCCTCACATGATTCTTATTTTTCCTTCTTGGATTTGGGCTCATTCTTACCCATTTCCTTTGCTTTGGCTGAAGTTATACCTTTAATAAAGGGCTTGGTCACATTTTCATGATTTTTTAGGCTATCAGTCCAACTTATATATCCTAGTCCAAAGTCTATGTTTTATTTCTTGCTTAGGCTATCCTATTGGCTTGCTAGAAATTCATGTGAAATGGAAAAACTCTATATGAAGTGTCCATAGGTGAAAGCCTAATTTATAGGTAGAGATGTTAAACTTAGTAACTCTAACTCATGAATTAGGAAAAATTACCCTCATCTAATCTTCTTGAAATTTTAAGACCTTTACTTACTTCACAAAAATTTGTCTTCCTTACCCAAGAACTTTGCCTTTCTTTAGAATGTTATTTCTAATTGTTCCTATTAGGTTTTCTCTCTTTACCTATTCCCTTAATGTTAGAAACATTTTTTCTATGCATACACATAAGGTGAAGAATTTCTAAGGATTATATTTCTTAGATATCTAAAAATTGTCTAATAAATTTTATTTCCTTAATTAATTTTTTATTTACCTTTTATTAATAAATGAAATGAAATTAGGGATATTACATTTCTTTCCCCCTAAAAGAAATTTTGTCCTCAAAATTTCAGAAATTACCTATTAAGAACAATTGCGAATATTTCTTTCTCATGACTTCTTCCTGTTCCCAAGTTGTTTCTTCTGGAGTCAAACCTTCCTATAACACCTTAACTAAGTGATTGGTCATATTTCTCAATTGCTTCATGTCAGTGTCCAATATGGATGCCGGTACTAGCTGGTATGTCATGTTCTCCTTTCTTTGGATTGGTTCATCCTGTATTACATGTGATGAATCTAGAAGATATTTCTAGAGCTGTGATACATGGAAAACATTATGCAGGTTGGACAAATTAGGTGGGAGGGTAACTTGATATGCTAACTTCCCCACCTTCTTCAACTTTATTCAGTGGTTTGTTGAACTAGATTAGGACCCAGCAAGTTCTTTTCTCCTTCCTCAAACCAACATAGTGGAGATCGGTAATTCCTACCATATAAAGCTTCGTAGAGGGCCATCTTAATACTAGAGTGATAACTATTATTATAAGAAAAATCCACTAAAGGTAGGTACTTATCCCATCATTTACCTTGCTCTATCACATAGGCCCTTAACATATCTTCTAGGGTTTGAATGGTTTGTTTTGTTTGCCTCTCTGTCTGAGGATGGAAGGCAGTATTGAACTGTAACTGGGTTCCAAAAGCTTCTTGCAATACCTTCCAAAACCTTAACGTGAACTTTGGATCTCTATCAGAAACGATATTTAAGGGAATTCCATGAAGTATAACTATTTCTTGGACGTACAACTGGGCCAATTTGCTCGGTAAAAAGTTAATTTTTATGGACAAAAAGTGAGTTGATTTGCTTAAAATGTCAACTATTACCCAAATATAGTCATGTCCAACTAAAGTCTTAGGTAAGCCTACCATAAAGTCCATCGAAATACTATGCCATTTCTATTTAGGGATCTCAAGAGGTTGTAGAAATCCCGCTAGCTTTTGATGCTCTACCTTCAACTTCTGACAAGTTAGACATTTTGCCACAAACTCAGCAATGTCATTTTTCATCCCTGGCCACCAATACATCTTCTTTAAATCCGGGTACATTTTAGTGGATCTAGGATAGACTGTGTATTTACTCTGATGCACTTCCTACAAGATCTTAGTCCTCAACTCTTGTTCTTGAGGAACACAGACCCTTCCTTGATACATGATTACTCTATCTTCTGAGACAGAAAAATCATCTTGATCATTATGATCCCGTAAGTATTGGTCGTGAACTTGAGCCTCTTTAATTTGAGCTCTAAGGTCACACTCTATACTCAACTGACATGCTATAAATTAAGCATTTCTTTAGCATGTTTTAAGTTTCTTTTTATTTAATTTAAGTAGAAAATAGATATGAATTAATTGAGTTTTGTGTTTTGTGTTTTAGGAGGAATAAAGAAGAAAATAAGAGGAAAATAGAGAAAAAATCATGGAAAAATGCTGATTTCTAACCCTTCATCATTAATTGAGGCATATCTCAAACATTTGGACTCCAATTGAAGCCCGATGGGCCCGGATTTGACCTAGAAACACTCCTACTTCGATTAGGAGGAGTGAATCTATAAAATGAAAGAAAAGCAAGCAGAGAATTCATTCAATCAATAGTCTAAGTTCTTAATTACATTTTTCAATTCTTCTTTAGAGTTTCTTACGGCTCTGCGTGGCTAGTTATTTTTAGTTGGTAGAGGTAGATTGAAACCTCAAGGGATCTTCATGCATTATGTAACATCCCTAATTTTGTTTCATGTATTAATGAAAGTACAAAATTATTCAAAGTAACATCCATAATTTCATTTCTTTTATTGATAAAGGTACATAAATATTTAATTAAGGAAATAAAATTTATTAGACAATTTTTAGATATCTAAGGAAATATAATCCTTAGAAATTCTTCACCTTACGTGTATGTATAGAAATGTTCTAATATTAATTGAATTGGTAAAGAAAGAAAACCTAAGAGGAAATAATAGAAATACACATGCTAAAGAAAGGTGAAGTTCTTAGGTAAGAAAGATAAATTTTTGTGAAGTAAGAAAATGTCTTAAAATTTCAAGAAGATCATATTAGGGTAATTTTTCTTAATTTAAGGGCAAAAGTTACTAAGTTTAGTATCTCCAACCATAAATTGGGTTTTCACCTATGGACACTTCATATAGAGTTTTTCTACTTCACATGAATTTTTAGCAAGCCAATAGGATAGCCCAATGAAGAAATAAAACATAAACTTGGACTAGGATATAGGAATTGGACCGGTAGCCCAAAAATCATGAAAATGTGACCAAGCCCATTATGAAAGGTAGAATTTTAACCAAAGTAAAGAAAATGGGCAAGAATGAGCCCAAACCCAAGAGGAAAGTTAGATAGGATGAAAACCTGCATCAAGAAAATAAAGAAATAAAATTAATATTTAAAAAAGAAGAAGAATCTTATAAATGAAAATAATAAATAACTAGTATATGCTATAGCCATTGCCATTGTATGAACTTCTTACCATCTTAAGTGTGAAATTCTGACATGGAAATATTTTATAAAGTGATATTTGAAATGGTTATGTTCATGGCATGATTACCAATGATTTTTGGTAATAGTTATATTTTGATTAACATACTTGTTATTGAAAGCATATTTTTGGCTATCATTATGAAAAGAAAAGAAATGAGCATGATCACATGGCAATCCGTGTGGTGCACCAGTAAGGGACGCCATACCAACGGTTATGATCATGTTAATGAGAAAAGAAAGAGAAAGTGGGCCATGTCGAACGAAGCGAGAAAAGCCCGTACCAGAGAGTAGAAAATACTCACCCTGACCGAGGAGCTAAATATGAGAATAAATTGATAGTCATCATATGATATTCTGAAAATAGTTAATCCTGTCATACATGTTATTATTGTACAATTCTCATGTGCATAGATATAGTGCATTCATGTGACCAAAGATATTTGTTGTAGTTTATACAGCTGAACATGACGTGATGAGCTATATTGATGATGATTTATTGTTGAACTTACTGGGATTTAATTCTCACTATATTTCCATATCATGTTCAGAAAATTAGTTATGCAAATTTTGCTATAGCTTTGGCTTTTAGTGCACATTGGATCGAGTACTTTATGTTGGGCAGATCCGAGAAGCAAATAAAATGTTTATGGTTGAGTTGGCTTAGATCCCTGTGAAGATGCAACCACCTACACCTGTATCTCTGGAATTGGTCAACCAGAATAAATAAGATGTAGATTTTTATGTGTTTGATATGTTGTACGTTTGTTTTGATTAATGACATGTATGTAAAATATGTATTGTATAAATTAAATAAATGTTATTTTGAATTAAGTTGTAACGAGGTAATAACTTCATGGTATTTAAATTAAATTGATACTTAAATGGAGTTGTTACATAATTGGTATCAGAGCAGGTCGATCCTAGCTGGCCAGTGGGTGGATGGTTATCTGTATCGATCTTATAGTGTCTTGAGTATGTTTGTGGTTGTGCTGTGTAGGGATCAGTGAATTCATATAGGTAAGAAATTACTAGTGTTTCCTACCTACATGCCGAGTTGGTGTTATGACTGCTGTTAAATATTTTTGAACTAACTACTGAGCTTGATCACTTCAGTAGTAGCATAACTTTGTTTTTACCACAGTAAGAAATGGTACCACCAAGGAGGAATCTAGCAAATAATGCGGAGGAAACTCTGCACAACCTGGCCACGGCAATTCGTGACCAAGTCATGACCACTAATCAAATTTTACAATACCTCCAAAATGCTAATAACTCGAATGGTGTGAATGGTGTTAACAACCGGATGGCTAGAAATGATAACGGCATATTTGAGTTCTTGAGGATTAGGCCACCTTGTTTTCAAGGCGGCTTTGACCCTATTGTAGCTGAAAGATGGATAAGGGAGTTAGAGAAAATCTTTGAAGTGATGAGCTGTACTGAGGAGCAGCAAGTAATCTTTGCTGCATATATGCTAAAAGATGAATCAGAATACTGGTGGCGTGGAACTAGAGAAATTTTAGCTCACCAAGGAAGGCAGATCACTTGGCAGGTGTTCAAAGATACCTTTTTGGAAAAGTACTTTTCAAGTACTGTGAGGGCGGAGAAAGAGATTGAATTTCTCCAACTCTGGCAGGGTAGCATGACTACAGACCAATACATCACGAGGTTCAAGGAATTGTCTAAGTTCTCCTCTTATCTGCGATTTAACCCTGATGAAGCATGGAAGGCTATTAAGTTCGAAGCGGGACTGAACCAGGACATAAAGAATGTTGTTGAAGCTATGGACATTAGGGAGTTTGTGCGTCTGATTAATAAATGTATACTCTTAGAGAAAAGTTTAAAGTCAGTGGAGGACGAAAAGCAAAAGTGAAACCTATGGAAAAGGAAGAAAAAATTTCCCAACCCTAGCAAGAACGTGAGAAGCAGTGGATATGGAGCTGGTAAGAGGCCATTGACTGCAGGTCCCAAAACTTTCCAACAAGACCTCGCCCTAGTCAAGTGCGCTAAATGAGGACGCATACATGGTAATCGGCCATGCTACATGGGACAAGATATCTACTTCAACTGCGGACAAAAGGGTCATTTTGCGAGAAACTGCCCACAGAATGTGGGGAAGCAAGCAGAACAGATGCCTCACGTGAAAGGAAGGGTTTTCAACTTGAGCGGCCAAGAGGCAGCTCAATCTTCTGAAATGATTCAAGGTACATGCTATATCTATGGATTTGCTCTTATAAAGTTATTTGACTCTGGTGCCAGTCATTCATTTATATCGGAAGAATGTATTAGGAAGTTTCAGTTTTCCTATTTCTGAAACTCACTATGAGCTAACCGTAGTAACCCCTACAGGGAAAAAGGTATTAACTTCCTCTATATGTAAGGACTGTCAAGTCACCATCCAGGAGAAAACTTTTTCTGTAGAGCTCGTCTGTTTACCTTTAAGAGGTATTGATGTCATTCTAGGGTTAGACTAGATGTCTAGAAATTGAGTCTTTTGGAATTGTTGTAACAAGACCGTTGAATTTCTACCTCCTACTCCAAAAGTGGAGGTCCAGTTATTGATGTTTAATGCCAATTAAGTTAATAGGGAGTTGAAGAAAGGAGTACTTGGATACATTCTCTTGTATTTATCAAACCTAGAAGTCGAATCGAAGCTTGATGAAATCCCAATAGCCAACAAGTTTCCTGAAGTATTTTCATCAGATATTTCAGGCTTACCTCCCAAGAGAGAGATAGAGTTCTCTATTGATCTCCTACTTGGGACAGGGCCTATCTCTATTGCACCATATAGAATGGCCTCGAAGGAACTACAGGAACTCAAGAAACAGCTGGAGGAACTATTAGACAAGCAATTCATTAGACCGAGTGTATCACCTTGGGGAGCTCCTGTATTGTTTGTTAAGAAGAAGGACGGGAGCTTGAGACTATGCATAGATTACAGACAGCTGAATAAGGTGACTATAAAAAACAAGTACCCTCTCCCTAGGATAGATGACTTATTGGATCAACTGAAGGGAGCCTCCATCTTTTCTAAAATTGACTTAAGGTCAGGATATCATCAGATTAGTATCAAGGATGAGGATGTACCAAAAATTGCCTTTAGGACTAGGTTTGGGCACTATCAGTTTCTCGTAATGCCCTTCGGGTTGATGAATGCACCTGCAATTTTCATTGATTACATGAGTCGCATTTTTCGACCCTACCTAGATCAATTTGTTGTAGTCTTCATTGATGACATCTTGATATATTCTAAGAGTGAGAAAGAACATGAACAATACCTCTGAATCGTGTTGCAAGTGCTGAAAGAGAAAACGTTATATGCCAAATTGGAGAAGTGTGAATTTTGGCTGTCAGAGGTGAAGTTTCTTGAACATGTCATCTTTTGTATACGGGTAGCCGTAGATCCTAGCAAGACGGAAGGAGTGATTCAGTCGGAAAGACCAAAGACGGTTACGAAAGTTAGAAGTTTCCTGGGTTTGGCAGGATACTACAGGAGGTTTATACAAAACTTCTCTCGTATAGCCTTGCCATTGACTAAATTGACTAGGAAGGGAAGTCCTTTCAAATGGACTGATCAATGTGAAGCTATTTTCCAAGAGCTTAAGACAAGACTAACCACTCCTCCTGTTTTAATTATTCCAGACCCCATAAGACATTTTGAAGTGTATAGTGACGCATCAAAGAAAGGGCTAGGATGTGTGCTGATGCAAGATAAGAGAGTAGTTGCTTACGCCTCTAGGCAACTGAGACCCCACGAAGGAAACTATCCAACCCATGATCTTGAATTGGCGGCAGTGGTATTTGCCTTAAAGATTTGGCGACACTATTTGTACGGGGCAACCTTTGAAGTATATTGTGATCATAAGAGTCTTAAATATCTCTTTGATAAGAAGGAGTTAAATATGAGGCAACAAAGATGGGTAGAATTCCTCAATGACTACAAGTTTGAGATAAAGTATCATCCCAGAAAGGCGAATGTTGTAGCAGATGCCTTGAGTCAAAAATCTCTACACATGGGTCAGATGATGGTGTATGAGATGCAGATGCCTTGAGTCGAAAATCTCTGCACATGGGTCAGATGATAGTGTATGAGATACAAATGCTAGAGGAGTTTCAAAATTTGAAGCTAGCCATTACTCTTACTCCAAAGAAGCTAGTCATTAATGGTTCAAGTATAGGGTGTGACCTTAGAGCCTAGATCTAAGAGGCTCAAGCTCATGACCAATACTTACAGGATCATAAAGACCAAGGTAATTTTTCTGTCATGGAAGATGGAGCAATCATGTATTAGGGAAGGATTTATGTCCTTTAAGAACGAGAGTTGAGGACTAATATCTTATAGGAAGCGCATCAGAGTAAATACACAGTCCATCCTGGATGCACTAAAATATACCAGGAATTAAAGAGGATGTATTGGTGGCCAAGGATGAAAAATGACATTGCCGAGTTTGTGGCGAAATGTCTCATTTGTCAAAAGGTGAAGGTGGAGCATCAAAAGCCTGCGGGAGTTCTACAACCTCTTAAGATCCGTAAATGGAAATGAGACAGTATCTCAATGGATTTTGTTGTGGGATTACCTAAGACTTCAGTGGGACATGACTCTATTTGGGTAATAGTTGACAAATTAACCAAATCTGCTCACTTTTTGCCCATAAAAATTAACTATTCACCGGATAAATTAGCCCAATTGTATGTCCAGGAAATAGTTAGACTGTATAGAATTCCCCTAAATATTGTTTCTGATAGAGATCCCAGGTTCACATCGAGATTTTGGAAGGCATTGCAGGAAGCTTTTGGTACTCAGTTGCGATTCAGTACTGCCTACCATCCTCAGACTGACGGGCAGATAGAACGAAACATTCAAACCCTAGAAGATATGTTGAGGGCCTGTGTCATAGAGCAAAGTAAAGGATAGGATAAGTACCTACCTTTAGTAGAGTTTGCTTATAATAATAGCTATCACTCTAGTATTAAGATGGCCACCTATGAGCTTTATACGATAGAAAGTGCCGATCTCCACTATGTTGGTTTGAGGTAGGAGAAAAGAACTTTTTGGGTCCTGAACTAGTTCAACAAACCACTGAACAAATCAGGATGATACGAGACAAAATACTTATAGCTCATGGTCGGCAAAAGAGTTACTACGATAAGAGACATAGACCTCTAGAGTTTAAGGAAGGAGACCATGTATTTCTGATACTTTCCGCGACTACTGGAATTGGTAGGTCTCTTAAAACAAGAAAGATAAGTCCGTGATTTTTGGGAACCTACCATATTCTGAAGAAAATAGGGACATCAGCATATCAAATTACTCTCCCACCTAATTATTCCAACTTGCATAATGTTTTCAATGTATCACAGCTCCAGAAGTATCTTCCAGACTCCTCACATGTGATACGAGATGAACCAATCCAAATAAAAGAGAACATGACATACCAGCTAGTCCCAACATCTATATTGGACACTGACGTGAAGCTATTGCGAAACAAAACTATTTCCCTAGTTAAGGTGTTATGGGAAGGTTTGACTCCGGAAGAAACAACTTGGGAGCTAGAAGAAGTCATGAGGAAGAAATATCCGAAATTGTTCTTATTAGGTAATTTCTAAAATTTTGAGGAAAAAGTTTCTTTTAGGGGGAGAGAAATGTAACATCCCTAATTTCGTTTCATGTATTAATGAAAGTACAAAAGTATTCAAAGTAACATCCATAATTTCATTTCTTTTATTGATAAAGGTACATAAATATTTAATTAAGGAAATAAAATTTATTAGACAATTTTTAGATATCTAAGGAAATATAATCCTTAGAAATTCTTCACCTTACGTATATGTATAGAAATGTTCTAATATTAATGGAATAGGTAAAGAAAGAAAACCTAAAAGAAAATATTAGAAATACACATGCTAAAAAAAGGTGAAATTCTTAGGTAAGGAAGATAAATTTTTGTGAAGTAAAGGTCTTAAAATTTCAAGAAGATCAAATTAGGGTAATTTTTCTTAATTTAAGAGCAAAAGTTACTAAGTTTAGTATCTCCACCCATAAATTGGGCTTTCACCTATGGACACTTCATATAGAGTTTTTCTACTTCACATAAATTTTTAGCAAGCCAATAGGATAGCCTAATGAAGAAATAAAACATAGACTTGGACTAGGATATAGAAATTGGACCAGTAGCCCAAAAATCATGAAAATGTGACCAAGCCCATTATGAAAGGTAGAATTTTAACCAAAGTAAAGAAAATGGGCAAGAATGAGCCCAAACCCAAGAGGAAAATAAAAATAAAAATAAAAGTAAAGTGATGAAATAATGGTGTAATCAAGATTATGTGACATGGCATTAAGACAAAAATTTAGCAAGTGGTGTGATATCCTACATTCATAATTTTAGCAAGTGGTATGATAATACAAGGTTTTAGGACAAAACATCTATATCCTACACTCATAAATTTAGCAAGTGGTATGATAATACATGGCATTAGGACAAAAAATTCCTATCCCACACAAATAATTTCAACCAAAAAATGGAGATTCAAAAGAAAAAGGAAATGAATCCCTAAATCAAAGGGACCTTGTCCCTTATCTTAGAAACATATTATCATAGTTTTCAAAATACAAATCTCCTTTTTCTATGCATATCTTGACTAAGGAAGAGGAAGACAAGAACATAAGTTGTTTGTTTTTCAAAAATTCAACCAAGTGTATCCTAATTGTAATAAGGTAGACCCATAATCATGAAAGGTGAATTATTTGATGGTCTATTTAAACAAAACCCACCCTTACAACATTAGAATTTTTTGTCCAAGTGAGGGAGCAGAAAAATAGAAGCAAGGTCGAGTGAGGAAAGGAGAGGAAGAAAGGAAGAAAGAGGAAGGGAAAGTTTAGAGGACTAAGTGCTCAAGGTAAGTTTAACAATATTTTTTTTTGAAAAAAACTTTTGAAACTTATAATATTTATATGAGATTTTGATCTTAAAACTTTAATGATTGGTCATGGATGTTGCTATATCATGTTACATATTATGTATGTTTGAATACTTAGGCTGGTGTAGATAGTTCTGCATAGGTATGGCTATTGATGGCAAACTTTCAAGCTTCTATTTTTAAAATTCTGGAAAGAATTGATTAGGAATTGAAACAAATGGTTAACATAAAGAATATAGATCTATGTCTCACGGATTTTTTGTCACTAGAATCACTCAATTTAGAGTCTGTATAAGGTAGATATGGTCTGATTAGTAAGCAGTGGTTAGAAAATGGTTAATTAGGGAAGAATATGTTAGGATAGCTTCTGTGTTTTAATTTCTGGGAATTTTATGTAGGAAATTAAAATACATGGTTAACATAAGAGTTATAGATATATGTCTCACAGATTTTCAACCACAAGAATCACTCAATTTAGAGTCCATATGAGGTAGATATGGTCCAATTAGTAAGTAGTGGTCAGAAATTGGTTAATCAGGAAAGAATAATTTTGGATAGCTTCTGTGTTTTAATTTTTGGGAACATTCTGTAGGGAATTCAAATAAATGATTCACATAAAAGTTATTTCTACATGTGTCACGGATGTTTAGCCACTGGAATAACTTAATTTCTACATGTGTTTTAACATAAGAGTTATAGATATATGTCTCACAGATTTTCAACCACAAGAATCACTCAATTTAGAGTCCATATGAGGTAGATATGGTCCAATTAGTAAGTAGTGGTCAGAAATTGGTTAATCAGGAAAGAATAATTTTGGATAGCTTCTGTGTTTTAATTTTTGGGAACATTCTGTAGGGAATTCAAATAAATGATTCACATAAAAGTTATTTCTACATGTGTCACGGATGTTTAGCCACTGGAATAACTTAATTTGGAATTCTTATGAGGGCAGTATGGACAGATTAGTATGTATAGGTCAGAACCTATCCGAGAAGAAATAACTTGTACTTTGAGGGAGTAATATCACCTTGATTTCTTAATATTTCACTAAACTATTCAATATAATAGTTTTAGATAATTGTTTAATCTTGAAATTGACACCAAGATCACTTACATAGGAGTTAAATTGAGGGGGTTATTCTTTGATTAGTAAGAGAAAGTTAGAGAGGATGAAAACCTGCATCAAGAAAATAAAGAAATAAAATTAATATTTAAAAAAGAAGAAGAATCTTATAAATGAAAATAATAAATGACTAGTATATGCCATAGGCATTGCCATTGTATGAACTTTTTACCATCTTAAGTGTGAAATTCTGACATGAAAATATTTTATAAAGTGATATTTGAAATGGTTGTGTTCATGGCATGATTACCAATGATTTTTGGTAATAGTTATATTTTGATGAATATACTTGTTATTGAAAGCATATTTTTGGCTATCAATGTGAAAAGAAAAGAAATGAGCATGGTCACATGGCAATCCGTGTGGTGCACCAGTAGGGGACGCCCTACCAATAGTTATGATCATGTTAATGAGAAAAGAAAGAGAAAGTGGGCCATGTCGGACAGAGCGAGAAAATCCCGTATCGGAGAGTAGAAAATACTCACCCTGACCGGGGTAGCTTAATATGAGAATAAATTGATAATCATCATATGATATTCTGAAAATAGTTAATCCTATCATACATGTTATTATTGTACGATTCTCATGTTCATAGATATAGTGCATTCATGTGACCAAAGATATTTGTTGTAGTTTATACAGTTGAACATGACGTGATGAGCTATATTGATGATGATTTATTGTTTAACTTATGGGGATTTAATTCTCACTATATTTGCATATCATGTTCAGAAAATTAGTTATGCAGATTTTTCTATGGCTCTGGCTTTTAGTGCACGTTGGATCGAGTACTTTATGTTGGGCAGATCCTAGAAGCAAATTAAATGTTTATGGTCGAGTTGGCTTAGATCTCGGTGAAGGTGCAACCACCCGCACCTGTATCTCCGGAATTGGTCAACCAGAATAAATAAGATGTAGATTTTTATGTGTTTGATATGTTATACATATGTTTTGATTAATGACATGTATGTAAAATATGTATTGTATAAATTAAATAAATGTTATTTTGAGTTAAGTTGTAACGAGGTAATAACTTCATGGTGTTTAAAAAAAATTGATACTTAAATGGAGTTGTTACACATTGTGAGATTTGGATTTCATTTTATTATTTCAATCTTAATTGAGTATTGATTATTTATCTGCTCTTCTTCTCAATGATTATTCATATGATTGCTAGGGAGGCCTACTAGTATATTGTCTGTCTTAATATACCGTCGAATTATGTTTTGAACAAAGTCTTCAATTCTGTGATTCATGAGGCAAATAGGTTTGAGGATTTTAGATTATAAATCATTGAACCTATGACGAATAATTAACTAACGATGTGTTTATATTTGTCTAGCTATGTCAGTTTCTCTATGTGATCAATAAGCTATGCTTTACCGATGTGCTAAAGGTTTGCTTGTTAATTAGGGTTTAATTTGTGCTATTGTCATTAATTTACTAGACTTAAGGAGGAAAAGGGTTAGAAACCCAATGATTGACATTCAATTATAGATTGATTATATTGTCAATAATCAATGCAATCTCTTGACGGTGGATATCAATCAAAACCAACGCATTTCTCATTAATTACTCTGTTAATTATTTTCCTTATTGTTTACTTCACTTAATTTGCGATTATCAATCCCCCCTTTTTCTAATCACATAAGGTAATACCAGTCTTTGTGGGATCAACCCTTACTCCCAATACTATAGATTAGTTGAGGGGTAAGTTATCAATTTGGGTGTACCTGCGATAGTACGCACCAAATTTTGGCGCCGTTGCCGGGGACTACGTTTATTACTTTTTGTAGTTTTTATTTTGATTTATGCATGTGACTCGTTCTTCTAATTCTCAAGATTTACAGTTCCATCCAGATATTGAAAAATCTATATATAGGCATAGAAGAGAACTTCAAGAGGATATTAATCAAGAAAAGGAAGAAGTAATCATGGTGAGGCACCCTACTCTGAAGGAGTTGGCAGTTCCAGATTTGCATCAGCAACCCTTATGCATTACTTTTCCTAATCTTGATGACAATGTTAATTTTGAGTTGAAATATGGATTAATTCATCTCTTACCTAATTTTCATGGTCTTGCAGGTGAAGACCCGCATAAACACTTGAAGAAATTCCATGTGGTATGTACCAGCATGATGTCCCATGGAGTAACTTAAGAACAAATAAAACTCAAGGCTTTTCCTTTTTCAATAAGAGATTCAGCCAAAGATTGGCTATATTATTTACCCTCTGGCACTATCACCACATGGAATCAGATGAAAAGAATATTTCTAGAACGATATTTTCCTGCATCTAAGGCTGCTAATATTAGGAAAGAAATATGCGGCTTTAGGCAATTGCACAGAGAGACACTTTATGAATATTGGAAAAGGTTTAAAAAGCTTTGTGCATGCTGCCCACATCATCATATTAGTGAGCAGTTACTAATCCAAAATTTCTATGAAGGTCTTTTACAGGGAGACAAGAGCATGATAGATGCAGCTAGTGGAGGAGCACTAGTAGACAAGACTCCTGAAGCAACCAAAGTCCTGATATCAAATATGGCTACCAATTCCCAACAATTTGGCATTAGGCATGATCCTTCTATTAGACATGCCCATGAGGTAAGTACTATTTCTCTTCAGAATCAAATATCTTAACTTGCCTTTCTTGTGCACCAAATGGCTACAGGCACAATACAGCAAGTTGAAGTCTGTGGAATATGTTCAGCAACAAGGCACCTATTGATATATGCCCTACACTTCAAGAGGAATCCATAGAACAAGCTAATGCTGTAGGAGGTTTTCTTAGCCAACCAAAGAGGTATGATCCATCATATAATCCTGGATGGAAGGACTATTCCAATTTAAGATATGGGAATGCACAAAATAGACCTATAGGACAAAATTTTCAACAAAATCAACAGGCTTATTATCCTAGACAGAATGCATCCCAGGATCACCAGGTAAGTAATCCATTAGCAAGAGACAAGAACTAGCATTCGGAACCTGACAACTCAAGTAAGTCAATTAGTAACCACAGTGAGTCGATTGGATGCTCAACACTCAGGTAAGTTACCCTCTCAAACTGTGATAAATCCTAAATAAAATGTCGGTGCAATTATTTCAATTAATGGTAAGGAAATTGAAGGTCTGTCATCCTTTTCTTCTCCTAAAAAGCATGAGAAATTAAATAAGGAGAAAGAAGCATCTACAGGTAAGTCTCTATCTACTTCGAATTATGAAGTAGTACCTCCTTTTCCAGAAGCTCTTAGAGAGAATAGACTATATGAGAAGACTTCTGACTTGTATAAAACCTTTAGAAAATGTGAAGTTAATATTCCCCTTCTAGATTCTATTAAACAGGTTACAAGATATGCAAAGTTCTTAAAAGAACTATGTACTCAAAAGAAAAGACAAAAATTAAAAGGATTTGAAAAGGTTCAGATGAGTCAGAATGTATCTACCATGATACAAACAAAAATTTCCACTAAATGCAAGGATCTAGGTATGTTTACTATTCCATGCAAAATTGGGAATACTCGTGTTGAACAGGCTATGTTAGATTTAGGAGCTTCCATAAATGTCATGCCATATTCTGTATATACTTCTTTGAAATTGGGACCCTTAAACTCAACAAATTTGATAATTTAACTAGCAGATAGGTCCAATACATATCCTAAGGGAGTAATTGAGGATGTCTTGGTACAGGTAGATGATTTGGTTTTCCTGGTAGGTTTTTATGTACTTGACATGGAAAATGGGAATCCTACTTCTCCAATATTATTAGGGAGACCATTTTTGAAAACCTCTCAAACTAAAATAGATGTTCACAATGGCACACTCACTATGGAATTTGATGGTGAAGTAATAAATTTTAATATGTATGAGGCCATGAAACACCCAGGTGATGATATTCCTGTTTCTTCTATCAATGTCATTAATTCTTTGGCACATGAAGTATATGGAAAGGATGAATTGGAAGCGACTGTGAGCAAATTCATAAAGGAAGATGATGATGGTGAGATAGAGCAGGATATAAAAATAAAGGAGGACTTGGCTGCACTAAATGATTCCTCAGTAGGGCCACCAACAAGTAAGGTTGCTTACATAGAATTACCACTTACTGATACTACTCTTTTACCCTTTTTTGTGCAAGTTCCTACTCCTGAATTGAAGCCCCTTCCTAATCCTCTCCAATATGTGTTTTTGGGGAAAGTAGAAATACCCCCTGATAAAATTTCCAGCAAGTTTGAAGCTTATCAGGAGGAAAAATCAATTCATAAGTACAAATTTTTAATAGGATGGAATGAGCACAAGTTTAAACCATTTTATGAAGGACTTCAGTAAGAGGAACTACAATGGATAACTCTTCACGATCCTCCTTAAACTCATGAATTTTTGTCGATCCAACGACATTAAACAAAGGCGCTGGTTGGGAGGCAACCCAACAACATATTTTCTTCTTTTTTTTTGCTTTTTAATTTCTTTTATAAAAAAAAATTTGCAACCTGCAGATGCACAGGGCTGTGTCACCCATCACCCAGATCGGGCTAGTGCCGCGACGCTCCCTACCCAAAAAGGGCGAGCGTCACAACACTCTCTATAAGAGGCCGCGGGTCTCTTCATCTCTCCCTTAAGTTTTGTACTTCTCTTCACCCACGAACACAATTTCTTGCATCCAATCAACTACACTAACCTCCCATTACATTTCCTTACTTGAATTAAATAACTTTTCATCTTCTTTTGCAGGATTAAATAGCTCTTGCAGCATTTAGGTTGGATTCAATGAAAATTTTCTAGGGTTCTAAGGCAAGTGTGATCTTGCATTTTCCAGCCACAAATCAAGCTCAATTGGGTATAGATTTCTTCATCTTTCTGCTGTAGATTGATCTCCATACTCCATTGTTGCTTGGTTGCACTTAATTTGGACTCCAAGTTGGGAATCTACCACCCATTCTACCTACATTTTAAGAGTGCACACCAGGTGTTCGGTAAAACGCCCAAGTGAATTTTCTAAGTCCAATGGCTCCAAAAACTTCAAAGTTGGCACTCTCAAAGAGGAAGAATAGAGCAAAGGACTCCCCAGCATTTGATAGCATGACGTTTGTGACTGAAGAGGTTTATCAACACCATATCAAAGTGGTGGTGCATAAACCCATTGTTCAAGAACAAGGATTTATTGTTACCATTGGGCTACCTCATAGAGACAATATCCTCCATAGGCATTGGGAAATTTTCTACAGGAACCCAAAACCAGGGGTCATTCCCGTGGTACAGGAGTTTTACTCCAATGCTACAGTTCATAAACGCCACAAAGCACGGGTTAGAGGCAAGATGGTGAATTTCAATCCTCATGCTATCAATGAATTCTACTCTCTACCTGACATTGAAGATAATGAGTACTCTGCCTTCATTCAATCAGACAGAGACTTTGAAGATATTATATCCACTCTTTGCTATAGAAAGGCTTCCTGAAAGTTGGATAGCAATGGGTAGCCAGTGTATTTTGCAAGGGCAGACATGAATAAAGTGGCTAAAACTTGGCACTATTTCATAGCAGCATGATTCATGCCCAGCTTGAACATGAGTCAGGTCAATAGGGACAGAGCCATTCTGATTTTTGCTATACTGAAGGGTTTTTCCATTGACGTGGGAAAACTCATCCACATACAGATGCTTGGCTGTATTCGTTCTAGAAGCAGATCCCTCTTTGCCCCCAGTTTAATCACTGGTCTATGTGGGAAGGCTGGAGTCAGCTAGGATTCTACTGAGGCTCTCATTCAACCAATGAGACCTATTTCTTACACAGACATTCAGAAATATAAGGGGCAAGAGGAAGCAGCAGAGGAGGAGTTATACATTCAGCCTATGATTACAGAGGAACCTGGTAGTAGTTCAGCTCCACCACTAGCCCAGCACACTATTGAAGATCTATGGGAGCGAACAGAGGTCCTCACCCATCAGATGAATGACTTAGCTCTCTACCAATACTCCATAGCACAGCACAACAATGCTTGCTTCAGTCAGCTAGCCCATGCCCTAAACCTTCCTATAGCATTCCCGGCACCTCCTAAACCACCTTTTAGGCCTGCACCTGAGTAGGATGAGATGGATGGTGATAACTAGTCAGGGAAGTTTCACTGAACCCTCCCCCTTTTATTACTTGTCTCTCTTATTTCATGCTTTTCTATTCTACATTGAGGACAATGTAAACTCTTAGGGGGTGTTTGGTAGGAGGAATTTTTTTGGATTCCTGGGAAACTGAATTTGAAAAAATTAAATTCTCATGTTTGGTTCATAAATTTTAAAACAGGAATCCATGATTCCTGGGAATGATTTTTAACAAGGATTCCCACCAAAACTTTCCCATGTAGGGGGGTGGGAATCCTGCTAAATAATAAAAAGACAATTTTACCCTTCATTTTTACCTCCTACCTCTACCCATTTTTATATCTTCTCAACTATCTATTTTGTGTATAAATATTTTGTATAAATTATTATACTTGGAGTATTAACATTATACTATGCAGATATTTTTTTTCATTTTGTAATATAGTACTATCATGTAATTATATATGTAACATTATCTATTTTTAAAATTTTACACATCTTTTGTCATAAAGGAAGCACCTTTGTTATTTTGAGAAGACAACTATAACTATTTTTTAATTTATTTTATTCTTTTATGTTTTACTTTTTATTAAAAAAATAGATAAGATAATTTTTTTTAAAAAGCTAAGGGACATTTTTGGAAAATTACTGAAGATTCCAGGAAACTTAAATATAACCAAACAGAAAAATAAAATTTTCTCAGAAAATGTTACTTTAAGACTCCCATCAATCTTAAAGTCCAACCAAACACATTTTATACATTTCCAGGAATTATTATTCCCATCAATCATATTTCCCAGGAAACATGATTCCTAGGAACAAAAAACTTTGCCGTATACCAAACGCCCCCTTAAGTGTGGGAGGTCACTTTATGATTCAGCTGGATGACTGTATAATAACTCATATACTTATGTACTATTTACTCTGCTTCTATGATTTATGCACTTTTAATTCTAGTTATTGAAGGGGGTGAGCATTTGAACTTATTTCAATATTTGATTTTGTGTTAGTCAAACCAATAGCCAATGATATAAATGTTTAAATTGCTAATAGCTCTTGAGAAACGTAGAAAAATTATGATTATGTGTAGTTTTAATTTTCTTGCAATTTATTATTATCTATTTTTTAGGATCCTGAAACTATTTTGAACAACAACTTTGAGTATTTAATTTATCTTTTACTTAGAAAAAGTTTACATAACTCAAAATATTTTATGATCCCATCAATTTTCTAGAACTTATTTAAATGCTACTTGAGCCAAAATCCTAGGCTGATACTATTAATTAGGAGATAAATTAGGCATTATTTGATTAGATTGAACCTTTCAAGTCAAACCAAGTAATAAAATTCCTTAGCACCTGTATTTTGAGCTTAATTAATATATTCCTTTTTTTTCATACCCACTGCAGAACCAAGACCAAATTTTATGCTTATTGTTTTCCCTGATTCACTCATCCCATGATTAATTTTAAAATGCTTGTTTTGTAGAGCTATATTAATAAAAGGGTGGAAGGGTGGAGCAAGGACAAATGAAAGAAAAAGTCCAAAAGTACAGATGAAAGTCTAAGCAGTGAAAAAAAAATGTGGTGGTGATGAATTCAGTAAAATAAAGGAATGAGTGTGGGGGAAAAATTTTCCAAACTTGAGAAAGCTCAAGTGAAGTATAATTAATCATGTGGTATTGGGTGAACAAGCCTAAATTTATATCTTTTGTCTCACCTTATAACTTACCCACATTACAAGCTGATTAAAGTCCTTTTGATCCTAAAAAGTAGTTTTGGCCTACATTAGTGGAGAGTAGCATGAAAAATAAGCATTTGGAAATCCCAAAAAGAGGTCTATACCTAATTTCTTGAGATATATAAACTCATTTGGGTGAAAGATGGTTGAATAGCTCAAACACACACACACACACTCAGGGCTCTAGAAATTAAATCATGAATTGAAACATGCAGGTTTTTATAAGAGATTCATCAAGGACTTCTTTAAGGTAGCAACCCCTCTATGTTAGCTACTACAAAAAGAGAAAGCATTTGAATTTAATAAGGATTACAAGCAAGCACAGTTGACACCTTTAAGGAGTTGCTAATCTCTACACCTATCATCTAGGCTCCCAATTAGGAATTTATATTTGAAACTTTGTGTTATCTCTGTGATTATATAGTTGGTGTAATCTTGGGTCAAAAAGCTGTAAAAGCTTCATATGTCATTGATTATTCATTGATGACCCTAAATGATGCCTAGAGAAATTACACCACCACTGAAAAATAACTCCTAGTTGTTTTCTTTGCCTAAAAAAATTTAGATCATATATAATTTGTACTGAAGTTATCGTTTATAATTGCCATGCAACTTTAAGATACTTGCTGATGAAGAAGAAGGCTAAACCAAGATTAATTAGATAATTTTTGCTCTTAACTAAATTTGATTTATAGATAAAATCCTAAAAGGGAGCAAAAAATAGTTTGGTTAACCACCTGAGTCGCTTAATTCATGTGGAGGAAAATTTAGACTTTTAGGATAACTTCCCTAATCAACATCTATTTGCAACAGCTAAAGCACCATGCTATGCATACATTATTCATTATTTAGTTGCTCATAAGTTTCCTCTATTCTTGTTTAGGGCAATCACAAGTAACGCTAAATACTATGTTTGAAAAGACCCATATCTATGGAAGCAATGTGTAGATCAAATATTGAGAAAATGTGTACCAAAATCCAAAATTTTATCCATCTTAACCTTCATGTGGAGGACACTTAGTGTTTAAGAGGACAACAAGAAGAGTAATAAAGTGCAGTTTCTACTAGCCTACTCTATTGAAGGATTCACACATGTTCTTTAAGTCATGTATAAATTGCCAAAAAAAAGGTAACATATCCTAAAAAAATGAGATGCCATAAACACCTTTACTATTTTTGTGAAATTTTTTATGTTCAGGGCAATAATTTCATGGAACCATTTTCTACCTCCTTTAGATTTAATTACATCTTACTTGCTATTGATTATGTCTCCAATGGGTGAAGGATAAAGCCGCCAAGACTAATGATTCTAAAGTGGTTATAAAATTAATAAAGTCCTATATCTTCTCCAGATTTGGGGTCCCTCAAGTTTTAATCAATGATTAAGGGAACTTTTTTATAATACGACTGTAGTGGCATTGCTAAGAAAATATCACGTCACTCATAAATTGGCAACTGCATACCAACCCCAAACCAATGGTTAAGCTAGAGTATTAAATCAACAAATCAAGTTCATCATTTACAAAACCATTAACCCTAAGTGAAGAGACTAGAGTTTATGCTTAGATGATGCTCTATAGGCTTATAAGATAGCCTATAAAACCCTTATTAGTATATCACCATACCTGTTGGTGTTTGATAAACCTTGCCATCTTCTAGTAGAATTGAAGCATAGAGCATATGGGACCATAACATATTTCAACATGAATTTGGATAAAAGTGTAAAGCATAAGAAGATGTAACTATAGAAACTTAAGGAGATGAAGAATAACTCTTACATTAGTGCACACATTTACAAAGAAAAGACTAAATTGCTATTTGACCAGATGATCTCTTAGAAAGAGTTCTCGGTAAGGTAAAAAATGTTCCTCTACAATTCAAGAATCAAGTTATTTCCAGGTAAGTTACGTTCCAGATGGGATGGTCTTTTTATTGTTAGTAGCATTTTCCTCCACAGTGTAGTGGAGATCTATAGTTCAAATAACCATAATGGATTCAAGGTAGCCATCGGCTTAAAATATATTACGAGGACTTCCACCAAGAAAAAATAGCATGGATGGATCTTGATGAACCTACATATTAGGATTGACAAACCGGCATTATGTCGAGCTAATGACATTAAACACATGCGATCATTGGGAGGCAACCAAATAGGTAAGTAGTTTTCTTAGTTTAGTTTTTTGTCTAATGAGTTTGTTACATTTTAAGTAGAAATTGTAGGTAAAAATCTCATCAAGGGGTCTAACATCGCAATGGTGCTGAAATACTGTCATGACGTGAGCCACTAAGGAGTAATTAAGCCAGAATACAAAAGCACCAATAATGAAATGGTGCATTCCCTATGCCATGATAGAAATTTTCCCAGAAAAATCAACATAGATCTTGAAGGCTCAGTATCATGACGATCAATCTTTCACCTCGTGAAGAAAATGTTTCCAAGCATCATCCTCATTGTTCCCTAAGTTTCACCATTGCAATCAAAGAATACACACATCGCGAGACGAATTGCCCAATTGTCATTTTTAGCTCCCTAATATATATATATATATATATATATATATATATATATATATATATATATATATATATATATATATATATATATATATTTACTTATTCTAAAGTCGTTGCCTTTCTCATACCTTCCTCAGTTTTATTTTTGTAGTACTATAATGTCAACAATTATATGAACACAAATATTCAAAGCCATACATCCAAAAGCATAAAGATTTACATTGATATCTGACTAGTAATTATGTGTTTGTAGATTTACAGAAGTAACCTTGGGTACTTCCTATAGTACAAAAAATAGAATGGTACTTGGTTACCTTTCAAAACACTAGTTAGTCAATTAGGTTGTTACTAGTATCATACGTAAATACATAAATATCTAGTTATCAACACGCATCTCCTTGGGTACAAAGGGTGGAGGAAGAGGCATGGGTGTTAGAACTTCATACAAGTTTCCTACTATCAAATCTTGGATTATGAAGAAATGCCCCAAATATGGAAATTCAACCAATTAGATATCAATCAACAAGAGTAGGAAGACAAGCAGCATTTTATATATTTCTATCTGAACATAACATGAAATAATAATGAGAACTAATGTTCCCAGTAGGTTCAAAAGTCATGTTATGTCAAGCTATATGAGCTTCATTATGTATATAGCCATGTAAGTCATATACACATCTAATATATGTATTAGGATATAAGAATGGTATGCATAATGTAAAAAGATCAATAAAATTTTGGCTGCATCAATTTTCACATAAACATCATATTTCAATAGTGTAATGTAGTGTAGCACATTCCATATAGTGGCTGTTTACTTTCCTTTAAATTATCTTTGTAACAGGGCTAATGTGACTCTTCTACCTCGGCACACTACTCAACCCTGAACGAGCCCTGCTACATTCAGGCATAGCCAGTTTCTCACATTTTATATACATAAATAAGGTGTCCCTTGTGACAGCATTTGATCCATGTAGCCGACTTCACCTAGAGAAAAAGTTCTTGGTTGTTGTTGTTGTAATAGGGTGTCCCCTATCTAGTATCGACACGGTAACCATAGGACCTTTCTCATTTTTCTTTTCTCTTTTCTTTTCTTTTATCATATAAATAGCGATATGTAATATTTTTCATAGCCAAAAAATAACACATAAATATATCAATCACAATTTGTCATTGATATTATGCCATTTAAATATTTAATCTAGCATCACAAACTCCTTCCTAGCATATATATTAGTACAAATTATAATATTTTGGCTAGAATGCACATCATGTATTTTTATCTACGTATAAATGCACGCCATCACAATTTGCTATATACATTTGAATGGAAGAAATTGTTGCTATGGAATTTTTAAAAAGCCATTTTATTTGCATTTAGTGTATGTTAGACTATTTATTTTATTTCCTAATTTTTCTTAAAATTATGTACGGCTAACTCCTTTTAATTTCTAAAATTTTTCATTCTTTTTACTCTTAATTTATGCTTATCATAGTTATACTTCTGGAATTTAACTTATTAACCTTAATTCTCTTATGACTAGATAATATTATGTTTAGTTGATTACAATTTCCTCCTTACATTCAATTTTGGTTTTGGTCTCTTAATTATCTTAATTTTACTTAATTATATCAAGTTAGACTTCCAGCCTAGAAAATAATCATAATTAGCCCTAAACCTTGTCTTTATGATATAAAAATGTTCCATCTTTTCTTATTCTTTAATTTCTAAATTTTTTATCATTCCTTTCTATGTCTTTAAATTTTCCTTGCTTTTGTTTGATTGATACCATGTCATATTTACTTTTCTATTTAACCATTTTTCACGCCATTCTAGTTTGTCAAGCGTTAGAGTTACTATTTGTTTACTAATGTTACTATTCATTTGGCAAAACCCTTTTTCCTCTTGCATTCGGCCTCACTTATAAAAGGATCTCCTAAACCTTATTTCCTTCTTTTAAATACTTCATTATGTGTTGTTTATTGCATATCACCAAGTTACCTACCTATTTCCGTTAATATCTTCGACTTAGCCATAGGTTGAGATTATAGTTACAATTAAGTGCACTTTTCCTTCATCTTTTAGCCTACATGATAAGTACACATTCCACCCATTTTTCTCCCCATTTGACCATTCCCTTATGTGTCTTATATAGTGACACAACATTTTTTGATCACCAAGAGTGTAACAACTCCATTTTTTTTTATACATATACATATATATATATGTATATATATATATATGTATATATGTATATATATATACATATATATGTATATATATATATATATATATATATATATATATATATATTTTAAATTCCACGAAGTCATTACCTCTTTACTTCTAACTATTTAACTCATAATAAAATTCAATTAAATTAACCAAGCATAATTTAGGTTTATACCATTAATACTGATACAATTTTGGGTTTACATACACCTCATTAATTAAAAACATCCGTACAAAAATCAAACACATATATGTCTACATCTTATTCATCTATGTTGACTAATTCTAGAGATACAGGTGCGGATGGTTATGCCTTCACCGAGATTTTAGCCAACTCAATCACAAATACTTTATTAATTTTTAGGATCTCCCTAACATAGAGTAACTCAATCCAATGTACACTAAGAGCTAGAGCCATAGAAAAATCTGCATAACTAGTTTTTTGAACATGATATGGAAATATAGTAAGAATTAAATCCCAATATGTTCAACAATAAATCATAATCATCATCAATAATGCTCGTCAGATCATGTTCATCTGTATAAACTACATCAAATATTGTAGGTCATATGAATGCACTTTATCTATGCACATGAAAATCGTGCAGTAATGATATGTATGTCATGGATAACTATCTTTAGAATATCATATGATGGCTATCAACTTATTTTCATATCAAGCCACTCCAGTCAAGATGAGTACTTTCTACTCTCTAGTACAAGCTTTTTCTCTCTTCGTTTGACATGGCACACTTTCTCTTTTCTCATTAATATAATCATAGCCGTGAGTAAGGCGTCCCCTACTGGTGCACCACACGGACCGCCATGTGACCATTCTCGTCTCTTTTCTTTTCTTTTCACTTTAATAGCCAAAAATATGATTTCAATAACAAGAATGTTCATTATACTCACATGCCACAATTTATCATCAAAGAATAATCACTACCAAAAATCATTGGTAAAATGCAATCACGTCATGATCATAACCATTTTCGAATATCACTTTATAAAATATTTTCATGTCAAAATTACACACTTAAGATGGTAAGGAGTTCATGCAATGGCAATGGCTAGGGCATACACTAGTTATTTATTATTTCCATTTAAAATATTTCCCTATTATGTGACCTTTCCTTACTTATTCAACTATATCTCTCTCATACGAACTCCAATTAAGGTGCTTTCAAAGCCTATAAAAATCTAATATACTTATCTACAACTTTTATGTTCATCATTTCTTCATATGTCTTACGAATTATTCCCAAAAAACGGAAAAAAAAAATACTTACATTTAACACCTTGGATTTTAGACTAATTATGACCTCTACTCATTAATAAGCCATAGCTCCCTCATAAAGACTCCAAATTAAGTGATTTTAAAGCCTATAGATCCATGATATATATCTATATTTATTATGTTAACAATTTCCTTTAATTCTCTACACATTTTTCCTAGAAAGTTAAACACAGAAGCATACTTAACAGATTCTTCCTTGGTTAGCTAGTTTCTGACTAATGCTTACAAATCTCACCATATCTTCCTAATATGGATTTTAATTTGAATGATTCCAGTGGCTACAAATTTACAAGACATATATCTATATTCTTCATGTCAAGCATTTCTTTTAATTCCCTATATATTTGTCCCAGAAATTCAAACAAAAAAGCTTACCTAACAGATTCTTCCAAGGTTAACTAGTTTATGTCCATTTATACTAATCTGACCATATCTAACTCATGAATTCCAATTTAATTTATTCCAGTCGTAAGCAATTTGTGAGACATATATCTATATTTTTCATGTTAATCATTTCTTTTAATTCCCTACATATTTTTCCCAAAAATTCCAACACAGAAGCATAGCTAACAGATTCTTCCCTGGTTAACCATTTTTTGACCACTTCATACTAATTGGACAATATCTCTCTCATTTGGACTCCAAATTAAGTGATTCCAGTGGCTTGAAATCTGTGAGACATATATATACATTTTTCATATTAACTATTTCTTTTAATTCCTAACTGATTCTTCTCAGAATTTCAAAAATTAAAGCTTCCCAAGTTACTCCAAAATCCAGTTTCCTAACCAAACCTTTCCTGAGATTTTAGTTTATCATTTTATTACGCCCTCTTCCATTTTCTTCCTAATTTACATATAATTATACTCCATCAATTTTTCAACACATTCAAATATACAAAATAGCAGCATAAAAAATCTTAAACTTTTGCCACCCATAGCCATATCTATGTAGAAATTTCCATACTAACCGAAGTATTCAAAGCATCCATCACATGTAAGATCATGTAACATGATATAGCAACATCCATGGCCAATCATCAAAGTAGCAAATATTGTAAATTTCATCAAAGTTCTAAGATTAAAATCTCATATAAATGTTACAAATTTCAAAGCTTTTCTCCAAAAAGAGATATTGTTAAACCTACCTAAAGATCTCCCTAGCTCACTTAGTGAATTCTTTTCTTGTTTCCTCTTGAAGGAAGTAGCAAGATTCCTCCCTTCCCTTATGTAACGCCTGATTTTTTTTTAGCGCAAGAGACCAAACTATATGTAAGCTAGGAAACATATTTGTATATACATACATTCAAGAGTCATACATATTAGAGTTTAGCAGCTCATATATATACAACCACATGTAACCCGAGGTACTGAGCATACATTCCAAAAGGCGGAGTACCGTGGGGTTACATCAAAACAATGGGTTAGCCCATTTACATAACCAGAGTTAACTATACATAATCAGCTATCCTATGGCCCATCCCTGGCCATCACCCCTGCGGTACTGCTGGTCGAGGAGGTGGGCCAGGAGCAGGAACCTTTATCATATTAATCACCATCAGGTTCAACACAACCGTGAATTGTCCCAAGTAAGGGACATCGACAGTCTGTAGCTTCAAGAGCAGTGTCAGCACAACAAATGTCATCTCTATTGATCTGAACATAGCATCAAAACATAGTGAGATATGAAATCCCAGCAAGATCAACACTCCAAAACATATAAGTATACAAAAACTCACATGCTATGTCCAGCTGTATAAGCTACAGAAAAAAAATTTCTCTTTTTATGCAATAATGATACAATAAAATACATGCCAACCTTTTGTAGGTTATGCATCAATATCACTCATGCTAACAAAATATGCATTTGTAAAATACATGTGCCATTGTCCATGGTCCATACCACACTCAGTGGCTCATAAGCCGATAATCTCACTCAATTGCAATCTTCAATGTGGCGTGAGCCTTACCCCTCCAACTACTCACCTACCCTTTGAAGGCCATTGGTCGGAGGGTCCTTCTTGTATTGACCACTCTAGGCTATAGGGCGTCCCTTATCCCGGTTCCGTATCTAAGCCACGACCCTTTAGTCGCCTTAACTCGCAAAGTGCCACACTCCCGGGTCACCTTAATGAGTAAGGGTCATTCTGGACTTGTCAATCTCCACAATACAGCAAGGGAGACACCTATTTTCAAGCCACCCTATTTCAGAGAGGATCATTCTGACTTGTCAGTCGCCTCAATACAGCAAGGAAGACACCTGTTTCTAGGTCACCCTGCTTCAGAGAGGGTCCTCCTAATATAGCTTAAGTCTTTTATGTCTCTCCAGCCACTTAGCATAACAAGAGTGTGCACATTAATAGATATTCAGCACATAACCCAACTCATTCTCAAACATACTACAACAACTCATCATGGATGAACAGGCATGCATTAATAACCTTTCATAATATGCATACACTAATAACTCACTTGCAACCATACAGACAAGAAATCTATAGTACACAAATATAGTATTCATGCATCATTTATCATGCTTTACATACATGATTTACCAATCATACATGATGAAATAATCATAGCACATGCAAGGGTAACATTCATGCATCATAAAACCTTCACTAACATCCTCAAAATGTTGGTAATTAAATAGGATTCAGAAAAGAAACAGAAAACAAAGAAAAATAGCAACATAGCCTGAAGCATGGCCTGGCCGTGCCTCCAACCACGGTTGTGCCCCAAGGCCATGTTCCCCTCTAGTATTCCCTCTTCTTCTAGCCGTGTTGCACATAGGCCAACCCTGAGCACGGCCGTGCTTCGAGCCTTACTCCACAATTTTGCAAAACTTCAAGATTCTAGCCCAGAGCACAACCTGGCCATGTCTCCAAGCATGGTCGTGCTCTGGGTACGAACTCTACCAAAAATTCTTTCTTGTTCTCAAATCATCCAAAATCAACCAACAAACCAAATATCAATGTTTTGAGCATAAAAATTATTATTTTTCCAGAGCAACCCATCAACCAAAACATGAATCAAAACTCAAAATCATCCACACAAAATTTTCCCCAAGTCATTAATACATAGATCAGCATGAACAGTAAACATAAATGTCATAACTACCTAATTAAAAGCTCTATCTACCCTTTTCACATCTTCAAATACTCACAAACATCTAGCCATAAAGACATCCATTCATTGCATAGAAGAGAATGTTGATCTTACCTTCTTCTCTCCACAAGCTTGTTTTTCTTTATCTTGTTCTACCACTTTCTCTCTCTAGAAAGCATCACCAACCAATAAATTTTCCCCATCCATTAGTTCCTATAGAAGGTTTGAAGGAATAAACAAGAGATTAGAGGTTGGAATCTTACCCTTTCTCCTTGCTTTTCCCATTTCTCTATAGCTTTCTTCTTCTTCTCTTCCTCTCTCTCTTCCTCCTTCTCTCTTCTCTCTCCTTGGCGTGAAAAATCTGGTGTTCCCTCTGGCTTGAGATGGAGGCCAAGTCTTCAACTCAAGGGAGATATATTAAAAAAATGGAAGCTTCTCCAATAATCCACTTAGCCCCTTAATCTTTACCCTCACTTTGCCTAAAAGTTTCCATAATGCCACTCTATTACATTGTGACTAAAGGGGTTAGCTAAGGCTTTGTTTGGTTTAGGGAAACTCACCAAGTGTTTAATCCCTTCTTGAGCCTTATTTCAATGGGTTTTTGTGTAACTTTCTTCATGGCTCCACATTTCTATTGTTGTTGTCTATTTGTGGCCCTGTAGTCAAGGAAAACACTATCTCTTCCTTAATAATTCTTTCCAAAAATGAGAAATTCCTTATTAAAAATTCATAGTTATTTCCCTATAACTCCCTCATTTAACTCTTTTAAACACTTTTCCTACCATTCCCTTTTATGAATATTATCAACAAAATTTTGGGTGTTACACCTTAGCTTTTCTCGTAGCTTAAATAAGAGAAGGAGGGTGAGTTTTGAACCCCAAGGATGAAGAGAAAAGATGGATTCTATTGGAGATTAAGCTAACTTTCCTTGAGTACTTAGTCCTCTAGATTTCTATTTCTTCTTCCTTCCTCTCTTCTCTCTTTTTCTCATTTCCTCACTCTACCTTGCTTCTATTTTTCCTCTCCATCACTTGGAGAAAATTATAATGTTATAAGGGTGTGTTTTGCTTAAATAAACTATCAATTTATTCACATCTCCTAATCATGGGTCTACCTTATCACAAATAGGATGCACTTTGTTGTTTTTTGGGGAAAGACAACTCCTATTCTTTTCTTCCTCTCCCTTAGTCAAGATATGCATAGCAAAAGGAGATTTGTATTTTGAAAATCATGATAAAATGTTCTTAAGACAAGGGACAAGGTACCTTTGATTTAGGAATTCATTTCCTTTTTCTTTTATCTCATTCAAGTATGATAGGTTTTTCTTTCTAGGAGGAAAATTTCTAACCCTTGAGTCTCCCTTACTTGGCTGAAATTATTTGTGTAAGATAAGGATGTTTTGTCATAACGCCATGTATTATTACCTAATTGTTGAAATTATGAATGTAGGATATAGATGTTTGGTCCAAATGCCATGTATTATTACCAACTTGCTGAAATTATGAATGTAGGATATAGATTTTTTATCCTAACGCCATGTGACCTAATCTTGATAATTATTACAATACTATTTCTTCACATGATTCTTATTTTTCCCTCTTGGATTTAGACTCATTCTTGCCCATTTCCTTTGCTTTGGCTAAAGTTCCTACCTTTCATGGAAGGCTAGGTCACATTTTCATGATTTTTGCGCTATCAGTCCAACTTCTATATCCTATTCAAACACTATGTTTTATTTCTTACTTGGGCTATCCAATTGCCTTGCTAGAAACTCATGTGAAGTATAAAAACTCTATATGAAGTTTCCATCGGTGAAACCCAATGTATGGGTAGAGATGTTAAACTTAAGAACTCTAGCTCTTGAATTAGGAAAAATTACCCTAATCTAATCTTCTTGAAAATTTAAGAACTTTACTTACTTCCCAAAAATTTATCTTCCTTACCCAAGAATTTTGCCTCTCTTTAGTATGTTATTTCTATTTTTTTTCCTATTAGGTTTTCTCTCTTTACTTATTTCTTTAATGTTAGAAACATTTTTCTATACATACACATAAGGGAAAGAATTTCTAAGTCTTATATTTCCTTAGATATCTAAAAATTGTCTAATAAATTTTATTTCCTTAATTAAATATTTATGTACCTTTATTAATAAAAGAAATGAAATTAAGGATGTTACATTTCTCTCCCCCTAAAAGAAATTTTTTCCTCAAAATTTTAAGAATTACCAAATAAGAATAATTGCGGATATTTCTTCCTCATGACTTCTTCCAGCTCCCAAGTTGATTCTTCCAGAGTCAAACCTTCCTAAAACACCTTAACTAGGGGAATGATTTTATTTCTCAATTGCTTCACGTTGGTGTCCAATATGGATGTTGGTACTAGCTGGTATGTCGTGTTCTCCTTTATTTGGATTGGTTCATCCCGTATTACACGTGAGGAATTTGGAAGATACTTTCAAAGCTGTGATACATGGAAAACATCATGTAGATTGGACAAATTAGGTGGGAGGGTAACTTGATATGCAAACGTCCCCACTTTCTTTAGAATTTGGTAGGGTCCCAAAAAGCTCAAACTTAGCTTTCAAGTCTTAAGAGAACAACCAACTCCAGTAGTTGAGGAAATCTTTATAAATACATGGTTTCCTTTCTTAAACTCCAGAGGTCTATGTCTCCTATCATAGTAACTCTTTTGCTGACTCTAAGCTATATGTATTTTGTCTCGTATCATCCTGATTTCCTCAATAGTGTGTTGAACTAGATCGGGAACCAACAAATTCTTTTCTCCTACCTCAAACCAATAGAGTAGAGATCGGCCCTTCCTACCGTATAAAGCTTCGTAGGGGGCCATCTTAATACTAGAGTGATAACTATTATTACAAGCAAACTCCACTAAAGGTAGGTACTTATCCCATCCTTTACCTTGCTCTATCACACAGACCCTCAACATATCTTCTAGGGTTTGAATGGTTCGTTCTGTCTGTCCGTCAGTCTGAGGATGGTAGGTAGTACTAAATTGCAACTGGGTTCCAAAAGCTTCCTACAACACCTTCCAAAACTTTGACGTGAACCTTAGATCTCTATCAAAAACAATATTTAAGGGAATTCTATGTAGCCTAACTATTTTCTAGACGTATAACTAGGCCAATTTGTCCAGTGAATAGTTAATTAAAAAGTGAGTAAATTTAGTTAATCAGTCAATTATTACTCAAATAGACTCATGTCCAACTGAAGTCTTAGGTAAACCCACCACAAAGTCCATTAAAAAACTTTCTCATTTCCATTTAGGGATCACAAGAGGTTGTAGAAATTCTGCTGACTTTTAATGCTTTACCTTCAACTTCTGACAAATTAAACATTTCACCATAAACTCAGTAATGTCATTTTTCATCCCTGGCCACCAGTACATCTTCTTTAAGTCTTGATACATTTTAGTGGATCCAGTATGGACTGTGTACTTACTCTGATGTGCTTCCTACAGGATCTTAGTCCTCAACTCTTGTTCTTAAGGGACACAAATCCTTCCATGATACATGATTGCTCCATCTTCCAAGATAAAAAAATTATCTTAATCTTAATGATCCTGTAAGTATTGGTCGTGACCTTGAGGCTCTTTAATCTGATCTCTAAGGTCACACTCTATACTCAACCCATTGATGATTAGCTTTTTTGGAGTAAAAGTAATGGTCAGCTTCAAATTTTGAAACTCCTCAAGCATGTGCATCTCATACACCATCATCTAACCCATGTGGAGAGATTTTTGACTTAAGGCATCAGATACAACATTCGTCTTTCCTAAATGAAACTTTATCTTAAACTTGTAATCATTGAGAAATTCTACCCATCTTCGTTGCCTCATATTTAACTCCTTCTGATTAAAAAGGTACTTAAGACTCTTGTGATCATAGTATACTTCAAATGTTTCCCTATACAAATAATGTCGTCAAATCTTTAAGGCAAACACCATCAGTGCCAATTCAAGATCATGGGTTGGATAATTTCCTTTATGGGGTCTTAATTACCTAGAGGCATAAGCAACAACTCTCTTGTCTTGCCTTAGCACACAACCTAGTCATTTTTTTGAAGCGTCACTATACACTTCAAAATGTCCTGTGAGGTCTCGAATAATTAAAATAGGAGGAGTGGTATATATTGTCTTAAGCTCCTGGAAACTAACTTCACTTTGATCAATCCATTTGAAAGGACTTCCCTTCCTAGTCAATTTAGTCAATGACAAGGCTATACGAGAGAAGTTTTGTATAAACCTCATGTAGTGTCCTGCCAAACCCAAGAAACTTTTAACTTCTGTAACTGTCTTTGGTCTCTCCCACTGAATCATTACTTTCGTCTTACTAGGGTCTACAGCTACCCTTTTATTAGAGATGACATGTTCGAGAAACTTCACCTCTGTTAACCAAAATCCACATATTTCTAATTTGGCATATAACTTTTTCTCTTTCAGCAATTGCAGCACGATTCAAAGATGTTGTTCATGTTCTTTCTCACTATTAGAGTATATTAAGATGTCATCAATGAACACTACCACAAATTGATCAAGGTAAGGTCACAAAATGCAATTCATGTAATTCATGAAAATTGTAGGTGCATTTGTTAACTCGAAGGGCATTACGAGAAACTCATAGTACCTATACCTAGTCCTAAAGGTTGTTTTGGGTACATCCTCCTCCTTGTTCCTAATCTAATGGTATCCCAATCTCAAGTCAATTTTAGAAAATATGGAGGCTCCCTTCAGTTGATCTAATAAATCATCGATCCTAGGGAGAGGGTACTTATTTTTTACAGTCATGTTATTTAGTTGTCTGTAATCTATGCATAGTCTTAGGCTCCCATCTTTCTTCTTAATAAAAAATATAGGAGCTCCCCAATGTGATACAATCGATCTAACAAATTGCTTGTCTAACGATTCCTCCAACTGTTTCTTGAGTTCCTATAGTTCCTTTGAGGCCATTCTATAAGTTGTAATAGAGATAGGCCCTATCTTAGGTAGGAGATCAATAAAAAACTTTATCTCTCGAGAGAGAGGTAAGCCTGAAATATCTGGTTGAAATATTTCAGAAAACTCATTAGCTAGTGAAATTTCATTAAGCTTCAGTTCAACTTCTAGGTTTGATAAATACAAGAGAATATAACCAAGTACTCCACTCTTCAACTCCTGATTGACTTGATTGCCATTTAACATCAATAGCTATATCTCTTCTTATGGAGTAAGAGGTAGAAATTCAACGGTCTTGGTGCAATAATTTACCAAGACCCGATTTCTAGACATCTAGTCTAACCCTAGAATGACATCAATACCTCTTAAAGGTAGACAAATGAGGTTTATAGAAAAAGTTTTCTTTTGGATGGTGACTTGACAGTCTTTATATATAGAGGAAGTTAAGACCCTTTCCCTTGTAGAAGTTACTACAGATAGCTTATACAGAGTTTTAGAAATAGGATACAGAAGCTCCCTAATACATTCTTTTAATATAAATTAATGACTAGCACAGAGTCAAACAACACCATAAGAGAAAATCCATAAATGTAGCATGTACCTTGAATCATTTCAGAGGATTGAGATGCCTCTTGGCCATTTAGACTAAAAACCCTTTCTTTCACTTGAGGCCTCTGTTCCAGCTACTTTCCCACATTCTGTGAGCAGTTCTTCTCAAAATGACCCTTCTGTCCATATTTGAAGCAGACATCTGGTCCCATGTAGCATGGACGATTACCTTACATACGTCTACACTTAGTGTACTTAACTATGGCGAGGTCTTGTTGGAAAGCTAGAGGACCCATAGTCAATGGCATCTTACCAGCTCTATATCCTTTCCATTCACATTTTTTCCATGATTGAAAAAACTTTTCTTCCTCTTCCACAAGTTTTGCCTCAACTTCTCGTCCTCCACTACCCCTTAAACTCTTCTCTAAAAGTCTAGATTTATCTATTAAGGGCACAAACTCCTTTACTTCTAAGGCTATCACCGCATTCCTAATTTCTGGGTTCAGTCCTACTTCAAACTTAACAACCTTTCATGTTTCATCAAGGTTAAACCTCAAGTAAGAGGAGAATTTAGACAACTCCTCGAACTTAGAGATGTATTGGTCGACTAACATGTTACCCTGTCTGAGTTGGAGAAATTCAATCTCATTTTTAGCCCGCACAGTATTTGGAAAGTACTTCTCTAGGAAAATATCCTTAAACACCTGCCAAATGATCTGCCTCCTCCAGTGAGTTAGTAGTTCTCTGGCCTCTCGCCACCAACGCTCAGCTTCATCCTTTAGCATATCTGGAGATGTTGTAAAATTTGATTGGTGGCTATGATGACTTGGTCTCGAATTGCTGTAGCCAAATTGTGTAGGGTTTCTTTTATATTGTTTGTTGTGTTCATCCTCGATGGTGCCATATCCTACTATGGTAAAAATAGAATTATGCTGCTATTGAGTTAATAAAGCCCAATAGTTAATTCAAAAATATTTACAGTAGTCATAACACCATCTCGGCATATAGATAGAAAACACTAGTAATTTCTTACCTATATGAAATTACTGGTCCCCCACACAACATGACCACAAACATACTCAATACACTATAAGATTAATTCATGTAATGATCCACCCACTGGCCATATAGGATTGACCTCCTCTAATACCAATTATGTAACAACTCCAATTGTTTTTACATATATACATATATATAATTTTAAAATCTCATGAAGTCATTACCTCTTTACTTCTAACTATTTAACTCATAATAACATTCAATTAAATTAACCAAGCATAATTAAAGTTGATGGTATACCATTAACACTGATACAATTTTAGATTCACATACACATCATTAATTAAAAAAATCCGTACAAAAATAAAACACATACATATCTACATCTTATTCATCCATATTGACCAGTTTCGAGGATACAAGTGCGAGTGGTTGCACCTTCACTAGGATCTTAGCCAACACGACCCAACATACGCTAAAAGCCAGTCATAGAGAATATTTTCATATTTAGTCTTCTGAACATGATATGGAAATATAGTGAGAATTAAATCCCAATAGGTTAAACAATAAATCATAATTATCATCAATATAGCTCATCATATCATGTTCATCTGTACAAGCTATAACAAATATCTTAGGTCATATGAATGCACTTTATCTATGCACATGAAAATCGTACAGTAATTACATGTATGGCAAAAATAACTATTTTCAAAAATATCTTATGATGGCTATTAACTTATTTTTATATCAAGCTACCCCGGTCAATGTAACAACCTGGAGTTTTGTTATTTATATTCACAAAATGGAACATTAAGAAAGGATTAGAGAGGATTAAATGGGGTAATTATAAGGAAATAATTATGAATATTTAATAAGGGTTTCTCATTTTGAAGGAAATAATTAAGAATGAGATAGTAATTTATTTGTCTATAGGGCCACAAATAGGCAACAATAATAGAGATAAAGAGCTATGAAGAGAGTGGCATTAAAACCCATTGGAATATGTCTCAGAAGGAATTAAACACTTGGTAAGTTTTCCTACAACTAAACAATGCCTTAGCTAACTAAATAGTTCCATTTTAATGGTGTGGCATGATGGTTATTTTTAGCAAAAGGAAGGGTGTGGTTAAGGGAGAAGAAACTTCTACAAGAAGCTAGTAATATTTTATTACTTCTCCCTTGACTTGATGAGCAAGTCACCAGCCAGCCCAAGGAAAAGAAGAATCGACGACAGAAAGAGAGAAAAGAGAAGAAAGAAAAGGGAAGAGAAGAAGAGAGAGAAAGCAAAAATCCAAGGTGAAGAGGTAAGCTTTGAGACTCTTGATCTTCTCTAACCCTATGTATATTCAAGAGTTTCCATGGAAAACTAATGGTTGGAGGAAAAATCTACAGCTTGGTGGTGGATTTTTAGAGAGAGAAATCATCCAAAGCTAGTGAGAGAAACATCTTAGGTAGTGAAAAAGGTAAGATCGACACCCTTTTTTAAGAGTTCTTGGTTGGATGACTTGATGGGTGACTTGTATGTATGTATTCATCCATGCTGACCTTACTAGGATTTTATATCTCACTATGTTATATGGTGTTATGTTCAGATCTATAGATATGTCATTCGTGGTGTTGACCATCTTATTAAAGCTTCAGATAGTGGATGTCCCCTACTTAGGACAGTTCACTATTATAGCAAACTTCCTAGTCATTAGCATGGTAGAGATTCCTACTTCCAGCCCGTCTCCTCCACTAACAATACCTCAGGCGTGATGGCCAGGGGAAGGATAGTAGGATAGTATTATGTGTATAATATAATGATGTAAATAGACTAACCCCATTATTTTGATGTAACCCCACAGTACTTTGCCTTTTTGGGATGTATATTTAATACCTCAGGTTACATATGCATATACACTGCTATATGCATATATATACAATATGCATATCTTTTGGTAGAATGTTAGTCTAATGCGTAATAACCCTAAAAAAACAATCGTTACAGTCAGGGTGAGTACTTTCTACTCTCTGGTAGAGACTTTTCTCACTCAGTCCGACATGGCACACTTTCTCTTTCTTTTCTCATTATCATAGTCATAGCCGTGAGAAGGGCATCCCTTACTGGTGCACCACACGAACCGCCATGTGACCGTGCTCATCTCTTTTCTTTTCTTTTTCTTTTCTTTTCACATTAATAGCCAAAAATATAATTGCAATAACAAGTATGTTCATTATAGTCGCATGCCATATTTTATCATCAAAGATAATCATTACCAAAAATCATTGATAAAAATGCAATCATGCCATGAACATAATTATTTTCAAATATCACTTTATAAATATTTTCATGTCAAAATTACACATTAAAAATGGTAAGGAGTTCATACAATGGAAATGACTAGGGCAAACACTAATAATTTATTATTTTTATTTATAAGATTCTTTTTTTTTTAAATATTATTTTTATCTCTCACTAATCAAAGCATAAATTTCTCATTTTAACTCCGATTAAGGTGATCTTGGTGTCCATTTAAAGTTAAGACAATCTTCTAAAACTCTAATGTCGAACATTTTAGTGAAATTGTAATATCCCATAATTTTTATTTTTAAATAATAATGTTTTTCTATAAACAAATATATTTTTATTTTAAAAATTATTATTATGTTTTGCTAAAAGCAAGTATACTTTTGATTAAAATAATTATTGTTTTACTTAAAATAATTATATTGGCATCTAATAAATTTTTGTTTTATTTTTAAAAATATTCTTTCTTTTATCATGCATAAAGATATTTATTTTGTGATTTATTTTATTACAATTTTTATCAAGAAAAGTCTTGATTTAAGAGTGCAACTAAATTTTTGCAATAATATAAATTTTTACAAATTTTTGGGATATTTTAGGATGAAAAACAATAATTATATGTATATAATTAAAGAATAAATATTAATTATTAAATTATTAAATAATAATTAAATAAATAATATAAAAATAAAAAGGGGAAAAAGGAAACTGAAGGAGCAGAGCACGGCAGGGGAGGAAAATTTTTCCTATTCACTTTCTCTCTTTAACCTCTATATTCTCTCTAGGATTTTTCCTATTCTAGACATCCAATTAAGATACCGGAGGTACCGTTGGACTCGTGACGACGAGAGCTTCAAAACACATCGATCAATTTTGTTGGAAGCTCACCAGAAAATTATGAATAGTAATGCATAGGTAATGTTTTCAAAAATATTGGATTTTTTATGGTTTTTCGAGCTTCCAGGTTAGGGATTTTGTTAAGGATATAAAGTATTGGTTGCATGATAAATTTCACAATCAAACAATGTGATTTGGTGCTCCAATTTTGCAAATTTTTCTTCAATGAACAATGTGTGAACAGTGTCCGAATAGTAAATGTGAACAGTTTTTTCGGCGTAAATAGTGATTTCGGCCGCATGTGAACAGTATTTTCTGACCATGAACAGTGACTAGCGTTGACTAAAATCTCGAAATCATTTCCCAGATTTTTGGACCCTCCGAACACATTTTTGAGGTCTATTTAGTCAAATGTGGATTGAAAAGTGCATTTTAGGGCTGTTCAACCTGAAGCCTTATCTTGTGAGTAGATAATTATTTCTATGACTTACCCTATGCTCTTCTTGAACTTTAAATGTATAGTTGATTATGTTTACTAGTTATTTAAACTTTTATATGTCTCTGAAATGGATTAAATTATCTTAAATGTTTACAATCTGGTATATAATTTAAGAAAAGTATGATCTTGAAAATGGATCTTTGAACTCATTGAATATGTGATTTTAAATGTATTTCTCATTATATGGTAAAGAAAATGTATTGTGCATATGGCATTGATATAAAGTTATAAGATTTCCTTGAAAACGGGTATGTATATATGATTACCCTGAATGGGAAGTTTCTGACAAAGGATTTGTACTAAGACTAGAAATTTTAAATTTATACTGAAATCTCTATTTTAAATGATATGGCATATGTGTAAATAATAATTTCTGTGGAGGAATCTATTGGAAACACTATTTGCTAACAGCAGGTGATATTAGCCCTGGTGCACCTTAACACCTCAGCTAGCAAGGATAATGCTAGCCTCATGTGACGACCAATATATGGGATATAATATGTAAAGGAGAGCGGGATGCCTCCTATATGGGTGAGATGTCGACTATATGATATGTGATTTGTTTTCCCTTGCTGTGTGCTTGAGAAATAACCTTATTAGAGTCCCTTCATGTGTCCTCTTGAATGGTGGTAGGACAAACCTTAATTAAGATGTTCAGTATAGGCAAATCCTACACCACCAAAGTACAGAAGGGCTTGAACTCTAATATATTGGTTCTGATATGGGATCCTCCTAATGTTTTCATGAGAAATATTTTGATGCATAACAATATTTGAATAATGATCATACTATATTGCATATAATTTTGGATATATGAATGTGATTTGAACTGAGAATATTTAAAATGCGGGTCCCACATAGATGTACTTTCGACTGTATTTTTTTATGTGACAAATTTTAAAATATGAGTACATCCATATGTTAACCTAAGGGGTCATAGGAGGTATTATCTGCTCACTGAGTTATTAAACTCACTATACGATATTTCTACATTTTTCAGATAAAAGTACAGGGTTTGATAATTTCCCTTCGGATAAGTGATCAGTTAGGCGATATATTCTTTGGTGAGCCTATTTTTTTCTAGAGCTCGTAGATTTTTGGTTATATTGTACTTTTACTATAGAGTATGCTCTGAACACCACAGGCAGGATCCTTGCTTCTGCTGTACTTTGATCTTTATAGATTTGATCTGTATATTACGTATATGATGTGATCTTAATTAAGCATGATTTTAATACCTTTATGCTTACCTTTTGTTTGATTTAAGTAAAATATAATTAGGAATTAGCTTAGTTTTATTTTTTGTGTTGTAGGAACAAAGGAAGAAGAAAAAGAGAAGAAAAAGAGAAGAAAATCATGAAAAATGCTGATTTCTGACCTTTCGTCACTAATGGAAGCATATCTCACTCATTTGAGCTCCGATTGAGCTGATTCCAGCGGCTATGGAAAGAAGAAACATAGAGCTACAACTTTTGTGTTCGACACTTTGGCAAAATCCAGCGTTTTCTAGGCGCCGCGGTGCTCACAATACAGCGCTGCGGCGGCCCATCATGGATGTCTCGTAGCGCCGCGACGCTGGTTATTGGCGCCGCAGCGCCCTTGCCCCAGAACCACGAGCGCCGCGGCGCTGCATGGGTGCGCCGCGGCACCCCGTGGATGAAGCTTCGCAAAGCCGCGGCGCTGAACTTATGCGCCGCGGCGCGGCCGCTCTGGAAGTCGCGATTTTAGGGTTTTTTCGCCTGATTTGAAGCCCAATTGATGGAGATTTGACCTAAAAACTTTCCTACTTCGACTAGGAGGGTTTAATCTATAAAAAGGAAGGAAAGTAAGCAGAGAAGGGGATGTATTCATTCAGCAAAGAATTCATTCAAGTTCTCAACTCTTTTCTTTACTTCTTGTTTAGTTTTCTATGGCCCTGCGCGGCTAATTTTCTTTAGTTGGTTGAGGGAGATTGAAACCTCAAGGGATTTGATGTCATTGTGAGATACGGATTTGATTTCATTGCATTAAATCTTAACCGGGTATTGTTTATTCATCTGTTCTTGTTTTCTTAATATTATGCATGTGATTGCTAGGAGGCCTACTAGTATATTGTATGTGTAGCTGCTGAATTAGGTTTTGAACAAAGCTTTTATTACTTGATTCGTGAAGCAAATAGGATTAAGGATTTTGGATTATAAATCGTTAACCCTATGATGAATATCAACTAAATTGAATATAACCGATGTGCTTGTATTCGTTTAGCTCTATTAGTTTCTCTTGTTCTTCATGCGGTTAATAAGTTATGCTTTACCGATATGCTAAAGGATTGCTCGTTAATTAGAGTATAATTAGTGCGATTGTCATTAATTTACTAGGCTTAAGGAGGAACTGGGATAGAATCCCAATGATAGATATTTGGTTTAAGATTGATAATTTTGTCAATGATCAATGCAATCCCTTGATGGTGAATATCGACCGAAACCAACGCTTTTCTCATTAATCACTTTCTCTCAATTATTTTTGCTATTGTTTACTTAATTTTAATTGCGACTCTCAATCCCCCCTTTCTGAATCACATAAGGTAATTCCAGTCTCTGTGGGATCGACCCTTACTCCCACTACTACAGGTTAGTGTTGAGGTAAGGTTTTAATTTGGGCGTGCCTGCGACAGTGCGCACCAGTATACATGGGAATATCCATCTGTAAATGAGTGTATTATACATGTTATAGAAAATATATGATCGTAACGAATGTGTTTCACGTGCCCTAAAATTAAGGGCGTGACATAAATCGTAAGAAATTTTGGTGTTATTACTCCTTCAAAGTCAATGTTATTTCTTCTCGAGTAGAGTCTGACCTATACTTATTAATCTGACCATATCTCCCTCCTATGGACTCTAAATTGAGTGATTCTAGTGGCTAAAAATTCGTGAGTCATATATCTATATTTTTTATGTTAATCATTTCTTTTAATTTCCTACAAAGTTTTTCAAAAAATTCAAACAAAGAAACTTACCTAACAGATTCTTCCCTGGTTAACTAGTTTCTGACCACTTCTTACTAATCTGACTATATATCTCGCATATGGATTCCAAATTGAATGATTCTAGTGGCTAACAATTTGTTAGACATATATCTATATTTTTTTATGTTAACCATTTCTTTTATTTCCCTACACATTATTCCCAAAAATTCAAATACAGAAGCTTACCTAATAGAGTTTTTCCTGGTTAACTAGTTTCTAACCACTGCTTACGAATCAGACCGTATCTCCTACATATGGAATCCAAATTGAGTGATTCTAGTGTTTAAAAATCCCTAAGACATATATCTACATTTTTTATGTTAACCAATTCTTTTAATTCCTAACCGATTCTTCTTAGAATTTCAAAAACAAAAGCTTCCCTAGTTACTCCAAAATCAAGTTTTCAAACCAAACCCTTCCTAAGGATATAGTTCATCATTTTATTACATCATTTTTCATTTTCTTCCTAATTTATATCTAACCATAAGATTACTCATTTCAACATTTTAATTAGATTTCTTACACTTAACTTAACATATTTCATCATCTACTTCTTAAGAAAACATAAATCAAATCATGTATTATTAAGGCTGTTTCCCAACAAAAATTTCTTATGGTCTTCTTCTAAGTGTTCAAAGCCATATTCATTTTATCAATCTAACCATATCCCATCAATTTTTTACCATATTTAAATATACATAACAGCAGCACAAAACTCTAAAATTTTGCTACCCATAGCCATACATATGTAAAACCTTCCACACCAACCTAAATATTCAAATATACATCACATGCAAGATCAACATGTAACATGATATAGCAACATCCATGGCCAATTATCAAAGTAGTAAATATTGTAAATTTCATCAAAGTTCTAGGGTCAAAATCTCATATAAATGTTATAAATTTCAAAACTCTTCTTCAAAAAGAGATATTGTTAAACCTACCTAAAGATCTTAATAAATCACTTAGTGAATTCTTTTTCTTGTTTCCTCTTGAAGGAAGTGGCAAGATTCCTCCCTTCCCTTAACTTTTTCAGCAGCTTAAACAAGAGAAGGAGAGTGAGTTTTAAACCCCAAGGATGAAGAGAAAAGATGGATTCAAATGGATATTAAGCTAACTTACCTTGAGTACTTAGTCCTCTAAACTTTTTCTTATTCTTCCTTCCTCTCTGCTCCTCTCTTTCTCTCCTTTTCTCACTCTACCTTGCTTTTGTTTTTCTCTCTCCCTCACTTGGACGAAATTTTAATGTTATAAGAGTGATTTTTGCTTAAATAAATTATCAAGTGGTCTTCTTCTCATAATTATGGGTCTATGTTATCACAATCAGGATACACTTGGTTACTTTTTGGGATAAGACAACTCATATTCTTATCTTTCTCTCCCTTAGTCAAGATATGCATAGTAAAAGGAGATTTGTATTTGAAAATCATGATGAAATGTTCTTAAGACAAGGGAAAAGGTCCCTTTCGTATACTCGAAATTCTATTAATTATATTCACAAAATAGAATATTAAGGAAGGATTAAAAAGGGTTAAATGAGGTAGTTATAAGGAAATAATTGTGAATATTTATTAAGGGTTTTCTCATCTTGGAAGAAATGTTTAAGGATGATATAGTAATTCTTTGTCTACAGGACCACAAATGGACAATAAGAATAGAGATGAGGAGCTATGAAGAAAGTTGTACAAAAATCCATTGGAGTATAGCTCAAGAAGGAATTAAACACATGGTAAGCTTTCCCTTCACCCAAACAAGGCCTTAGCCAACCACATGGTTACATTGTAATAGAGTGGCATTTTGGAAATTCTTAGGGAAAGTAAGGGTGTTGATTAAGGCAAGGTGGCTTCTTGAAGAAGATAATGTTATTTTATTAATTCTTGAAGACTTGGTGACCAAGTCGCCAATCCAGCCCAAGGAAAGAGAGAGACACCCACGGCTAAAGGGAGAAAGGAGAAAGAGAGAGAAAAAAAAGGAAGGTATAGAGATAAGGTAAAATTCAAGAAAAGGTAAGATTGGGCTCTTGATATTCTCTAATCTCTTGTATATTCCTAAAGTTTCCATGGAAAGATAATGGATGGAGGGAAAATCTGCAATTTTGGTGAAGAATTTTAGAGAGAGAAAGTTAGCTAATCTTGGAGAAAGAGAATCATTTTGAAGAAGAAAAGGTAAGATCAACATCCTCTTCTATAAATTTTAGTTGGATGACTTAATGGTTGATTTATATGTGTGCATTTAAGGATGTGGGAAGGTAGTTAGAGCTGTTATTAAAGCATTTATAGTATTCATGGCTATGGTTCATTCATATGCATGAGATGGTCATTTTGGAAAATTTTGTGTAGTTAGTTTTAGAATTAAATCCATGTTTTGGGTAGTCATATGCTCTGGAAAAAATTTATTTTTCATGCTTAAAACATTGATATAATTATTGTTGGGTTTTCTTGGCTGGTTTGGGAGAAAAAGAGAAAATTTGGTGAATTTCGCGCCCAGACCACGGCCGTGTTCTGGGCTAGGAATGGGAAAAAATGCAAACACGGCCCAAAGCACGGTCGTGCTTGGTGCTGGTCTGTGTGTAACACGGCCATGTTGTGGGGAAGCACAGGAGAAAGACACGGGTGTGAAGCACGTTCGTGCTTGGTGACATGGCTAGGCCGTGCTTCATGCTATTTCATCCTTTTTCAGCATTTTCTATTTCCTTTTTGAATCTTAGTTAATCATCAATGTTTATGGGATGTTAATAAGAGTTTTATGAGTCATGTATATTAAAAGAAATATGTAATATCTAATTGATTATGTATGCTCATTGAATTAATTGTGTAAAGCATGAAGAGATGATGCCCAAACATGATATAGATAATTTGCATGAGCAACCCTAAGTAGATAAATGATGCATGAATAGTAGGAAAGAAGGTAAGAGCCTTGTATGTCCAATACATGATGAAATTGTTATGGCTTGCATGTGAATAAATGTAGCTTATGTTCATAATGGATATTAATATGTATGCTTTTGTTGAATTAAGTGGCTAGAAAAACATGTAAAAGACATAAGCTTTGACAGGATGATCCTATCTGAAGTAAGGAGGCCTGGTAACAAATGTCTCCCTTGCTGTATTGAAGCGACTGACAGGTCAGAATGATCCTCTCTGAAGCAGGGTGGCTTGGTAACAGGTATCTCCCTTGCTATATTGAGGAGACTGACAAGTCCAAGATGACCCTTATCCATTAAGGTGATCCGATGGAATGAGGCACCTTACGAGGTAAGGCAACTGAAGGGTCATGGCTTGGATACGGTACTGGGATAGGAGATGCCCTATAGCCTAGAGTGGTCAATATAGGAAGAATTGCTCTGACCAAAGGCCTCAAATGGTGGGTGAGTAGCTGTAGGGGTAAGGCTCACGCCACATTGAGGATTGCAATTGAGAGAAATTATCATATGATGAGCCACTATGAGCGATGTATGAGCCATGAACAGTTGTACAGGTATCCTATTAATACATACTTCATTTATCATGCGTGATATTGATGCATAACCTATAAAAAGCTTGTATGTATTTTATTGTACCTTTATTGTATAAAAAGAGAAAAATATTTTTTGTAGATTATACAGCTGGACATAACATGTAAGTATTTCTGTATGCTTATATTTATTGGATGTTGACCTTGCTGGGATTTTATATCTCATTATGTTTTAATGTTATGTTCAGATCAGTAGAGATGTCGTTTGTAGTGCAGACCATCCTACTAGAGCTTCAGACAGTGGATGTCCCTTACTTGGGACAGTTCATGATTATAGTGAACCTCCTAGTGATAAACATGGTAGAGATTCTTGCTCCAGGCCCGCCTCCTTCACCAGTAGTACCTGTAGTTGATAAAGGAGAATTTTGAGTATTAATGGCTATATTTTATGCTTTAATTCATAGCAAACTTGTAGTTATTTCCCTACTTTTGGTTATGCTTTGCTTTCGATACTGCTTTGGTTATTTTTATGCTTGTAGGTGAGCAAAAGAGGCCAAAAAGCAAGGAAAAAAAGTCATGAAAAGTGCCATATGGACTTAGAACAAGATAAGGAGGAAGCAAGGAGGAAGCCCAACAAAAATCAGCAAGAAAGGAGCATGGCAGCCCCCAACACGGCCAGGCCGTGCTTGGGGGCATGCAACACGGCCAGGCCGTGCTTGGGGGCATGCAACACGGCCAGGCCGTGTTCTGGACAAAAGCTGCAGAAACTTCCCAGAATCCAGCCCAAAGCACGGCCAGGCCGTGTCTTGGAACACAGCCGTGTTTCAGGTCCGTACACATCATTTTTTTAGAGTTTTGGCCGCCAAAATTGATATATATTGAAGGGGATACGCAGCCAAAGGGGGAGAACACATTCAGACCTCTTTCTACTCAGTTTTAGGCTTAGGAAACACCATTAGATTAGGTTTAGAGTAGGATTAATGTTTAATTCATGTTCTTAGAGTAGATTTGACAGTAATTTCAGTTTGTATTTCATTCTTCATCTAGGTTCTATCTTTCTATCTCTGCACTCATCTCTATGTCTACTCTTTCTCTTGGTTTGTATGGAATATATTTACTTAATGAATTGGATTAAGCTTTTGATTTATCTTTCTATTATGCTTGAGTAGATTTGGTCTAGGGTTTTGGTAAACCCACTTATAGTGTGATGATACATTGTCCTGATTGAGTTAATGGAACCCTAATTGTGTTATCTATGGTTAATTAGGATTAGCTATTATGCATTAGTTATAGGAGTTGATGAATGTCTGGCCAATATTTATCACGTCTTAGGATATTAATTGATGGACTAAAAGGTGAAGATTAATACCGGAACCTAATAGTTAATTAGGGATATCTTAATCACAAAAGTAGTTTAAGATTCTCTTGGAATAAATCAATTAATGGGCACGAGAAAACCGATTAATTGTATTCTATGGTTGGCATATAACTTAATGGACCTAGGTTGAACTAAGAACCACGAAAGTAGGCAATTGGATTAACCTAGATACAATTAGTAACGCTTGAAAGAGGTTGTTAGTTAATTAAGGCTAAACCATCCCCAATAACCTAGATAATTGCAATTAGAGGTATAATTTGGATGTTGAATATCATAAGTGTGGTGAACCGTAACCCTAGGTTTGTTTAATTGGTTATTTTCATTCGTTCATTGTGACACTCTCTAATCGAATTACATCGATCTAGATAGCATATTATGCATCATTCTAGTAGTTGACATTTTTCTCTGTGGGATACGACCCGTACTCGCTAGACTAGCTACGACTACACCGTGCGCTTATGGTAATTAGTAAAACATACACACAACAGTACCCCAGGGGTGACGGCTAGAGGAGGGAATAGTATAGTAGAGTTATGTATATAGTTCTAATGATGTAAATGGGCTAACCCCATTGTTTTGATGTAACCCCATGGTACTCTACCTTTTTGGGATGCATATTTAGTACCTCGGGTTATATATGTATGTATGCTACTAATCCTGATGTATATGACTTTTGTATGTATGTAAATACAAGATGCATATCTTTTGATAAAATGTTGGTCTAATACGCAATCAAAAAAAAATGTTATACCTTTGATTTAGGGATTCTTTTTCTTTTTCTTTTGTTTCACTCAAGTATGATAAGTTTTCCTTTTTAGGTGGCAAACTTTCAGCCCTTGTGTCTCCCTTGCTTGGCTGAAATTATTTATGTATGATAGAAATGTTCTGTCATAATGCTATGTATTATTACCTACTATATCATTACATAGCTTGCTGAAATTATGAGTGTAGGATATAGATATTTTGTCCTAATGCCATGTGACCTAATCTTAATTATTATTACACTACTATTTCATCACATTATTTTTATTTTTCTCTCTTGGATTTGTGCTCATTCTTGCCCATTTCCTTTCCTTTGACTGAAATTCTACCTTTTATGGAGGGTTTGGTCACATTTTCATGATGTTTTGGGCTATGGGTCCAATTTCTATATCCTAGTCCAAATCTATGTTATATCTCTTGCTTGGGCTATCCAATTGGTTTGCTAGATCATATGAAGTGAAAATGAAATGTCCATAGGTGAAGGCCCAATGTATGGGTGGAGATGTTAAACTTAGAAACTCTAACTCTTAAATTAGGAAAAATTATCCTAATCCAATCTTCTTGAAATTTTAATACATTTACTTAATTTCAAAAATTTATCTTCCTTACCCAAGAATTTTGTCTTTTTTAGGATGCTATTTCTAATTTTTTTCTATTAAGTTTTATCTCTTTACCTATTCCCTTAATGTTAGAAACATTTTCTATGCGTATACATAAGGTAAAAAATTTCTAAGGCTTATATTTTCTTAAATATCTAAAAATTGTTTAATAAGTTTTATTTCTTTAATTAAATATTTATGTACCTTTATTAATAAAAGAAACGAAATTAAGAATGTTACACTAGGCATGGATGGCCGGATTGCTAGCCATCTTTATGTTATTGATTTTTTTTATTGAACAATATTTACTAATTAAAGTACTCACCATATAACATTTTGGTTAACTAATGTCAATATAATGTGTTTTGGCCTATTCCAATTAAAAGTTTATTTATTTTTTTGTTTTGATTATAATACAAATTTAATGTATGAACTTCAAATAAACAAAATTTAAAAAAAAATCTCAATTTATTGACGGATTGGCTACTAATTAACAAAAATGTTAAAAAAAAGTAACTACTAATTAGTGACAAAAATTTCGCAGCTTATAAGCAAAGGCATTAAAATATTATTTTCAAAGGTTTTACTAATTATTGGGTCCCTACTAGCCACGGAAATGATTCATTGATTAGCAACCTAGATTTGGTGACAAATTCACAGATCCCCATCAATCACTACTTATAGTTAGCAATTGTTTTCGTTGCTAATCCTAATTTTCTTTGTCATGGAAAGAGAAAGAAAAAGAACATACATTTTGGAGAAGAAATGCTCTAATACCTTGAAAGTTTGGCCTCGAAGGTGTACATTTGTGGCACATAGCATAAGGGACTTTATGTGTTTGATGGTTGAGTTGGATGTGAATGAGAAGGGTAGCAACCTTACACTAACTTTCACATTGATGCTAACTTGGCAATCGGGCTTGCTCTCGCTTGCAATGATAGACCTCACTTCCATTTCGCCTTTACATTTGTCTGATTGAGGGAGACGATGTACAAGTGATGGGACAATCTCTTATGTTTTGGATGGAACAAATTTTGAGAAGATGAAACTACCAGTATATACATCATAAACCACACCTACGCTTTTTATAAGAGGATGTTAATTTTTTGAAATTATTTTTCGTTTCAAAAAATTTATAGCTTCATAGAATCAGCACCCCTTCCCTTGGTTACTAGTGAGATAATCGCCCAACTACTTGATTCAAATTGGCACCTCCCCCAACTCCTTGATTCGATTCAAAGTGCCTCAAGAACTACAAGAATCGCATCAACAATATATGAATTGCAGACCAGCTTTGATGATTATGAGGAGGTGCCAATTATTCTAAGGAACTGGAGATGGACGGGGACAATGAAGAGAATAACAAAATGGGGCTCTTATAGTTTTTGATTTTTTGGTAAATAAAAGTTTAAAATGAGTATAGGTTACTCCATTCCAAGGTCACCATTCCAAGGTCAGATGCCATAAGATTCTATGATAACTTATAGTGATACTTATAAATTGTTTAACAAAAGAGACTACTGACAGTGAAAATTAAATTTGAACCTTACAAATTAAGTGATTCAATCCTTGTTAGTTGAATCAATCCTCAATTAGGGGGAGATAGTAATACGGTAGTAAAAGGTGATGACTAATTGCAAAATTTAATCATTGGGGGGAGAGGGCAAAATTGTAATTAATTGGATCAATAGACCAAGATTAGAAAGTCCAATTTTTATTTAATTTTAAACTTTCAAACCATTTATGCTACATATTCCGTTGGTCGTGTCAAATTAATTGAAATTCACATATATAACATGATGTAAACAATAAACTATTTCATACTAATTTCACATTGAATGATATATCTATTTCTTAAAAGAATAAGTTTGATCCATAAGAGATTTGCTTAGATTTTTCTCCCTCTAATTGGCTCATTTGAATAATTCTTTCATTTTTCTTTCTAATGAAAAATGTTGGATTAAAATAATGCATGAATTGTATTAATTACTGAGAGTTTTAATCTGATGAGTTGAAAAGGTAGTGTATACCGGCACTAACATACCTTTAGCATTCCAATTACAAGCTAATACTTTTCCTTTGCTTTCATGCTTTTTCTTTTCTTTTCTGTCTAAAGGAGGTCAAAAGTCTCATTTAATTTAATTCAAATGCCGTTGGGATAAAGATGAGCGTAGAAATTCTAAACAGTGCCACCATTATCAAATTTGTGGAAGACGAGGAAGCCTCTCATGTGTCGGTGAGTGATCTGTTTGCTCAGCTAGCTTGACACAGACAAAGCGCAACATACACATTTCCTTCGTAAAGCTTTTGGAGTCTACCAGCAAAAAATGAAAAATGCAAAAACCATTAAATGTTGAATTATTCAAATTCCACTCTCACAAAAATCCATTATCTATAAACTCTCCCCATACCGTATTGCAGCCATTTTGTCTTCCTTTAGAATGCTAATAAGAAATTCACTCCCAAAACACCACCTAGACCCCGTATCATCCCATTGGCAAGCACTACAAGAAATTCGACTTTCGATGGAGACATTTTTCACCACTAAAAGTTAAAAAATCGCCACTAATACCTTTTAGTGGCGATAATTCGCCACCAAAAAGTCGCCACTAATACGACCGTCACTAAAGGGTTTCTATGGCGACAAAAAAGAGTCGCCACCAAAAATTATATCTTCAGTGGCGACTATATGATGCGCCACAGAAACTATATTATCAGTGGCGAAATAAGTCTCCACTAAAAGAAAAAATTAACATCAAAATATAAAAAATCGCCACTAAAAATTGGGTATAAGGTGGCGATTTGTGAATTTCGGAGATTCAATGGCGACTTAGGTCGCCACTGAAGGGTTTCAGTGGCGACCTTTCTAGGTTGCCACAGAAAACCCTTTAGTGGCGACATAGAAAAGTCGCCACTGAAGGGTTTTCAGTGGCAACGTAATAAGTTGCCACTGAAAACCCTTCAGTGGCGACTTTTTGATATCGCCACCGAAAACCATTCTGTAGCGACATTTCCAAATAGCTGCTGAAAGACAGATTTTAGTTGCAATATTTGTCGCCACGAAAAATAATTTTTTAATGGCAACAGAAATTATGGTCGCTAGTAAAGCCATTTTTTTTATTTTTTAAATTTGTACAATTTTAAAATTGACAGTATAAAATTATATTTATTTTTTTATTTTATATTCACACTATATTTTATCATAAAAATCTAATAATATATAACAAAATCAAATGAAAAGTAAAAATTAATAAAATATTTTTCTTTAACATTTATTTATAGATAAAAATGATATCAAACATAATTTGAATTACATAAAGAGCACAAAACAAACAAATTATCATACTTGCCAGGAATATGGCTGTAGCATAGAAAAAAACAATATCAAACATAATTTAAATATAATAGATATGCAATACATGCAAGTTCTGTAAAAATAAAACAAGAGACTAAATCCAATACAAATTTCATATATACAATGCATTTACAAAACTAAAGGTTTATACATATTCCTTCTCTTCACTAATAAAGTTGCAACTCTGTAGTATTATGTACAAATCACTTGCTACTGGTGCTGTTGTCAATATCTTCTGGGACATGATAAGTTCAGAGAACAAATGTGTCATGAATTTTTTATAGGAACCTACATCACAAGATAGATAGTGTAAGACATGAGACCCTAATTATAACAATATTGAATATGAAAAAAAATATTTAGCTAGATAAATCAATATGCTAATGTGCAAACAAATTTGAGAAACACAAGTAAATTAAAAATTGACCACATAACCATCAAATCCATATGTGATTGATTGCAAACTATCTCAAAAGTTAAAACATAGCAAGAGTGGCTATATAAAGAAAAGTGGGTGACAACATATAATAGTAGAATAATTTCTCACCCTTTTTAGATACGTTTAGATCATACAAATGATGGTAGAGGTGAATTTAAATTATAACTTCTATTTTAGGCTCAAATTCAGATTTGGTTGGAGCATACTCTCAATCATTTTCTCAAAATGAAAAAAATTTAACTTCTTAGGAAACATACAGGTTAGTATCTCCTTCCTTAAAATCCATACTCATAAGTTATGTTTAAGAAAACTCTAAAATTTCAGCATTTCATAAATAAAACCAAACATCTGAACTTCAAAATACAAGGTCAAGGAGACACAACGTACCTCACTTCTCACTACAGCTCTTTCCATAGCCTCATACAAATCATCTGTTTCCTGAGCACAACATTGCATAGTCAGCAACATTTGCACTGATCACAGATTCCTATCACAAAAGATATAATAACAATGTTCCTTAATAATCTAGAAGCTCAATTCTATGACTTTTTGTTTTACTAAAATTAAACTTAAGAGATTACAAACATAAACAACAGCAGTACAGCACAAATGCCTCTATCAGATAAACCCTTCTCAATAATAAACAATGAAAGTAGTTGAAGATACAATATTGAAAAGATCTCCAAAGAACAACACATGCCATAAAACACTTTATAAGTAGTAGTGTACCTCCACTAGCCATCCATCCACCACAAATACATCAAGGGAGTAGCCATCAGTTATGAAAAAAACATGTACTTCCTGAATGTTAAGCCCAATATCAAATAGCAAAGCAGAAAATTAAAACAAAATAATTATTTGTCAAAAGAAATCAATCATAAACCAATAACTAAAATTCAAATTACAAAAAACTTCCCCTTTGTAGAAAACCGTAATATTTATAATTTAACAAGGAACCAAATATGACTCCTAATCTTCCTAATTTATATAACAAAACCGTAATGTTACAATTTCCAAGAGCAACATCAGTAGAAGCAAGTGCCTACACCTAGAAGGTTAATCAACAACTTCAAACAATCATATTACAACATAATTGCTCATACAATAAATATGTGGTAGCTAATATCATGCAATACATGGTAAAAAAAATACCTGATACCAATTGCTGCCTGTAAAATTTTTCTGTCACCAAATATATCAAAAAGAAAAAGATTAACAATAGATTCCATAAAAGCAAACACCTAGTTGGTGGACCAGGTGCAGTTATGACTAAATTAGTTCTAAATATACGAATGAGTTACTCTCCTACAATGCCATAGCTTGTTGTTCATCTTCTTCCACCTCCATTCCCACTAGTGTCTTAACCTTCTCGAAGGCTTTGTTCATATTTTCCATTATTTTCCCTTTCTTTGTCAAGAAAATTGACATATAAAAGATCTATAAGAAATACGATAATAAAACTTAGGTTGAATTTTCAAAAATATTACAAACATAGACAAGACAATGTCTCTCTACTTTAGTATACATTAACATGATTTCAAATCTAACAAATATTTGAGACAAATACCGTCTGTAAATAAAAACCAACACACATAACAATAAAGTGAAATGAACCAATCAAGTTGGTGGTTCTCTTGGAGATGTTTGTGTTGTATTAGTTGTAGATCCCAGTGCAGCACTACCAATAAGACTTAACGGAATTTGCCCCTATTCACAGACAATAAAATTATTTAAGCGAATTAGGATAAAAAAAATTATTTATAATACTATGAAAGCATACATGAAGATGGATTCAGTTGAACCAACAAGTTTAAAACTACATTTATGCAGAAATACAATCACTAGAATATAATTGATTCATCAATTTGACTTACAGTTTGTAGTTAAAATTACATAATGTAATTGAACCAAACAAATCTTATCAAGAAATACCTGTTGGAGAGATGCGATAAGAGAAGCCATATGCGATTGTAGCTTTTCTTCAAACTGTGCCTGCAACCTCTCTTCTCGAACTCTCATCTCTTCACGTACCTCCACAACAACTTCTTCACGTAATTTCCTTTTCTGCTCTTGAATTTCTTGAGGTGTGATTCGATCAGTGACTCTCTTAGAGGGAGGTTTCACACCGTATCCTTTACCGCGAAAGAACCCCGACCTTTGACCAAGTACTTGAGTCAAGATTTCATCATTGCTTAAACGTGTCGTGGCATCTTCTTGAGATTGCTTGACTATAATCTCTTGAAGTTGACCCTACAATTAAACAAAGCATACATTTGAAATAAAAATACAAATATAAATTACAATTTCTAAATAGTAATAAATGTTGCAGTAATTATACATGAACTTCTTGAGATTTTGCATCAGACCATACGACATTGCCTTCTTTAGTCTTACGTGTATGTTGCAGCTCCCATATTTGATCAATTGGTGCCTTCTCTCCAGTTTCAGGATTTCTCTATTATAAAACATTATTGTTACTCATCATGCACATAAATGTATACATGAAAGTATATTACTCTAAAATTTCACCGTTGATTCCTCAACTTCTGCAAATGACCGAGAACCGCACGAATGCTTTGTTGTTTGCTTAGCCCTATTTTGTGCATTTGTTGAGCTTTTGTCCTGCATTTAACATAAAATGAGCTTAGTGCATTTGTCATTGTACGTGCTACTAAAATGTGTTAATAGAAACTACCTTAAATTCATCTGAATCAAATTAACTGATCAAATGCCTCCAATCATCATCGTGGACTCCAGGAGGAAGATTCGCAAGTCTTTGTTCGTCAGTGTTGTACAAAGAATAGTGCTCATGCAATTTTGTCCTCCAAGTTCTGTAAGACCTTTGTGCAGTGGCATGAATAAATGCATCAAATCGTCACTCTGGAGTTCTTCTGACCTCAAAATTTTCCTATAATAATAAACCCAAAGGTGATAAATCTATGAAATGTATACTAACAATAGTATGATAGATAAATATACTAGTTGTTACCTTCACTCTAATCAAAATCCCTTCTCCATATCCTTCCCAAATATCGGTCCACTTTCTCACTTTCAATGGATATATGCATCGTGTGATATACCCAATATAGTTGACGATATCCCTCGATCCTTCTCCTACGGCTCGAAGGATCTCATCGGAGATTTCAACTATAATTTTCTGTCCATTTTTTGTCTTTTCATCGACAGTAAGGCATTTATAACTTCTCCTAACCTTTTTAGATGCACTGCAAGAAGCTGTTAATCAAGTGATGCTTGTTATTATCTTTACAATTATCAATTTTAAGTAACATGTGTTGAGTATTCTATATCTATACCTGCACTACTAATCGGACATCGAGAAGTTGGTGTGGTGGGCAATGCCTGGGTCTCTTCATTGTGAGACTGTATAGATAGTTGTGGAGGATCTTCATTTAAAGGGCCTTGCACGACTACTTTATGTCCACGACCACCTCGTCCACCTCTTCCTCTTCCCACCATCATCAAACCCACATGTTGCATATAAATAGAACATGTTGTCATTTCCCCACTTAAATATGACATAAATGATTACAAAAATATAACAACTGCATGCAAATAATATAAAACAACGAGAAATTAAGCATATGTAAACATTTTACACTACATGACGTTTCACATTGAGTCTCCAGATAAAAATTCTCCTTCATCGCTTTCTTCATCCACAGTCTCATCTTCCTGATTGTCATTGATGAAATTAACTTCTCTAGCACTTATGCCCTCATTCTGATGGCTGAGTCTTTGAGGTTGTATGTCATCCCTATATAACACCACTGCAATATCATTTGTGTCCTCAATGTGAATAAATAAATTATGTTCAACCTCCTCTTGTTGGTAAGCATCTTCGACAGACAATGATTCACCCTCATTATCTTGACGAGGCATGTTAAAAAGGTCACGGGGATTTGTTTTCATAACAACAAGCCAATCTTGATCGACCGTGTCATCTAAATAAAATACTTGTTCTACTTGAGATGCCATGACAAATGGTTCATTTGTATTCAACAAACAATAAGTATTCACACTTGTGTATCCATATCTGTCAACTTTATATCCTCTTCCTAAGTGAGCAACATCCCACCAATGACACTTAAAAAGATATATTTTCCTTTATCCCAGGTAAGAAAACTCATAGATATCCTCAACGACACCATAATATTCTTTCTCAGGATTTGAATCATCCCCCTTCACTAAAACTCCACTATTTTGAGTTTTTCTTTGAGATTCTCGATCTTTTGTATGGAACCTAAATCCATTTATCAGGAATATTGTGTACCTACATACAACTCTTTGAGGACCCATAGCTAAGCTAACAAGCTCATTGTCTCCTCGCCACTGTGAATCTGGCTTCATAACCTATTGAAAATTATAAAACATCTAGAGGCTATGACACAACTTATAACATATTGCATTGTAGGCGTAATTGAAAGACACTTACTTGATGATTAAACCATGAGGAAACTCTGATATGTGTCTTGAATCAACATTTGATACACATGCTTGAAGCTCATTTTTGTGCTCTCTACAACACATCATTTCATCAAATGAGTTTAATCTAGTAACAATTTAATTGCTAGTAAAATATTGTATACTTACTCTATGAATGGCCAAACTTTTTCGCAATTTTGTAGTACGTATAGACAGGCTTGATCAAATTCTTTATTAGGTAAAGTAATCGATTTGGCAGCACCTCTCGGTTGCCCACTCTGGTCAAATATTGACTCCCCATAAGCTGTCATGTTCCCATCATCATTCCTTGGAGTTTTATTAAACTTTGTTGGGATATTGCTCAAATATCTTGAGCAAAACGTGAGACTTTCATCTGCTAAATAGCCTTCAGCGATTGAGTCCTCGGGATGAGCTTTATTACGAACATATGATTTTAATGTATGTAGATACCTGTAAATATGAATTGAAATAACTATGTTATCTACTAACAAATGAAACTAAAGCCCAAGTATATGTCACATTGTTACCTTTCAATTGGATACATCCATCGGTATTGAACAGGTCCAGCAATCCTTGCCTCTCTTGCCAAATGAACTGGTAGATGAACCATGACATCGAAGAATGCTGGAGGGAACACAGTTTCTAGTTTGCACAAGGTTATGGCAATTTGTTTTTCTATGGAATTCAAATCTTCCATTGTTAAACACTTTGAGCAAAGAATCTTGAAAAATTGTGCCAACTCTATTATAGGATCACTCACCTCCTTAAGCAATAACCCACGTATTGCAACTGGAAATAGTTCTTGCAATAATCTATGATGATCATGACACTTCAATCCAAATATCTTTTTCTCTTCGACATTGACACACCTCGAAATATTTGATGAAAATGCATCGGGAACCTCTAATTGGGTCAAAAATTTACACACTTTTAACTTTTCCTATGGTGATAGCACATAAGATGTTGCCGGTAGCAAAATTTTGTTTCCATCATCAATAGGATGCAAGCCGGGCCTTATTCCCAAGTCCACTAAATCATATCGACTCTTTACTGTATCCTTCGTCTTTCCAGCCATTCCCATTACTGTAGACAAAATATTATCCAAAATGTTTCTCCCAATGTGCATGACATCGAGATTATGTCGAAGCAAATGTGTTTTCCAATAAGGCAATTGAAAGAAAATGCTCTTCTTCTTCCAATTGTAAGCAACACTAGATTGGCTGCGCATTCGCTTTTGACCTTTACCAAATGTCACATTTGATAAGAGTTCTAATTGTTCAAGTGCTTCTTCACCTGTCAGATATGTAGGTGTGACTTTATTCTCCACTTTACCATCAAAGGCCCTTTTATTTCAACGCCATGGATGATTGGCTGGCAAGAAACGACGATGGCCCATATAGCATAATTTGCTTCTCAATGATATAGAATGAGTATATTTGTGGCAACAAAGACATGCCAACTTCCCTTTGGTTGACCACCCAGAAAGATTGCCATATGCGGGAAAATGATTTATTGTCCACATAATAGCCGCCCGCATACTGAAGTTTGATTGTGAATGAGCATCATATGTCTCTACCCCTACCTCCCATAATTCTTTTAACTCCTCAATCATTGGTTCTAAATAGACATATATATCATCTCCTGGAGACTTAGGGCCTGGAATAAGAAGTGTCATCATAAAGTATGGTTGTTTCATGCATTTTCAAGGGGCCAAGTTGTATGGTACAAGAATAACTGGCCAGATACTATGGTTGGCACTCATGTTTCCATATGGTTGAAAACCGTCACTTGCTAAAACCATCCTAACATTTCTAGGATCAACTGAGAAACTAGGATATTTCTCATCGAAGGATTTCCAAGCAATAGAGTCAACTGGATGTCTTAATACACCGTCATTAACACATTTATCTTTATGCCACCTCATATCTCTAGTAGTGTGTCTTGCCATATACAATCTTTGCAATCTAGGTTTTATTGGAAAATATCGTAACACTTTGTGTGTTTGTTTCTTACCTTTCTGCCCGTTTAATTTCCATCTGGACAAATTACACTTAGGGCACGATTGTGCATTAGCATATTCTTTCCTGTAAAGAATACAATCGTTTTTACATGCATCTATTTTGGTGTAGTCTAACCCTAAGTCTTGAATTATTTGCTTGGCCTCATAGTAAGAATTTGGTATTTGAGCCCCAGCTAGAAATACTTCTTTAAATAAATCCAACAACATGTCTACAGATTTATCGCTCCAGTGATTAAGACACTTCAGATTAAGTAGTCTAACAATAAATGACAACTTTGACACTTTATCACAATTTGGATATAGACTTGTTTCGGCATCTTCCAATAATTGGTAAAACTTCTTTGCTTGCAAATTTGGCTCTTCGTTATTTTCTACAAGAGTATTCATATCCTCTGTGTTAGCAACTCCATATGCATCATGTATCATTTCAGTTATATCATCCTCTTCAACATTATTACCATGAGGGAGAGTTGAAGTCGTCACTAAGGCTTCTCCGTGAAGATCCCACACCTTGTAAGACTGCCAAAAACCATTTTGCAACAAGTCAAACCGCACTTCGTGTCTCACTTTGAATAATGTGTTTCTACATTTTTTGCATGGGCACCTAAGTTTGCTACCAGCTCTTAACTTACTGTATGCCCACTCAAGAAAATTATCCACCCCTTGTATATATCTTCGATCAGCTCTATTTCCAACATTCAACTAACTTTTATCCATAATATTTCCTACAAAATTGATTGAAGTGGAAGTGAGCAATTGAAATAGAGAGTGAACAATGTATTTGGACAAGATAAAGTGCAATTGTCAATATTGGAGGAATACTTCCCTAGTAGAAGAAGAAATAAGGAAGTAAAAGTAAGACATAAAAGACTACACACTAGTAGGATCAAGATTCCAAACTCTTCTATCATCATATTGGGAAATTCTAACACTATCAAGAAGATGTAAAAAAAAATTTATTTCATTTAAATCTCTAGCAGTTAAGTTCCTCAAAAAGTGAAAATTCCTGGAATGTAGAGCACCCTGAATAGAATAGAAATCATGAACTGGAGCATTATGTCAAGAAAGATGGTAATGAATAGGGAAAGCTTCACAGAAAAGAACATATCCCACTCAAGTATCCTCCTAAAATAGAATATAAATAAACTAACCTTACGTAACAAGTTGGATACTTTCACTAAGAACTTTAATTTTGTGCATATCTGTCAAAATTTTATCAAAATGAAGGTGACAATACAATAGTTATCTAATTAAAATATAAAACAAATAACAATATATATAATTTTTTGTTTGAAATAAATTTATAAAATTATATTAAAATATTTAATCAAAATTTCAATTATAAATTTTTTTTGATCAATTAAAATAATAAGTTTTTATAATAATTTTTTAAAATTTAAAAGCAATTAAGGGCCTTAGTAAGGTTTAAAGCCTCTAGGCGAGGTATTAAAAAAGATAAAATTGGATAATTTTATAATTTTAAATTTTAGGTGGATATATTTTTTTTCTATATCAAAATTATTTTTCTGTTTTTTTTTCTATTTCTATGGAAAAAATTCAAATTTATGCTTCTCTGTTTATTGAGTCTGCGATCTATTGCCTTCAAGAAATGAATTCACGTGAGAGTTTGATTTATAAATCTTAAAATTTTCATAACATTACCTTTCTTCCAAGTATTCTTATCAATTATCTTTCATAAAAATTTTCACGTGACACTTGGAATCAACATTACTTCCAGTATTAGTTGAAAATTGAAAGCACTCCTCTAAGGATATTTTTTCCACCATGTTCAGGCTTAGCCCTCTTTGGTTGTGGTTGTTTCACTGAATGCATATAAGCCCTTTCTTAAGAGTGTTCAGGGAATTAAAAGTTCTAAAAGAAAAAAAAATGTGTCTGTATTTACTGTGTATATGACAAATATAAAGGAACTATGAAGGAATAAACAATTGTAAAATTTTCAAACAAATGCATAAAGCATTTACGGTATGAATAGAAAATTTGCTTATGCGTAAAAAATTACAAGAAATTATACCAACATTTGCATATATGCAAATTATAATGTATGCCCTTATGAGAATATTCAAATAAATTTCTATAGACATTACCAAGTCCCAACAACACATATTAGGCCTAGACAAAGTGACTTGCTTACGAAGTCATAGTTGCTATATGCTGAGCTCATAATTTAAGTTCTTTACTTAAAATCATAAATGTAGATCCTCATCATTCAGAAATATTCTAAGAAGTCAAAACATTATAGATATTAACGGATGATATAGTACTATTAACTGGTAAATACTAGGTGGAATACAATGAAATGGGGTTAAATCAGCATAGAAATGACAATCCCATTATGCATAAATAACAGAAAAGAAAATGGCCTAAAACAGCAGAACCTTTAGTGACCCAAGTCTGGCATTCAGCAGCCAGCAACTCCTCACCAAACCTCCAGTATGACATTCATTTGATGACTTTCATTTAAATTTGAATGGAAAATACCATAAGAAACAATATGAAAATTGAATGACACACTTTAAACCACCTAGAGATCTACAAACTAATTTTCAATCATAGGATAATAAATTATAGGTTATCCTTACTGATTATATAAACTTTCCTAGTCCTTCAAATTATACCAACAAATTAAAGTTAATTCTTTTGAAGTTGAAGAGAAGAAAAATTGAATACCACCAATCACAGAAATAATCAGAGAATTGGTAGAGATGATGATGATATGAGAATAAGAAGGATACATGGTGTCCTATATGGGGCCTTCTGCAAGGGCAGCAAAACTGGATTATAGAGTATCATGTTTTGGGTGCTGTCAAGGTTTCTTTCTTCTTGAGGTTGCATTTTGGGATATATATAAGGACACAGAGGTGGTCCAATCTCAGTACAATACCTTAATCATAGGCTAAACATTATCCTCTCAAAACCAAAAGGATCATGTTTTTCTTTAATTTGATTACTAATATTATTTTCACCATTTTGTAGGGAGACAAAGTTGGCTTTTAGTCACCATTGTGTCTAACACTTATCACATCAGCCAGGTATCAAGTATCAACAGCTATATAATAAACCTAATTAGAGGAAGAGAATCAGTGTTGGAAAGTAAATCAGTGTTGGAATAAATCAGTGTTGGAAAGTAAAATTACATACTCTTTGGTTAAGAAGCTTTTACATTTTTTTTCTCACTTTCTCTATATTCACGTTGTTGAACAAATTCATTCAAGTTGTTAAAGAACTCAAAACTACACTATACTCTGATAAAATTTCTTTATAATTGTTTTTGCTTAAAATTTAAATTGACAAATATTTATATAAGATTAACAAAGTTTAAAAATTAACACATGATTAGATTTGCATTTATACAGAAACTAAATGAAATATAATGTGATTGATATTTAGGTCCTTATTCTAAAAGAGAAAAATATTTATGAGACGAAAATATTTTCAACATCAATAGCTTTCTTTATAATATACATTTAGATTTTTCCTGCTAATTCTATTTTTTGTCCAATATAATATACAGAAGTCACATAGTTTGTTAAGCATTTTACGAGCCCAGATTAGTACATTAGCTATCAAAGAGGAATATTATTCAACGATTCAGATAACATTGACAGCAAAAAAACAATTAAAAAGGGTATATTATTCATATTTACAATACTTTTATTAACTTAAGACAAGGGGAAAAAAAGAAAAAAAAACATACCAAGTTAAAACAAGCAACAACTATTTGCTTCTCTAACAGAGCTCCTGGAAAAAATGATAAAATCTGCAGAATGGACAGGGAATAAGTTAAACCAACATACAATTGTAAAACTTTTAGACAAGCAACACAATATAGTTACACCCACATCATTATATTTTTTACTTCAAGAGAAAAATGCCATGTAATTTCTCTCTAATTTGGCAACAGTTGAAGTGAACAATTTAATTATTTATATCATATTTGAATTTTGAATCTAAAACTGATATCGATTTTTTTAGGATAAAATTAAAAAAATATCGATTAATAAAAAATTATTTCCTCAACCAACAGAAGCTACTTTTAAACAATATGAGCTAAGTACGATATTTCAATAATTTTGGCCTTCATAAATGCTGAAATCACGAGAGGCAGCAATTGCATATTCAAATGCAAGAGAAAATGAGAAACCATACGACTGATCAGAGGAAGGGCTACCATATTATTTCCTGTACTATTGGATGACAATCCAAACGCCAATAACACATGTTAAATATTTTCTTTCATATGGTCTAATGACTTTGATCAATAAACTGGATTCCCCCACCAAAACAAAGTCACCATCATCAACCCTCCCCCGACTACTCCCCAAATTCATCAACCAACCAAGCAACATGAATAAAGATAAAGTAAGGTATCTTAAAGTAGCAGATGCATTATCCACATCATTTAACTAAAGTTGGAATTGGAGGAAGCTCATTTCTCTCTAATTGAGATACCTCTGTCCAAAGAAAGAAATTCTTTCTTTACCACATAGTTCCAAGATAATCCCATTCCCACTACTGCAAGCTCAATGACAATGCCAAGTATGTTCTGACCAGAAAAAGCTACTATTTCAGGACAAGTATATTTACTCCAGGAAAATCAAACATGGAAAAGATTGAGGGAAAAAATAGATTATCACTACGAAGATCTGAAATCAAACTCAGTAAGAATTAGCACCTTAATGCTTCTTGATCATTTTACTTATGGGATGAAAATAAGCAACATTAACAGTAGTATAATACTATAACTACAATAAAAGCATAATTTTCAACCAAGCAGACATAAAAAAGGGAACCCAAACAAAAGATAGCAGGAAATTAGGAGCTTAGATATGAAACATTAGCAGTTCTTAATCAACATCTTCTTGTCTGGTCTCTAACTCGAAATTCCCATTTCCCCTGCTTCCAGGATTTGGTTCTTAATCAAGATAACATTACTTATGTTTTCCACTCGGAAGAACTAAGATGATAACAAAATGTAGCCACAGATGTACAACATATAATGAAAATCAAAGTGTCATTTTCACCCTTGTAACCACCAGATTTGTCCCAAACGAAAACATATCTTAAAATGGGTTTGAAAATGAAAACATGTACAAGTGGATTCTTAACTATTTAAGATCTCATTCTCACTAAAGCTTAAAAACACCATCTTCAAGAGAAAACTAATCAGCCCAAAATGATGGAACACCACAAAGTAGAAAAAAGCTAGAGAGATATATCAAGAACAAGAAAACCAAAAACATGGCACGGAGATTCGAGCTCAAATGCAGAACAAGAAAACCAACAATATCAATCCCCCAACCGAAATTTCAAAACCCCCAAACTGATTAAATAGAAGGTAAAAAACGAAGGAGCAATCGAGCAATCGAGAAAACCAAAAACGAAGGTTCAAAACCCCTAAACTAATCAATCTACCTTGGACGCTTCAAGATGAAATCTCCAGCAATGTCACCCACGAAGCTGCTGCTTTGAGGTCACTAGGAACCGAAAATGGCATGGAGAGTTGAGCGCAAGAAAGCAAAGGAAGAACCCCGCTCTGTTTTTCGTTTGGGCACGGGACACAATTTGCCAAAATAAGCTCAATTTATTTTACTTCTTAGTCACCAAAATTTTGTGAGAAATGGAAAGCAGAAGGAGCTCAGCTTTTATTTTTGGATAAAGAGCCATTGGGTCAAATCTTGGTCACATCCTTGCAGAAGTAGCTCATCCTTGTAGCCGTTGGGTCAAGCTCAGCTTTTATTTTTTGTCTAGCTACGTTTTTTAATTTGTTTTTCTTTTAGGAATTCCACTTCTTGTAGAACATTCTTTAAAAAATAAAAATAAAAATATAAAATCTTTCACTTACGTATACAAAACATATAACAAATTATCATTTGTTTTTTCTTTAATATTTATTAAAATTACAATAAAAAGGTTCAAATTTACACTTTATTTCATTTTTTTTATTTTTTTTATTTAAAAAGAATTTTTTTTCTTATGTAGCAGTTAAGATATCTTTGAACTAAACTCCAAATTAAATCTCATAATATATTAAATATTTTTTTTTATATTGATTTAATATATTTAAAATTTATTTTTTAAAATACATTTTAAGGGAATCAATTCTATGTTGACAAGAATTAATCTCATTTTATCAACACTTTTAATATTTAGAAAGATTTCAAATGCAATTATTTCCCCAATATTATTTGAAGTACAGCTGCGTTCTATTTTATTTTTTTCAATAGATTATTTTATTTTTCCAACAAATTATTCCCATATTTTATTTTTTAAAATAATTTATCTAAAAAATTATTATCTCCTAAAAACTATTCCCACTTTTGATTTTTTGACAAATTTTTAAATTTTTTCAACAAAAATTTTAAGATAAAATTATTTTAAACTAATTATATTTTTAAATGTTATTGTGACTTGGGATAAACTCTTGCGCACAATGGCTTTCCCTAAAGTTGACACTTTATGTTCTATAAAAGTAAAATGGATATTTATGGAATTTGATCATCAATTAATAATATTGCCTTTATCTAGCATTCAGTTGAGAGAGTGATAATTTATTGTAATTTATTGATTGAAAATAAATATCATGCTAAATAGGTTATTATTCATTTTTTTTATTATATTTTTTTGACTTAGCTAATAGATAGAATAATAATTTGCATCCATGCTAATTTATTTATTGTAATTAATTTGCATTCAGTTGGCCCTATTGCAAATGTCCACAAGTGAAAAATTATAAGAAGAAAACAGAGAAGCTCAGAAAAGCTGCTTGTGTTAAGCTCTGATGACTCGCTAATGAGGAGAAGAAAATTTTTGGAAAAGTTGTCTCAGCCAAGTGACGTTAGGGGTTTAATTTAAGAAATATGAAGGATTGGGAAAACAGTGACATTAGGGAAAGGAGGGAATTTTGCTGCAAAGAAAGAAAATTCATGTATCCGTTGTTATGCTTAGTCTAATTGTAGTAGTTAGCTTCATTTGTCCCATCAAGTCAGACATTTTCAGTTTGCTGCACAACATAAAAATGCACAATTTTTGCCATTGGAAAAGTTGAGAGAAACGAATAAATTTTTGGATTACGGGGCTCTATTTATATATAATTAAATAAATAAATAATAATAAAATTTAAATATATATATTTTAACATATATATAATTTATCCCATATATATATATATATATATATGATTTGTCCCATCTGAAAAGCATTTTTCACGTGAAGTCAATACTTAGATTGCAGAATATGAAAATAAGTTTTTATAACTGAAAGAGAAAAAAAAATTGAAGAGAAGCTAATAAAAATTCTAACTACTTTACGTGACTCTATGTATATATAATTAAATAAGTAAATAATAATTTAATTTATATATTAATAAATAATTAAATATATACAGTTTAACACACACACACATAGATATATATATATATATATATATATATATATATATATATATAGTGCTAACATAATTAATTAACTAATTTATTGTTAACAAAATTAATTAACTAATTTAACATAATATATTCTATAATTATATTCTAATGAAAATTATAAACCAACAGTATTTCAATTTAAAAAAAAAGTTAAAAAAATTAAAAAATTAATTATTCTTTTTTTTGTATATAAAAAAGTTATTATTTAGTGTATAAAAAAATTAAAATCATAAAAATTATTTACCAATATGGACCATATATATACAAAATAGACAGATTCACTATTCATATGATAAATGGAAGCACTCAGTTAATATAATAATAAAAAATTAATTTTTTTATTACACAATAATTTTTTTTTTATTTTCTATATTACGATTAATTTGATTCAAAGTATTAAAATTATTTATCTCTAAAAATATTTTTAGTAAATTTTGACTATTTATATTACAAAAATCTTTCAATCACAGAATTTTTATTTATTTATACTTTAAATCATAAGTTTATAAATATTGAATAATAATATGTTTACTACTTTCACTTATTTGTATGTATTTTATAATTTTCTTTTAGATTTTTTTTAAAATAACTGATACACTGTGTTTAGCCCCACTTAATATTTATAAAACAATAAGATTATATTGGTGAGTAAGGTATTGAGTAGATATTCATTATCTCCGATGTCTGATGGCAATTTAATAAAATTTTCTTAAAATTATTGTGTGTTCTACACAATAATCTGTTAGCACCAAATGCATGATAACTATCAAATTTTTTGAAAGATATTTGAGGAGTGAAAATTGTACTTAGAGAGTGCTCTGTTCTAAAACACTTCATTTTTGCTGAATTTTGAATTTTTTATTTTTAAATTCATTTTTAATATATTTTTAAAAATTAAAATTTCTAATAAATTATTTAAAATTATAATGTAAGGACATATTCCAATTTTGTTTTTTGGAGATATAGTGTAAAGATAATTGATTTATTATACTTTTTTTTCATCTTAGTTACGATTATTTTAATTGTTCCATAGTATATATTATGTGAAATTGGCAATAAGCTTGACATTGAGTTCCAAGCAAATTATTGTTTAAATTTCTCCAATTCTATTACATCCTCTATATATATATATATATATATATATATATATATATGAGATTATCTTAAGTTCATAATTCTATCATTTTATAACATTTTTTTATTACATTTCTTCTACATTTTTTCTAGAGATTGAAGACATGATCTTGTATAATCAAAATAAATTTGTTTTATTTTAACTTGTTTTTTTCTTGTATAAGGTTGGTATGCGACTTAAAACGGAAATTAGAAGAAACTCAAAGAAAAAAACAAAAAAATAAATAAATGACTAGTTAAAAGCCATACAACAAGACTATGGCTATATATATTTAGCAAAAATAACTGATAAGTTAGCTGAAAGTTTAAAAATTAGCTGAAAGCTTAAAAACTAATTTTTAGCTGAAAGCTGATAAGTTAATTTATTGAATTACAAGTGTTTGGTAAAATTATTTATTGAATTAGTTGATAAATGTAAAATAACATAAAATGATATACTTATATAAAATTTATTGTTTTTTGTTAGTAATTACACTTCATTATGTAATCCCAAAAAATACAAAATAAACATATTATATAGTGTCCCACAATAAATTAGAAATATTGTTGCGAATCTCTTTTATCTTAATAGATGTCTCTAAATTTTTATTTTTTGTGTCACTATCAATAATATATGGAAGTTCATCATAGGGTATATAATTTGAATGTTGTTTAAACATAGTAAAAACAGTGACATCTTATGAGTAGGATAGTGTTGAAATTTGAATAAAATAATAAGGATAAAAAAGGAATAAAATTATAAAAGTTATCAGCTAAAAGCTATACGCTACTTAAAGTAGCGTATGATAATACGCTATAAGCTACTTAAATAAACTTGTTTACCAAACACCTCTAATTTGGTCAAACAAACTTATAAGTTAGTCAAATACGCTATAAGTTAGCTTATTTGACTTACCAAACATACTCTATATGTAAAAGTGGCTTATCATATTTAGCAAGTTATGTTAGTAGAATGTTCATATATTATTTCTAGCAACTTTTTTACATGTATGTACTTTTGTACATAACACATTATATTCTTTCTTTACATTTCTTATATGTTGTACTTTTATGTATTTATACTATGCCTTTAAGTTTTACACAATCATTTTTTACAAAAGAAGAATTAGAAATCATAGTTGAAATTTTAGAATGAGTAACAACAATTTCTATTAAGGCTGCGCTAGTGGTATTATCTATTAGAATTTTTAATAAAAATTTTACGAGAAAATATTGCCATCTTTTCATGACAATTGATATCTTATATTTAATACATGAACTATTTTAATTTTTTTTTAATTATTAAAGAAAAAAATGAAATATATTCTTAAAATATATTAATGGATAATCAGAATATAGGTTTTGCATATATATATATATATATATATAAATATATATATATATATATATATATATTCAACTTTATTTTTTAAAATTTACCTTCATCAATTTAATCTTTTAAGAATTAATTAAATTAAAAAATGTCTTCAAATTTATTTTATTTATAAATATTTTAAAAAAATTATAATTAAAGCAACGCTAAAGTTTAGTTAAAATTTCATTTTAATTAGTTACAAAAATTTATTCAATTTCTATTAATATAGTTAATGCACAATTATTTATACAAGGAAAATAATTTTTTAAGTAATATGTTTAAAAATTAAACTTCAACAAAATTTTATTCAAAATATATTTTTAATAGATTAAAATAACAAAATGATCTTTTAACTTAAAAGTTTTAAATTTTGAAAATTTTTGATAATTAATTAAAATTGAAACAAACCCTTTGTTATTAAAATAAATTAAATTAACAAAAAAAAAAAGATAGAACGTGACAACAATGTGTATTTCACATCTTTTCTTACTTAGTATAAATAAGAATTTATATAGTTGAAATAAATATATAATTATATTAAATTTTTCTCTATATTAATCAAATTTCTTTTAACACTCTCAACAAAACAATCTTTTAAAAAATATAAATTTTTATATAATTTATATAAAAACTTTAAATTTTATGCATATATTAAAAATAAATTAAAGATAAATTTTTTTAAAAAAAACTAATTTTACCTTTCAGTGGCGATTTATTTTAAATTGCCACTAAAACCTTTCAGTGGCGACTTCACATATCACCACTCAAAGTTTACTTTCAGTGGCGATTTAGTTTAAATCTCCATTAAAACCCTTTTCGGAGGCGACAAACAGGCGCCACTGAAGCCAAGATTCAGTGGCGACGTCACAGGTCGCCACTAAAACCTTTTCGGTGGCGAAAAATAGTCGCCACGGAAGCCAGGATTTAGTAGCGACATCAAATGTCGCCACTAAAAGTGTACTTTTTGCCGAAAAAAAATTATAAATCAGTTTTTACTCCCATTTTTAGTGGCGACATTATTCAAGTCGCCACTAAAAATGCGAGTTTTTGTGACGACATGCTTGTGTCGCCACTAAAAGCATAACTTTCAGTGGCGACCCTAAATGTCGCTGGTGCGCATTGTCGCAGGTGCACCCAAATTAATACCTTACCTCAAAACTAACCTGTAGTAGTGGAAGTAAGGGTCGATCTCACAGAGACTGGAATTACCTTATGTGATAAAAAGGGGGAATTGATGATCGCAAGTTAAGTAAAATAAACAATAATGAAAATAAATAAGCGAAAGTGATTAATAATAAAGACGTTGGTTTCGGTTAGTATCCACCGTCAAGGGATTATATTGATCATCGACATCATAATCAATCTGCAAATGAATATCTATCATTGGAGTTTTAACCCTGTTTCTCCTTAAGTCTAGCAAATTAATGATAATCGCACTAATTAAACCCTAATTAACAAGCCATATTTTAGCACATCGGTAAAACATAACTTGCTAACCGCATGAAGAACTAGAGAAACTGACAGAGCTAAACAAATATAAACACATCGGTTATATTTAATTTAGTTAATCATTCATCATAGGTTCAATGATTTATAATCCAAAACCCTCAAACCTATTTGCCTCACGAATCGCAGAATTGAAAACTTTGTTCAAAACACAATTCAGCAGTAGATTAAAACAGACAAAATACTAGTAGGCCTCCTAGCAATCATATGAATAATCATTAAGAATAAGAACAGATGTACAATCAATATTCAAAGCAAATTGAAATAATAACATCAAATCCACATCTCACAATGTATAAAAATCCCTTGAGGTTTCAACTCACCTCAACCAACTAAAGAGAATTAGCCACGCAGGGCCATAAGATAAACAAAAGAAGAATTGAAGAATGTAGATGAAGAATTCGGTGATGAATTGGATCCAGAAATTGGCTCCCCTCTCTGCTTGTTTTGCTCCCTCTTTATAGATTAACTTTTCCTAATTGGTGTAGGAGTGTTTCTAGGTCAAATTTCGACCTATCGGGCTTCTATTGGAGTAAAAAAACCCTTAAAATCGCGAATTCAGCGACCTGGTGCGGCGGTGGGCACCGCGGCGCTCAAGTGGAGCACCGCGGCGCTGCGGGGAATGAGGGACGGGGCGCCGCGGCACCCATGTAGAGCGCCGCGGCGCTCACATGCAGCGAAACTTGGCTGGGTTGTTCAGCGCCGCGGCGCTCACTTACAAGCGCCGTGGCGCCCAGAAATTTCCAGAATTTGCCAAAGTGTCGAACACGAAAGTTGTAGCTCTATGTCTCTTCTTTCCATAGCCACTGTAATCACCTCAATCGGATCTAAATTGAAGGAGATATGATAAAATTAGTGACCAAAGGTCAGAATTCACCCTGCTGCACTATGATTCTGATTTTCAAGCTCTGTAACGCTATGAAATCTCCCAAATTGGACCAAGTGTTCAACATAAAAGTTTTAGAGGATTGTGTTATCGTTTCACAGCCACTTGAATCACTTTGATTGGAGTACATAAGAGGGAGATATGCTCAAAACAGTGCTGAAAGGTCTGGAATCGCTGCAATGTAGCATTTTTTCATGAATTTCTTATCTTTTTCTTCCATTTTCTTCTTCCTTTGTTCCTACAACACAAAACACAAAACTAAGCTAATTCCTAATTATATTTTACTTAAATCAAACAAAAGGTAAGTATAAAGGTATTAAAATCATGCTTAATTAAGATCACATCAGTCGCCACTGAAAGTAGATTTTAGTGACGAATTTAAAAGTCGCCACGAAAAATTAAATTTCTTATAGTGAAGGTTGGTAGAGATCCTATCTGCATTATAGCTCGCTCCCATACCCATATTGCAGCTGTCTTCGTACCCTTGAGAAGCCTAGTAAGCTCCTGTAGCCATATTGTTTCTTATTTATATTTTTCCACCTGCTGATGTCAATTTATATCTCCATTCAATTCTATGCTTGGATTCAGTTTGATCCACTTAAGGAATTTGCTAACATTTGCTCCTCTCTAATTGGTTAATTCGCATAGTTCTTTCCATCTATGTCTCTAAGGAAGAAGGTTGAACTAACATAATGCCCGAACTGTATTAATTAATCACAAACTACGTCAAGAGTTTTAGTATAAGAAGTTGAAAAGGTAGTATTTGTTTATACATATCAAAACAACCTTGACATGCGATTGGCTTTCCAATTAGAAGCTAATATTTTTCGTTTGCGCAACCTTCAAATGAGTGTAACAAAGAGCGCAGCTTGAGTAGTTCGCAAAATGCATAGATATTGGGTTGGTGGTGCATCTTTAATAGATATAATATTAAAGATAATGTAAATGGAGCGGTTGAGATAGTTCAAGCATATTATCCAGAATAATTGAGAGGCCATCAGATACTGTCATAAAAAAAATAAAAAATTCAAAATAAATATTATAAATTATATTATATATTATTAAATAATAGAATGTTCTCCGTTAAATTCCTGTGCATGATATAAGAGGACATTAATATTATCCAAATATATATAATTATAGTGGAATTGGAGATCTTTTCTAATAAATATTATTGTTCATCCAAACGATAAAGACCGCGCGCAGAAAGCTTTGAAATTCTAAATTTGAAAGTAATACCAGGATCTAACTCATGATCACCGGTGGTTGTCGTTGACTTCCTACGTCTTTATGTCGATGTGTGTCTATATCTCTCTCTCGCTTTCGAACAACGATAAATATATTGATTTTTATTTTATTATTAAATATATCAATATACATCTCCTGCAAACCCCTCTTCTCTTTTTGTCCATGAAACAAAAAAATATCAATAGAAACCAACAAAAGATTAATGCAAATATAGAAAAGTTCCCATTGAATTTTCCCCTGATGATGATCAGCATGTAACCATGGCTTTGTCTATAAGCACAAAACCTCAAAGTTAAGCCCTCTACGCGGGAAGATGGTTGAATTGGTCGCACCTGAGCCTCACCTCTCCTCTTCTACCAGTCTTCACTCCATACGTGTTAAGCTTCTCCATTGCCTTTGCAAAATCCTGGAAAAACGCATTCTGATTACTTGCATAGAGCTCCACTATTGGCCTTGTTCTGGGGTCCACACTCAGAAGGTAATCAGAGGTCAAGAGGCCCAACCCATTCAACACGTTCTGAAAGTAGGCATTGTCAAATTTGCTTGGTGACCTCATATCGTTGAAGGCTGACATTGAAGGGTCGTTAGTGTAGTTCTGACAGAGGTGCCTCAAACCTGCAGCCAGATTTGGGTTAAGGGTTGGATCAACTGGTGAGGTTGAGCTGAAGTTGAAGATTCTATCGCTGAACTCCTTGCAGTGCGTGAATCCAATAGTGTGTGCACCAGTTAGGGCTACCATCTCCTTCACGGTGAAACCCTTTGATGTGAACTTCGGAATTATCTGATCCATGCTCATGGTTGTCTTGGGAAGGCTTTCCTCTGGCTTGGAAATATTTGATTTAAAGCTATCCTTTCGTCCAAGAGGCACTCGATAATATGGACCCCCCACCATTTTCACAAGGTCTCTGGTGGTTTGTGCGATGATGTCTGAGCAGGAAACAACACCTGGGCATGTCAGCTCCAAGGTATTCTTGATCTTGTTGATGAGGTCAAAGGCATCCCCAGAGAGGGAGAGGTTGATCTCTGCGTCACGCTCGCCCTTGACGTAACCATTGGAGTTAATAAGGATGGAAGCATCGCAGCCATCGGTGATGCAGTCGTGGAAAAAGAGGCGGAGGACGCCTGGAGCAGTAGCGGGGATGGAGATTTGCTTGGTGTAAACATTTTCTCTTACAATTCTTTCAAAGTCGGGGCATTTTTGCTTGTAATAGTCAAGGCTCAGATGATGTCCTTTACCTTCTGATGAGAAAGGAAGGGAAAGGAATAAAAGGAAAGCTATTATGGGGAAAGCCATGGGTAGGGGAACTCACAGAGAGAAGGTGAGGAGCGAGAGACTCCTTTCTTCCTCTTGCCTTTCTTGAGTGCCAATGAGAGCCCCCTTTAGGTGTGGGGAAGGAAAGAGAACAAGGCAGGCCTTCTAGTTAGGGAAAAATGGAGGAGGCAAAAATGGTAATGGAAGGTGTGGAGAGGAGAAATTTGAGGAGTTTTTTTTTCTAAAAGTTTTTGTGCTTCAAATTTTGTGGGTGTTACTATTTTTGCAGGATCAAATTTTGTACACACTATTTTTGGATATAAACAAACTATACTTGAATTAATTACAACGGACAGAGTAATTTCTTTTGGACAGTAAAAGAATGAGTCATGCGTTGCTGGTGGGTTTTACTAATCTTGGGCTTTTTGCAGTTGGCCTGCGAGCAAAGAAAGCGCTTATCCTGATGAAAAAAAAATCTTATAGTTAAGACTTATGAAAATTCCTAGCTAGTTGTTGATTAACATTTTTGAACCCCTCCTCAAGCTTTTTCCTCCCCTCTATAATTTTATTTTCTCTTTTTTTTTCTCCTACACAAAGAAGAGAAGAGCAGAAAAAGATCAAGTTCAGTCAACACATCTCCATTATTTATTTTGGTGTAAATATACCTCGAGTTTTACTTTTGTTTATATCTGAACTATTGAGCTGCTTTCGTAGCCTCTTGTTAATATAAAAACGAATAAAACTAATTACAATTACATGTGAAGCATAATTACCCTCCTTGAACTTGGCATGCCAAAAATCTATCAATGTGCATAAAGACCAAATCAGATAAATTAAAGCATACGTCAATTCAACTAAAATAATTAATATATAGAGGCCAAAATAACTAGAAGAAATTATATCAAGTACAGAATTTTTTTTAATGTATTTGTTTTGAAGTTTTCTATATGATAAGTTTTTTTTTTTTTTTTTTTTTTTTTATAAATGGCTGCTACATGATAAATTTAATGTTTCAAAAATTGAAAATTTCATCAAATTGGACAAGAGTGCAATTCATGGTTCAATCATCCCACCTTACCGTGGATCAATTGTTAAATCCAATTTTTAATAATATATATTTGATCAATACTCAAAAGTATAAAAACCTATAATGAAGAATATAAATTATGTATAAAAAATAAAAATAAAAATTACAAAATGTAATATTGATGAATATAAATATAACATTAAATTGGTTCAAAATATAATATATTTAACATATTAAAAAAAATATCCATTTAAGTAATAATTTTTGTACATAAAAATTTAGATTTCTTTTATGGAAAAGTGGGCTTTTATTAAGATATATAAATCGTCAACAAGGGCATCATCCACAAAGTTAGGATGCTGGTCCCGCAAATCACAGAATCAGTAACATCTCTTCCAAAATGAGCAAGTAAATGAATCACTCTACTTGATCTAGGAATCCAAAAAACAAAAACTTACAAAAGCTGGGGGAATTAATCTGTCGCATCATAAGCCAAAAATAGGAAAAATATCTTTCTCAAACTTAAGGCCATTCACCACAACTTGTGCATCACATTCAGCCAAAATATGCTACAATCCCAAATTCTCAGCAAAATCAATCCCATATCTAGCAGCCATAGCTTTCAACAGAAAAATCTGAGTTACCTCTTCATCTCGTTTTGTAAAAGCACCTCTAAGACATCCCTCCGAGTCACGAATCATGCCGCCCAAGGCACCACCGTTACTATCACACAATGCCACATTGGAGTTGAGCTTAAGGAAGGGCTCATTGGGCTTACTCCATCTGAACACGACTCGAAATTGCCCCTTCAGCATCTGCAAAATACAGAACTCCTCCACCAATCTCTTGCACTATTGACCCATGACAGCCATCTCTTCAACATCGATCTCTCCCAACCTTAATAAGTTCCTTTTGTTCCAAATTTGTTAAATGGAAATGAAGAATATACTTTATTTCTCCTCACTCCAACTAGGCAAAGACTACGTCAACCAACGGAGAAATGAAATGTTCTTGTCTTGGGGAATAGCAAGGTTCATATTCAAACTATTCCGAAAGGAAGAAAGAGATGGACATCCAACTAGCAAAGGAACAATTGATTCTCGTACATTCTAACACAGGAAGCACTTCCCATCAATTTTCAATATATACACTACAAGAAAAAAAGAAGTCTAAGTTGGCGATATTTATTGTCACTAAATTCAAAAACTAATCTTTTATAAGTTAGTGGCCACTAAAAGTCACATAACTATAGCCTAAGGTGACAATATTTTCAAGTTGTCACCAAAAGTATCTATGGTGATGTCATTCTGTTGTCACCAAAAGTACAAAATTTATCACAAAAAATCTCAATATTTGGCAAAAATTGTCGTTAATGAATCTGACTCTCGATGACTAGATATTTTATATTATCACTGGAGGTGTCAAATTCCGTGATAACATTTCTCATCAATATAAATGACTCTTTTGGTGACAACATAAAAAGATAATCAAAAAGTAACTTTCAATGACAACATATATTGTCTTTGAAAATATCACATTCAATGATAATTAAAAAATGTTGTCACTAAAAATAACTTTTAGTGACAACTAATGTCATAATTGCAAATCTCCCTATCAATGATGACAACATAATGTCATCACTGAAGATATCACTTTTAGTTACAACAAAATATCATCATTATGGCCCCTTTTAGCACATTGTATATACTACAAGAAAGAGAAGTTTTAATGACGACCAAACAAAGTTGTCATTGAAAATTACTTTTAATAGCAATTTTAATAAGCCGCAACTAAATATTTATGTTCAATGGCGACTCATCAAAATTGTCATTGAAACTTTACTTTTTAGTGGCGACTTTATCGAGCCGCCACTAAAAGTTTACTTTCAGTGGCGACTTTATAGGGTCCCCACTGAAAGAAAAAAAATTCAATTTTTCTTTTTTATTTTCTTCTTTCTCACATCTCGACAAATTTAACTAAAATATATTGTTAGTTAAACTATATAAACTTTTAGTTATAAGATAAGAAAATATGTTAAATACTTACTAATAAAATAAATTTGAATTTTTTTTAAACATAAGTTAATTTTTAATTAAATACTAAATTGATAAAGTAAAATTTTAAAAATAACATTGAAAATGTATATATCTTTGAAAAATTAAAACAACTATTTACTTTAAAGCAAATGATAAAGGAAAAATAATTTATTGTTATTAAAATAAATTAAAGGCAAGTTTAAAAAAAAAAGAAAAAAAATCCAAAATACACCAACATGTCCCTGAAAATGCTTGAGCATATCTCTTCAAGTCTAAAAATGTTACTTCAATAATTCTTTGAACTATTATATAACTAAATAAAATCACTCAAAAGAGTAGTTTTAGGGTTTAATTTAAACAATTTACAAAGTGATAATGCAATTAATAAAAGGAGGGTGAAATAATTAATTAAATTTAATGATTTTAGGTTTGTATTATTCTTTGTGATTGTGTCTTCTTTGTTTTTATTAAGAATTAACTTGGTAAATTTCTTTCCATTTGAAGTTTTGAACCATAATATAACCACTTACTTTAAATAATCAAATATAACGAAGGCCATTGGAATTGACTTTGGCGACAATAATTTTTTCACCTACCTCATATTGTCGCCAATATGACTTGCCTCATTTGACAATTTGGTCAACCCAATTTAAAATGACCTACCTCATTCGACGATCTGGTTAATCCATATACTTAATTCACTCATTTGCTATACGCATAGTGACCGATCAACTATAGTCACAATAGTGATAAAGGAATGTAAGTTCATCACCCATCTGCTTTCTCATATTATTAGTGTCACCCAGTTCGAGTAGCCCTCCCTCGGCTCACTCAGGCTAATAGGGCATCTCCTATTCGGTCCGTCACAAGTCATACAACCTGTCGATATTCATCCATACATATAAATACATATACATACATATACATATATATATATATATATATATATATATATATATGTATATATATGTATGTATATATATGTATGTATACCCTCGGCTCACTCAAGCTAATAGGGCATCTCCTATTCGGTCCGTCACAAGTCATATAACCTGTCGATATTCATCCATACATATAAATACATATACATACATATACATATATATATGTATATATATGTATGTATATATATGTATGTATATATATGTATGTATACATATATATATACATACATATATATATATATATATGTATGTATATATATGTATGTATATATGTATGTATACATACATATGTATACATACATATATATACATACATATATATACATACATATATATGTATATATATATATATATATATATATATATATATATATGTATGTATATATGTATGTATACATACATATGTATACATACATATATATATATACATACATATGTATACATACATATATATGTATGTATATATATGTATGTATATATATGTATGTATGTATATATATATATACATACATATATATACATACATATATATATAGATACATATATATATATATATATATATATATATATATATATATATATATATATATATATATATATATATATATATATATATATATATATATATATATATATATATATATATAAATGCATATTCATCAAATGCAATGTATAATTACCAAGCAACTCGTCATGAGCTTTACGTTTGCCATTCAATCATAATCAGCAACTTTATAGTTTTACAAATTGATGCCTCATGCACATAATATTCACTTTATCAAATAATGATAAATACATTTAGAACCACATATTCAATAAATTTAAAAATTTATTTGCAAAATTATACTATTCTTGAACTATGTGCCAATTCGTAAGCAAAATAGATATTTTAACACATTTCAGAAACATATAAAAGTGTAAATATCTTATAAACATAATCAAATACACATTTAAAGATCATAGAAAGAATTATTCACTCACAGGTCAAGTCTCCAAGTTGGATAGCACCAAATGTATTTTTCTTAGCTAAATCTAATCAAATAAATCTCAAAATCGGGTTTGGAGGGTTTAAAAATCTAAGAAATGACTCTGGAAGGTTGGTTACTATTTATGGCCAAAAAATACTGTTCATGCTGCCCGAATTCACTATCCACCACTAGAAAATACTATTCACCTTCAGAAATCATTTTTTTTAGTTTTTCTACTTTCGATCTAAGACAATTCTGCGGTTGATTTGAAAAATTGTTCGGTCAAAATCATAGTATACTCCATCCTGAATTACCCTTAGTTTTGAGATCGGAAGAATGTAAATACTTCAGATCTAAAGAGAAAACTTAAAAATTACTATTTATACTATTCACACTATTTATGAAAATTTTTCACAAAAAATTCACGCTGTCTCTCGATTCGTCTCCCCCTCCCCATTTTTTTTTTATTTAATAATTAAATATTTAAAATTATTTTAATTTTATTATATATATATTCATATAAATACCGTTTTTCATCTTAAAACATCCCAGAAATTTCTAAAAATTTACATTATTACAAAACTTTAGTTGAACTCCTAAATCATAACTTTTTATGATAAAAATTTTAATAAAACAAATCACAAAATAAATATCTTTATACATAATAAAAGAAAGAATATTTCTAAAAATAAAACAAAAAATTATTAAAGGTCAATATAATTATTTTAAACAAAACAAAAATTATTTTTTAAAAAATATATATTTATTTATAATAAAATATTATTATTTAAAAAAAATTATGGTATATTACACTATTAATTAGAAATTTTTTTTACAATAATATGACAAATAAAAAAAATAATTATATATTTTTTCTAATAATAACGTCAATTAAAATTAAACTGTTGACAGAAATCAACACTGCAAATTTATTCTTTTATTATGAAAGTAAATTGAGTATTTACTTTCATAATAAAAGAATAAATTTGTAGTGTTGACGGGATAACGACATGCGTGAGAACACAAAATGGGGATACAAAAGATTTTCTCACAACTATTGGACTACATCAAGGGTCTTCTTTGAGTCCGTATCTTTTTAATTTGATTTTGGACGCAGTTACTGAACATATACAAGAGTTGGGGCCTCAATGCATGATTTTTGCAAATGATATAGTCTTAGTTGGTGAATCGAAAGAGGAAATAAATATGAAGTTAGAGTCATGGAGACAAGTTTTAGAAATACATGGTTTTCGGATAAGTAGAAATAAAACAGAATATATGGAATGCATTTTTAGTAAGAGACGAACAAATACGAATGTAAACGTGAAACTTAGAGACTATATATTAAAACAAGTTACAAGTTTTAAATATCTTGGGTCCATTATACAAAATGACGGTGAAGTAAAGGAGGACGTAAACCACATGATTCAAGCTGGATGGATGAAATGGAGGAAAGTTTCGAGTGTCATTTATGATAAAAAAGTGCCTCTCAAAGTTAAAGAAAAATTCTACCGTACGACTATAAGACCTACTATATTGTATGGTACGAAATGTTGGGCGATTAAAAGACAATATGAAGATAAACTCAACGTTGCAGAGATGAGAATGTTGCGTTGGATGTGTGGACACACCAGAAGAGATATGATTAGAAATGAGTGCATTAGAGAGAAAGTTGAGATAGCACCTATAGTGGAGAAGATGGTTGAATCTCGCTTAAGGTGGTTTGGCCATGTTTGGAGAAGACCTGCAGAAACCCTAGTGAGAAGAGTTGATTGGATGGAGAATAGTCCAATAATTAGAGGTAGAGGGAGACAAAAAAATAATAATAAGTGAAACTATTAAAAATGATTTAATAGTTAATAACTTATCTATTGATCTCATCCATGATAGGTCACTATGGCGCCGTTTGATCCGTGTAGCCGACCCCACTTAGTGGGAAAAGACTTAGTTATTGTTGTTGTTATATTATGAAAGTAAATTGAGTCTCTAATAGATTGAAATAAGTATATCAGAACTCAATAAATAGTTTTAATAAATAAATATTTACAAAATTAAAGAAGTATTTTAATTGAAAGAAATAAATTATTAAAAAAATTTAGAAGTAAAATAAATAAATAATATATATATTTGAGAAATAAAATAAATAAAATGTAAAAAAAAGGGACTAATTCAATTAAAAGCAGAGACGATCTATTGTGCCCATAATATTGAACCCTACACACACTATTCCTCAATCCCGTGCCCAAGACCCCCTACGCTTTATTTTCCTATGAAACCTCCCCCCAAAATTTTCCTCCCCAAAAATCCCCACCTACTTTCCCTTTCACAATCGCCATCGTTGAAGTCACAACGGCGGCAAATCAATAGTGGTGGCTCACAGTGAATCCTCTGCAACGAAACACACAAATTCATCGAGTAAGTAGCTGCCAACTGGGGTTCACAATCGAAGCACCTTCGGACGAGAAAGCTTTCACCGTCAACGAAGCCTTCCTACGGATTACTCTGATGTGGGCTCATCTATATCAGTCCTTCATCGTGTGTGTCTACTCTTAGGAGTGTCTACCTTGACCGCAAATTGGCTTGTAAAAAGTTGTTTGATTATGTAAAATTAACTTAATGCTTTGCAATGTTTATGTCCAAATGTGGTTTGATTCTCTGTAAACAACACTGTTTAGGTGCTGGTAGATGAAGCATTTTTGGGGATTTAGAGATGCTTGGTTGTGAATTATGCTTGGTTATATATGATTGCTATTTACTTTATTGCTAATGCAGAGTAAGAAATTTAGGAAAATGGGCACTCATGAGCTGGAAGTTTTAGCTATATACTTTATTCATTTTTTTATGAGCATTTGGTTCATATACCTGTGCTTTTGGATTTATCGATTTCAGCTTTCAGTTGGTAAAGATGTATAGGGTAGTCTAATACTTAGATGTCTTGTTGTCTGAGGACTCTTTTGGGACTATATGGCTATGGCTTTGCAAACACTAGAGTATTTTGAGTCATTAACTCATTGCCCATGTATACTTAGAACCCTATCGGTCTTTTGGGCAGGCCATAGTTTCTGATTAGCTCATTGTCCCTGTATTGTGATTTATACTTGAGGTTTAATTTGTGTGGGCTTGTATGAATGTTCAATTTTACGATTTCACTTTCTCTATCTGGAACTAGTTTCGTTCAAAGAATTTATGTTTTTCAATCTTATGAACATGTATTGCTTTGTTTTGGTTTTTATGGTTGTATGAGTATACGTTTGAGCTAGCTGATGGAGGGGATTGGGAGTTATGCATGTTATATTGATCTCATATATGTTTGAACTTTGTGTTAAATTTGATAGCTCTAGTAATGGTGTAGGTATAATAGTTGATAAGGAGTGGAGAAACAATGTCCTAGATGTGAAAAGATTAGGAGATAGGATTATAGCTTTAAAGATTGTGGTTGAGCAAGACACTTTTAATGTGTTTAGTGTATATGCACCCCAAGTTGGATTAGAGGAGCATTATAAGAGAACTTTTTGGGAGGATCTAGAAAGTTTGATTCAAGAAATACCTTTGGGAGAGAAGATTTTCTTAGGAGGGGATTTGAATGGTCATGTAGGGAGGGAATCGAAAGGATACGAGGGTATACATGGAGGTTTTGGATTAGGAAATGCGAACGAAGAGGGTAAAACTATCTTGGATTTTTCCTTAGCCTAAAATTTTACCATAGCAAATACTTGCTTTAGAAAGCGGATTGAACATCTTATCACATACAAGAGTGGAGGAGCAAGTACTCAAATAGATTTTTTCTTGGTAAGAAAATCAGATAGAAAGTTCTGCACAAATTGTAAAGTCATACCCGGTGAGAGCTTGGCTACCAAACACAGAGTTTTAGTTTTGGACGTACGAGTTATGAGAAGAGTAAAAAGAAAGAGTAAGAAAACAATTCCTAAAATTAGGTGGTGGTCTTTGAAGAATGAGCAACAAAGGAATTTTCAAAGAAGAGTGGAGGAAGAAAGGCTTTGGGAGGTCCAAGGTAATGCTAATGATATGTGGGACGAGATGGCCAAAGGGATTAGGTATATAGCAAGAGAGACACTTGGAGAATCAAGAGGCGTTGGACCTAAGGGTAAAGAATCTTGATGGTGGGATGCGGAGGTGCAAGATAGGATTAAGTTTAAAAGAGAGTGTTATAAGGAGTGGCACTTATGTAAAGATAAGGCAATTTGGGATAAATATAAAGCGGCTAAGAAAGACGCTAAGAAGGCTGTGAGTGAAGCAAGAACTAGAGCTTTTGAGGGATTATATCAATCTTTAGGAACTAAGGAGGGAGAAAGAAAAATTTACAAGCTTGCGAAGGGTAGGGAAAGAAAGACAAGGGACCTAGATCAAGTGAAATGTATTAAAGATGAAGAGGGTAATGTTTTGGTAAGGGAGCATGATATCCAAGCACGATGGAGGAGTTACTTTCAAGGACTTTTTAACGAAGGGCATGAGTTGACCTACAACTCTGACAGACTTAATACTGCAGAAGAAGACCGTAATTATACTTTTTATCGTAGAATCCAAGAGTTTGAAGTAGAGAAAACTCTGAAGAGAATGGAAAATGGCAAAGCAGTAGGACCTGATAATATACCTATTGAGGTGTGAAAAAGTTTAGGAAGGAAGGGTATAAGTTGGCTCACTAAATTGTTTAATGTGATAATGAAATCTAAGAAAATGCCGGATGAATGGAGGAGAAGTACTTTAATTCCTATATATAAAAATAAAGGAGACATACATAATTGTTCCAACTATCGGGGGATTAAACTCATGAGTCACACTATGAAGTTATGGGAGAAGATCATTGAGCAAAGATTAAGATAAGAGACTCAATTTACAGAGAACCAGTTTGGATTTATGCCAGAAAGGTCAACTATGGAAGCAATTTATTTACTACGGAGATTGATGGAAAGGTATCAAAGCAGACGGAAAGATTTGCACATGGTTTTTATTGATCTAGAAAAGGCATATGACAGAGTGTTAAGAGAGATCCTATGGAAGGCTTTAGAAAAGAAAGGAGTACGTATTGCGTACATTCGAGCAATCAAAGACATGTACAACGGGATAACGACTTACGTGAGAACATAAAATGGGGATACAAAGGATTTTCCCACAACTATTGGACTACATCAAGGGTCTTCTTTGAGTCCGTATCTTTTTAACTTAATTTTGGACGTAGTTACTGAACATATACAAGAATTGGGGCCTCAATGCATGATTTTTGCAGATGATATAGTCTTAGTTGGTGAATCGAAAGAGGAAATAAATATGAAGTTAGAGTCATGGAGACAAGTTTTAGAAACACACGGTTTCCGGATAAGTAGAAATAAAACAGAATATATGGAATGTAGTTTTAGTAAGAGACGAACAAATACGAATGTCGACGTGAAACTTGGAGACTATATATTAAAACAAGTTACAAGTTTTAAATATCTTGGGTCCATTATACAAAATGACGGTGAAGTAAAGGAGGACGTAAACCACAGGATTCAAGTTGGATGGATAAAATGGAGGAAAGCTTCGAGTGTCATTTGTGATAAAAAAGTGCCGCTCAAAGTTAAAGGAAAATTCTACCGTACGGCTATAAGACCTGCTATATTGTATGATACAGAATGTTGGGCGGTTAAAAGACAACATGAAGATAAACTCAACGTTGCAGAGATGAGAATGTTGCGTTGGATGTGTGGACACACCAGAAGAGATATGATTAGAAATGAGTGCATTAGAGAGAAAGTTGGGATAGCACCTATTGTGGAGAAGATGGTTGAAAGTCGCTTAAGGTGGTTTGGCCATGTGTGGAGAAGACCTGCAGAAGCCCTAGTGAGAAGAGTTGATCGGATGGAGAATAGTCCAATAATTAGAGGTAGAGGGAGGCCAAAGAAAACAATAAGTGAAACTATTAAAAATGATTTAATAGTTAATAACTTATCTTTTGATCTCATCCATGATAGGCCACTATGGCGCCGTTTGATCCATGTAGCCGACCCTACTTAGTGGGAAAAGGCTTAGTTGTTGTTGTTGTTGTTGTTGTATATTATTTGTTGACGTTGATATTTTTGGTGGAGGGTTTGCATGTTTCTTTTAACTTATATTTGGTCTAGCTACTTCTCTTCTTGTGTTCATGGTATTGTCAACTTCTCAATTTGTTTTCTGCTGTCTGTCTTATTGGCTAATTTCCATTTCTTAGTACTATAATTAGTTTGAGTTATACTATTTCAGAACCTGGCCAAATTTCCCTTTAGCCTTGCTAGTATATTGGAATATAGTATTATGATTCATTTTTTTTATATTCAGCACAATATTTTGAAAATACCTATTGCATTTGGATTAATGTAGCTGGAGATGAATTTGTCTTCTATTTTGTAAAGTTAAACTCTGTGAAACAAATTGAAAAAAAAAAGATTCCTGCCTGCATATTACCTCTCCTGGTGTCATCTTGTAAATGTCGTGGGAGAATGTTTGCAAGAAGCTAGGAGACTGTAACCTACATGGATGATCCCTTTTTCCAATAATGATTCAAAATGGTTTCATTGCCAAGTCTTAGAACTCTGTTGTAATGTGGCTAGATAGGTTAGAGGCAGGCCATGTGGATGCTCTGTACCATAATGTGGATGGTAGTAAGCAAACTATCCAGCTGCCCTTATACCCACCTCAGAGGTAATTTGTCACCTTTCCTCTACAAAACCTATATTCTTTTTGTAATAAGCTTGTAATTGTTTCTGAGATATTATAAGCTTCAAGTCCTATGTGTATTCATTGGTTCTTGTTCCATAAGATTTAGGATCTTTCTCTGTTTTCAAATTTCCCTGCCTTAGTTACCTCCATCTTGGTTCAAATTTTAATAAATGTGAATATAAGGGCATTTTAATAATATTTAATTTAAAAAATTGCAATTTAAAAAATATACAAATGTGAATAATTAAGTATAATTTTTCTATAATCTTTTAAGCCGTGTCACAAGAAAATAATTTTTTTTTGTGAATTCCTTAATTAGTTATATTATAAATAGCCTATTTTTTACTTAACCAATAACAAAATCTTACGCATTCCAAAAACAAAGAAGGTTGATTTTAATTTGTTTTGGCTAATAGTGATTAATCAAAAAGAGCATGATTTAACTTATGAGTTAACATCCATTTTCCGATGGTGAAGAATATTATCCACAGCTTTACATCACTATTTTGACTTTGGTAATAATTACTGAAGAGTCACCCAACTTACCCCCCAAAAATGGGTGCCTTCACGTGCAAGCAGTGAAGTAATAAGCACATAGGTAGGTGTAGACATGTGAAATGGACATGCTTTTTGGTGTCTATCTGTTTGGATCTTTTGCACTTGTTTTTTCTCATCATAAATGTATGAATTTGTGTGGGGCTCTTCTTAATGACTCCTTTTCGATTCCTACATATGAATGATGCTGACTCTTATCTTAAATTCTACCAGCAATTGGCACTTAATTGCCAAAAGTTTCACCATCTATAATATCAGGGTCTCTTCTTCCAGTCTAGTAGAAATAGTGGTTTATGGTTTTCGGTCTAGTTAATTCAACTTTAGTGAAATTAGTACTTCAATATATAATATGTTTCATATAAAAAATAAAAAAAATGGAAAAATTAGAAAGATGTGTATAGTTATGGATCTGTCAAATGGAACACTAAAGAAAGAAGGGTTGATATTACGCTTTTCGCCTTAACTCCCATCAAATCTCATAAAAAAGATGTGGAGATTTACCAATTTCTACCTTATGCTGGAATCGTCCTTTATCAGTTCTTAATTCCTCAATTATTTCAAGTTTTTGATTTCTTCTCACATCAAGCACTTGTGCTGCAAGAGGTGCAGTCTTTACATATATATAAATAGCATAAAGTTAATTGACCAATTATAAGAAAAATTTGAATTCAATAACTTCAATTCACACTCAAGTACAAGATTAGCATTTAGAAAAGCATATAGTCAACAAGCATAATTGCACAATTAGTTCCTCTAATTTCAATTAACTCATTAAAGCATACATCTTAGTCTCTTGAAGGATAACTATATCCAGTTGAACCTTTGAGATAACCTGCTTGACTTTCCTCCTCCTTTCTTGATTTTCCAATGCAACTAAGAATTTTCTTTGACATAAACTATTCACCTGCCTACCATTACCTCTTCTATAATTCACCAATGCAATAAGCTTTTATGACTCTTTCTTCAAACGTTGTTTTCTATATATGTCTTAAAAATATTCCACTATACACACTTTTCTTCCTTTTATCAGATTTTTTATTTTCTATGTAGTCAACAATCAATATCAAATTCTAATAATTGGTAATCTAAGAACAAAGAAACTGGTTATTTTTAACTAGTAATTTACAAGACAAGTAAGAGTAATTGGAGCACCGTTGACAAAACTCTCTTCATTTTCCATGTTAATTTCAAAAACTCTATCTTTTGTTTCATAGATGAAAGGTAATTGTTTTATCAAGCAATTTAATAATAACATGAAATATAGTAGTACTACATGGAGAGTAGCTCTACTTGTCAAATGTCTTTCTCCGTTCAATTGAAGAAAAGAATGTTATTCAAGTGTATAATGAAATTTCTTTTAGAGAATTTTTTGTCATCTTCTTGTTCATTAAAGCATATAACATATTTACAAAATCACATGCAGAAAGAAGCACAAACTTATGGGCATGTAACATTCCTTGTCCTCTAAAGCATATCACACACATTTATAGGAAGATAAGGCACAAATAACAGAGTTATTTTTCAACAATTACTTGTCTAAAAAGGGCATGAGCATATAGTCATGAACCAGAAAGTCAATTGGTAAAGGAATTTTCTTTTATAAAAGATGTAACTTTATTAGATAGTAATGGAACCAAGAAATATTCAACACATAACTGCCAAGGTCTTCAATATGCAACTCTAAGGGATATCCATTCCTAATGACTCTCCAAGTAACAAGATGTTTGATTGCAGCTTCCTTGACAGCTAAACCAACTCTTACCCATAATATTAAACTATCACAATCATCACAATGGAACTCAACTTCAACAACTAAAAATCAGAGAAAAAAATTAAAGTCACTAATTGAAATATGTATTTTTGCTTTGTGTTACTTATAGGAACCCTGAAGATATTGGAGAAAATGATATGGATCAGTTGTTGGACCATAACATTAGGCCAAAAATATGGAAGGTATATTCTAGGAGGGGCAAATATGCAACGGGGAGAGAGGAAAGGGAGAAAGTTGACATAGAGAGTTAGTTAGAAGGAAGAGTGTATTAGGGGAGGTTGTGGAGAGAGAAGGACCATTTTGTTAGAATTTTCTTTTGGTTTTGGCAGAGCCGTTGAGATTTTGAAGGAGCTCTGCTCTGGGGTGAGTAACCTATTTCTAGGAATTATGGACTGTTTATGAACTTTACTCAATACAGTTGATTGAATAATTTCCAATAATCTATCAATTGGTCCGACTTGTCGAATCTAAAAATGCCCCCAAAACCTACAGAACAATTGGATGAAGTGGAATCTCGCTTGATGTTGGTGGAAGCTAGATTAGAAGAGTCACTGGAGGAGTTACAATCATCATTCAAGGTGTCATTGCTAGAATCTGAGAAGCTGCAAAGCATGGCTCAATAGACCATGCAACAAGCCTTGTTACGAGAGGTGGGAAAAATGCTGGGAAAGGTGGATGAAGCACAATCTAAAGATTCCCTACAAAACACTTCACCACCCTTAAAAGAGGCAATTCCCAGTTCTTTAGGCAATCCTTCTCTGGATCCGACAAAGGAATGTTTGGACGAATATAGGTTATCGGTGAAGAAGGTAAAGTTACCGGGTTTTGCTGGTATTGACTCATGAGAGGCCTGAAACCAGAGATACGACAGAAGGTCCATACACATCGGCCGGAGAGTAGAGGGCATGTGATGCAATTATTGTGAGATGTGGAGGCAAAGTTAGGAGGTATTGAGCGCGGAATGTGTTACGTGTATGTTTTACCAAATACTGCAAGCGCACGGCGTAGCTGTAGTTAGTCCGGCGAGTACGGGTCGTATCCCACAGAGAACAATGTCAATTACTAGAATTATACAAAATATGCTATCTAAATCGATGTAATTTGATTAGAGAGTGTCACAATTAAATAAATGCAAATAACCAATTAAACAAAGCCTAGGGTTACGGTTCACCACACTTATGATATTCAACATTCAAATTATACCTCTGATTGCAATTATCTAGGTTATTGGGGATGTTTTAGCCTTAATTAACTAGCAACCTCTTTCAAGCATTACTAATCATACCTAGGTTAATCCAATTGCCTACTTTCGTGGTTCTTAGTTCAAACTAAGTCCATTAAGTTCTATGCCAACCATGGAATACAATTAATCGGTTTTCTTGTGCCCATTAATTGATTCATTCCTAGAGAATTTAAACTACTTTCGTGATTAAGATACCTCTAATTAACTATTAGGTTCAGGTATTAGTTTTCACCTTTTGGTCCATCAACTAATATCCTAAGACGTGATAAATATTGGCCAAACATTCATCAACTCATATAACTAATGCTTAATAGCTAATCCTAATTAACCATGTATAACACAATTAGGGTTCCATTAATTCAATTCAACATAGTATCATCATATCATAATTAGGTTTACCGAAACCCTAGATCAAAACTACTCAAGCATAATAGAAATAGAAACTAAAATCAAATTCATTAAACAAATCATAATTGTTCAATACAAACCAAGAGAAACAGTTGGAATAGAGATGAGTGTAGAGATAGAAAGATAAAACCTGGATGGAGAATGAAATACAATGCTGAATTGCTGTCAAATCTAAGCTAAGAACATGAAAGTAAACTCTAATCCTACTCTAAACTTAATCCTAAGGTGTTTCCTAAGCTTAAAACTGAGTAAAAATGAGCCCCAATGTGTCTTCTCCTGTTTGGCTGCGTATCCCCTTCGATAACACAATTGGGATTTGTTGTAGCTTTTTGCACAGAACATGGTCTGGCCGTGTTGCATGCCACCAAGCATGGCCTGGCTGTGTTGGGGGCTGCCATGCTCATTTTTTGCTGATTTTTGGTGGGCTTCCTCCTTACTTCCTCCTCATCTTGTTCCAAGTCCATATGACACTTTTCATGACTGCTTTCCCTTGCTTCTTAGCCTCTTTTGCTCACCTATAAACATAAAAACAACCAAAGCAGTATCCAAAGCAAAACATAACCAAAAGTAGGGAAATAACCACAAGTTTGCTATGAATTAGAGGATAAATTATAGTCATTAATACTCAAAATTCCCCTTTATCAACTCTCCTATGCTTAAACCTTTGCTTGTCCTCAAGCAAATAACATATCATATCAGGAAGGGGGAAAGATGTAATTAGATTCCAGAAGATAGAAAAATGCAATATAGATAATTTGTCACTCAATCTGTGTGCACACAATAGATATATGAATAGACATTTATCAGATAGTCTCTATTCTTCTAAAACTAAACCAAAAATTCTTCTATTATATATCTGCTTCTATTGTTACCATTGGTTGTATGCATCAAATTGATTTTTGTACACTCAAGTAGGCCACCTCATCCTTTAGATCTCTCTATGTTGCCTTATCCTTATTTCTATTTTATCACTCTTTTTCTCACTCAAACTCTTTTACTTTCCATCATTTTTTTTTCATTCATTAAATTTTTTTTAGAAATATGCGGTGAGTGCATTTTATGCTCCATCTCACTAGGGTAAAGGCATCTAGGTACTCATACTAAGGCCTTTTTGGTGCCTTGAAGGGGTACTTAGAGTGAAAAATTTTTGGAGTGCACATTCCCTCATTTTTCACCTCTCCCTACCTTCACACTCTCATAGTGTTAAAATAAAAAATAGCATACAATTCACAACACAATAAAGAGATATTTTTCAAAAAATTAGAGGTTTAATCTTAGAAGAGAGAGACTAAAATTATAGCTACATATTTCATATCCTATTGTACATCACATGTTCATGAACTAAAATGAACCTATATTATGCTAATCTATCTTTAAAATAGCAAATTTTATGATTATACAATGAAACAGGAGATAAAATATTCAACCAGTAAAAACCACAATCCTAAAGTCACTCCCCCATGCTTAATGTAACATCCCTAATTTTGTTTCTTTTATTGATAAAAGTACATAAATATTTAATTAAGGAAATAAAATTTATTAGACAATATTTTAGATATCTAAGGAAATATAATCCTTAGAAATTCTTCACCTTATGTATATGCATAGAAAATGTTTCCAACATTAAGAGAACAAATAAAGAGGGAAAACCTAATAGGAAAAACAATTAGAAATAACATACTAAAGAGATGCAAAATTCTTGGATAAGGAAGATAAATTTTTTAGAAACAAGTAAAGGTCATAAAATTTCAAGAACATTGGATTAGGGTAATTTTTCCTAATTCAAGAACTAGAGTTACTAAGTTTAAAATCTTTACCCATACATTGGGCTTTTACCTATGGACACTTCATATAGAGTTTTTTCACTTCACATAAGTTTCTAGCAAGCCCATTGGATAACCTAAGCAAGAAATAAAACATAGACTTGGACTAGGATATAGTAATTGGACCAATAGCCCAAAAATTATGAAAATGTGACTAAGCCATCCAAGAAAGGTAGAATTTTATCCAAAGCAAAGAAAATGGGTAGGAATAAGCCCATAATGGGTAGGAATAAGCCCAAATCCAAGAGAAAAAATAAAATAAAATAAATTAGGTGATGATATAATAATGTAATAATAATAAAGATTAGGTTACATGGCATTAAGACAAAAATTTAGCAAGTGGTGTGATTCTACATTCATAATTTTGACAAGTGGCATGATAATACAAGGCTTTAGGACAAAAACATCTATATCCTACACTCATAATTTTAGCAAGTGGTATGATAATACATGGCATTAGGACAAAACATTCCTATCCCACACAAATAATATCAACCAAATAATGGAGATTCAAGGGCTAGAAATTTGCCACCTAAAAAGGCAAACCTATCATACTTGTTTAAGATAAAAGAAAATGGAATTGAATCCCTAAATCAAAGGGACCTTGTCCCTTATCTTAAGAGCATATTATCGTAATTTTCAAAATACAAATCTCCTTTTTCTATGCATATCTTGACTAAGGCAGAGGAAGACAAGAACATAAGTTGTTTGTTTTCCAAAAATTCAACCAAGTGTAATCTAATTGTGATAAGGTAGACCCATGATCGTGAAAGGTGAATTATTTGATGGTCTATATAAGAAAACCCATCCTTACAACATTATAATTTTGTCCAAGTGAGGGAGAGGAAAAATAGAAGCAAGGTAGAGTGAGGAAAGGAGAGGAAGAAAGGAAGAAAGAGGAAGGAGAAGTCTAGGGGAATAAGTGCTCCAGGTAAGTTTAACAATATTTCTTTTTGAAGAAAACTTTTGAAACTTATAATATTTATATGAGATTTTGATCTTAGAACTTTTATGATTGGTCATGATGTTTCTATATCATGTTACATATTGATCTTGCATGTGATATATGTTTGAATACTTAGACTGGTATAGAAAGTTCTGCATAGGTATGGCTATGGGTGACAAAATTTTTAGCTTTTGTGTTTTAATTTCTAGGAATTATATGTAGGGAATTAAAATAAATGGTTAACATAAGAATTAAAGATATATGTGTCATGGATTTTTAGCCACTAGAATCATTCAATTTGGAGTCTATATGAGGTAGATAAGGTCCGATTAGTAAGCAAAGGTCAGAAAATGGTTCATCAGGGAAGAATATGTTAGGATAGCTTCTGTGTTTTAATTTCTGGGAATTATCTGTAGGGAATTAAAATAAATGGTTAACATAAGAATTAAAGATATATGTGTCACGGATTTTTGTCCACTGGAATCATTCAATTTGGAGTCCATATGACGTAGATAAGGGCCGATTAGTAAGCAAAGGTCAGAAAATGGTTCATCAGGGAAGAATATGTTAGGATAGCTTCTGTATTTTAATTTCTGGGAATTATCTGTATGGAATTAAAATAAATGGTTAACATAAGAATTATAGCTATGTGTGTCACGGATTTTTAGCCACTGGAATCATTCAATTCGGAATCCATATGAGGAAGATATGATCTGATTAGTAGTCAAAGGTCAGAAAATGGTTCATCAGGGAAGAATATGTTAGGATAGCTTCTGTATTTTAATTTCTGGGAATTATTTGTATGGAATTAAAATAAATGGTTAACATAAGAATTATAGCTATGTGTGTCACGGATTTTTATCCACTGGAATCATTCAATTTGGAGTCCATAGGAGGAAGATATGAGCTAATTAGTAGTCAAAGGTCAAAAAATGATTCATCAGGGAAGAATATGTTAAGATAGTTTCTGTATTTTAATTTTTGGAAATTATTTGTATTGAATTAAAATAAATGGTTAACATAAGAATTATATATATATGTGTAACGGATTTTTAGCCACTGGAATCACTTAAGTTAGAGTCCATATGAGGTAGATATGGTCCGATTAGTAGGTAGAGGTCAGAACCTATCCGAGAAGAAATAACCTGTACATTTAGGGATTAATATTACCTTGATTTCTTAATATTTCGCTACATTGTTCAACATAATAGTTTTAGATAATTGTTTTATCTTGAAATTGACACCAATATCACCTACATCGGAGTTTAATTGAGGGAGTTATGCTCTGATTAGTAAGAGAATGTTAGATATGATGAAAACCTGGATCAAGAAAATAAAGAAATAAAATTAATATTTAAAAAAGAAGACGAATCTTATAAATGATTAGTATATGCCATAGCCATTACCATTGTATGAACTTCTTACCATCTTAAGTGTAAAATTCTGACATGGAAATATTTTATAAAGTGATATTTGAAATGGTTATGTTCATGGCATGATTACCAATGATTTATGGTAATAGTTATATTTTGATGAACATACTTGTTATTGAAAGCATATTTTTGGCTATGATTGTGAAAAGAAAAGAAATGAGCATGGTCACCTGGTAATCCGTGTGGTGCACCAGTAGGGGACGCCCTACCAACGGTTATGATTATGATTATGATTATGAGAAAAGAAAGAGAAAGTGTGCCATGTTGGACGGAGTGAGAAAAGCCGGTACTGGAGAGTAGAGAATACTCACCTTGACCGAGGTAGCTTGAAATGAGAATAAGTTGATGGCCACCATATGATATTCTAAAAATAGTTAATCCTGTCATATATATCATTACTGTATGATTCTTATGTGCATAGATATAATGCATTCATGTGACCAATGATATTTTCTGTAGTTTATACAGCTGAACATGACGTGCTGAGCTATATTGATGATGATTTATTGTTGAACTTACAGGGATTTAATTTTCATTATATTTTCATATCATGTTCAGAAAATTAGTTATGCAGATTTTTCTATAACTTTGACTTTTAGTGCACGTTGGATCGAGTACTTTATGTTGGGCAGATCATAGAAGCAAATAAAATGTTTGTGGTCGAGTTGGCTTTGATCCCGGTGAAGGTGCAACCACCCACACTTGTATCTCTGGAATTGATCAACCAAAATAAATAAGATGTAGATTTTTATGTTTTTGATATTATGTACGTATGTTTTGATTAATGACATGTATGTGAACTCTGTATTGTATAAATTAAATAAATGTTATATTGAGTTAAGTTGTAACGAGATAATAACTTCATGGTATTTTTTTTAAAAAAATTTGATACTTAAATGGAGTTGTTACACTTAAACTTGACATTGTCCTCAATGTCAATATCAATGAAAGTATAGGCAAAGGGAAAAGTAACTTACTTGCTTACATGGCCCACTTATGCTTTTGTCTGGATGACCCTTCTTCTCTTTCTCTTTTTTTTAGTACCTGGGGCACGGCCATGTCCTAGAACACGGCTTGCCCGTGCTTCTAGCGGGTTTCTCCAAATTTTACAAATTTTGGCCCGTGCTTGCAGCACGGGCGTGGTGGAGGACACTGCCTAGCCGTGTCGCTGGCTAGAAGCTGCAAATCCTCAAATTTTGCCTCAGCTTTTAATTCTCCTTGACTTCCCTCGATTTTTAGCCTTTTATATCATCTTGGGCACATGGGAATAGACCTAAAATACATGAGGAAACACTCATTAAACCTATAACCAAAGAAATCAACTAAAATTAAAGATAAAAATTAAACTAAAAACTAGAAAACAAAACCAAAGGAAACTTTAAAAATTAAAATGTGGGTTGCCTCCCACAAAATGCTTGTTTAAAGTCATTAGCTTGACTCTTTGGCATGCTTTCCACTCATGGAGGCTTGAAGAGAGTTTGAATAACTCTCTTTGCTATCCATTGCCTCTTAGTGTGGTGTATGAAGCTTTTCCTAATAGCCTTCAAAGATCTTTTTGGCTCATTCAATTCTTCCTTGGCTCCATTCAAGCTTTGGGGAGGTGGTTTGGGTTCAAGCTCTGTATCTTTCACTTCCTCCTCAATGTCTTGTTTTTCCTCCCCCTGTTTGACATAAACCAAAGAACTTTCCATAGAGCATAACTCAAGTGGGTCAGAAGGAGAAAAATTCATGGCATTATCATTCACATGAGGTTCATTTAAGCCAAACATACAGCATGATCCACTTAGAGATGGGGGGGTTCATAGCATCATTCAAATTATACTCTACTTTTTCATCCTCTACATTCAAAGAAAGCTTTCCATCTTTTACATTTATATTTGCACCAGCTGTAGCTAGGAAAGGCCTTCCAAGAATGATGGGGATTTTATCATCTTCCTCCATCTCTAAAATAACAAAATCAACCGGTATATAAAATTTACCTACCTTTAGAGGAACATCCTCTAATATACCTACCGGATGCTTGATGGATCGGTCAGCCAAGTGAAGAGAAAGGGTGGTAGCCTTTAAGTCACCCATCTGAAGCATTTTGCAAATTGAAAGAGGCATGAGGCTGACACTTGCTCCAAGGTCACATAGGGCTCTATCAATCTTCATATATCCTATGGAGCAAGGAATGGAGAAGCTTTCGGGATCTTTAAGCTTTTGAGGAAGCTTATTCTGAATTAAAGCACTGGACCCCTCTGTTAGTGCCACCACAGCATACTCTTCAATTTTCCTCTTGTTTGAGAGGATTTCTTTCAGGAATTTCACATAGGATGGCATTTGGGAGATGGCTTCTAGAAATGGGATATTGATATTAAGCTTCTTCAGCACATCCAAAAATCTCCCAAACTAGTTCTCTAACTTGGCCTTAACCAACCTTTGAGGAAAAGGAATTGGTGGCTTGTATGGTTCAGGAGTCACATATTTTGACTCTTCTTCCTTCTTTTCCTCTTCTTCTGGTTCCTCTTCTAATTTCTTCTCAGATGCAGCCTGAGGTTCATTTGTCTTTACCTCCCCACTTCTCTCAGATTCAGCTAACTGCTTACCATTTCTCAAAGTAATGGCATTACAATGTTCTCTAGGGTTCTCAGTCTGGCCTGGAAGTATGCCAAAATTCCTGTTAGATAGACTTGCTTGCTGTGCTATCTGAGTTTCCAACATCTTGCTATGAGTAGCAAGTGAGTCTACCTTGGAGGCTAAATATTTAATAACCTTATTCATGGAATGGTTCTGGGCTCTGAATTCATCATTCTGCTTATTTTGTGTGGAGATGAAGTTCTCCATCAGAGCTTCTAAATTTGACTTTGGCTGAGGAGGAGGAGGAGGATTAAATGGCCTCTGATTTTGAAATCCAGAAGGCTGCCTAAAGTTATTCTGAGGAGGCTGACTTGCATTCTGCTTGTAAGGGGGATTTGGGTTATTTTTCCAGCCTAGGTTGTATGTAATGCAGTGAGGATTTTCAAACTGGCATTCATTGGTTATATGGCCGACACTCCCACAGATTTCACATTTTGATGATGGAGAAGAGCCAACAACATTGATGCTTAGCTTATCCAACTTCTGAAATAAAGCATTAACTTTAAAAGTAAGATGACTAAACGCATCTACTTCATACATACCTGCTGGTTTTCTGGGATGCCTCTCACTAGACCAGGAGAAGTGATTCTGAGCCATTTCTTTAATTAATTCATAAGCCTCATCAACTGTTTTGTTCATAAGTGCCCCTCCAGCTGCAGCATCCACAGACATACGGGTGCTGTAAATCAGTCCATTATAGAACGTATGGACTATCAGCCACTTCTCTAGCCCATGGTGTGGGCATATCCTGAGGAGCTCTTTGAATCTCTCCCAAGCCTCATATAATGATTCCCTATCCTTCTGAGCAAAAGTAGTGATCTGATTCCTCAGGTGGGCCGTCTTGCTTAGTAGGAAGTACATGGCCAGGAAAGCTTGAGAAAGCTGTTGCCAAGTGGTGATGGACCCTGATGGAAGAGAATGCAACCATGCACGGGCCTTGTCCCTCAAAGAGAAAGGGAACAATCTCAACCTGATGGCATCTGAAGATACCCCATTCAACTTTAGGGTGTCATAATACTCCAAAAAGACTGACAGGTGAAGATTAGGGTCATCAGCAGGTGACCTTCCAAATTGATTCTGCTGAACCATCTGTAAAAAAGAGGGCTTCAACTCAAAGTTGTTAGCTTCAACAACTGGCCTGACTATGCTAGGATTCAGGCCATGTGTATCTGGGGCGGTAAAATCCTTTAGAGATCGGTTATCCCTCTCCCCCATGGTAGCTGTAGAACTTTCTTGCTGCTGTATTCTTCTTCTCCTCCGTAGGGTGCGCTCAATCTCTGGGTCAAATTCAGCAAAGAGATCGTGGCCTCTTCACATAAAATAGCAATACACCTATGAAGTAAGAAAAAGATACATAAATCAACAAATGGAAATTATTCAGAAAAATAGAAAAGAAAATGATCTAGTCTAGCTATTTCGCAAAAATTCTAATATTGACTATTGTTCCCCGGCAACGGCGCCAAAAACTTGTTATGTGTATATTTTACCAAATACCGCAAGTGCACGGCGTAGCTGTAGCTAGTCCGGCGAGTACGGGTCCTACAGAGACTAATGTCAATTACTAGAATTATACAAAATATGCTATCTAAATCGATGTAATTTGATTAGAGAGTGTCACAATTAAATAAATGCAAATAACCAATTAAACAAAGCCTAGGGTTACGGTTCACCACACTTATGATATTCAACATTCAAATTATACCTCTAATTGCAATTATCTAGGTTATTGGGGATGGTTTAGCCTTAATTAACTAGCAACCTCTTTCAAGCATTACTAATCGTACCTAGGTTAATCCAATTGCCTACTTTCGTAGTTCTTAGTTCAACCTAGGTCCATTAAGTTCTATGCCAACCATGGAATACAATTAATCGGTTTTCTCGTGCCATTCATTCCTAGAGAATCTTAAACTACTTTCGTGATTAAGATATCCCTAATTAATTATTAGGTTCAGGTATTAGTTTTCACCTTTCGGTCCATTAACTAATATCCTAAGACATGATAAATATTGGCCAAACATTCATCAACTTATATAACCAATGCTTAATAGCTAATCCTAATTAACCATGTATAACACAATTAGGGTTCCATTAATTCAATTCAACATAGTATCATCATATCATAATTAGGTTTACCGAAACCCTAGATCAAAACTACTCAAGCATAATAGAAACAGAAACTAAAATCAAATTCATTAAACAAATCATAATTGTTCAATACAAACCAAGAGAAAGAGTTGGAATAGAGATGAGTGCAAAGATAGAAAGATAAAACCTGGATGGAGAATGAAATAAAATGTTGAATTGTTGTCAAATCTAAGCTAAGAATATGAAAGTAAACTCTAATCCTACTCTAAACTTAATCCTAAGGTGTTTCCTAAGCCTAAAACTGAGTAAATATGAGCCCCAATGCGTCTTCTCCCATTTGGCTGCGTATCCCCTTCAATATATATCAGTTTGGGCGGCCAAAACCCTAAAAAATACGGTGTTCGCAGACCCGCAGCACGGCTGTATCCCAGGACACGGCCTGGCTGTGCTTCGGGCGGATTTCTGGGATTTGCTGCAGCTTCTTGCACAGAACACGACCTGGCTGTGTTGGGGGTTGCCATGCTCCTTTGTTGCTAATTTTTGGTGGGCTTCCTCCTCATCTTGTTCCAAGTCCATATGGCACTTTTTATGACTGCTTTCCCTTGCTTCTTGGCCTATTTTCCTCACCTATAAGCATAAAAACAACCAAAGCAGTATCCAAAGAAAAACATAACCAAAAGTAGGGAAATAACCACAAGTTTGCTACGAATTAGAGGATAAAATATAGTCATTAATACTCAAAATTCCCCTTTGTCAGAATGAAAGGTCAATACCCATAACGGGGGAATGGTTCACTCAGTACTAGGAGAGTTGGTGGCCAGTCTTCTTAATTTATGAATGGGTCGAGTAATAGGAGAGAACTGGAGCATCATAAATTGGTCTCTAATTGGATGTCGTATAATCAGAAGAAGGGTTCTCAAAGTGGGCCGAGTGCCACGAGACCAAACCGAAGCGTGTCTTCCATTGGGTCAAGTTTAGTTTCTATAGGCGATCTGCTTGTGTCGAATAAGAGCGGTGAATTCGGTCTTAGGATGAGTGCAGAAAAATCGCAAGGGGTCAAGCATTTAACATATAAAGAACTAATGGAGAGGAGAAGTAGAGGTCTGTGCTTTCAATGTGGAGAACGATATAGTCCCGTGCATCAGTTCACTGTAAGATCGATGCGTTTTTTGGTTGTCGCAGACAATGAGAGTGATGGAAATGCAGAAGTAGTTTGGGACATGGCCGTGATGGAGCTGGAAAAGGAAAATGACGAGGAAGGGCTAGAATTTTGCATTATTGGCTTACTGAGTTTGTCTGTAGAAGAAGTTGCGATCAATAGGACGATGAAATTCGGAGCTAAGATCAATGGGGCCCCAATTTTAGTCCTCATAGATAGCAGTGCGACCCACAATTTTGTGAGTCCACAGGTGGTCTTTTCTCTGTATTTGAATATCGATCACTCCCAAAAGTTTGCTGTCAGACTTGGAGATGGTCATAAGGTGCTGACTTTGGGTAGATGTCTTGAAGTGTCGTTACAATTGAGAGAGTTGAACATGATGATTGATGCATATATCTTGAACCTGAAAGGAATTGATCTCATATTGGGTGTGGCTTGGTTATGTTTATTGGGGAAGGTAACGATGGACTACAAAGAGATGACGATGTCTTTTATGTTTCAAAATGTTCCCAAGTTATTATATGGCTTGAGGATGGGTGCAGGGCATACGAGTAAGAGGAATTTACACGCCTAGTCATTGCAAGAATTATAATGGAATTCAGTTAGGAAAATTGAAGGGTGGCTATGGAATACAGAGATTGCTATGGGAACAGAAAAAGAGATGGAGCTAAGTCTAGTATAGCATAAAGAATTGGATGGGTTATTAAAAAGATTCCCAGAGGTATTCAAAGAAATAGTGGGTCTTCCTCCAGATCGTAATATAGTCCATTCTATAGAGCTTCAAGAAGGAACAACTCCAATTAGTGTCCGCCCTTATAGATATCCACATCACCATAAATCTGAGATTGAACATCAAATGGATGAGATGCTAAAACAGGGGATCATACGCCACAGCTGTAGTCCTTTTTCTAGTCTTGTGATCTTAGTAAAAAGACAGATGATTCCTAGCGAATGTGTGTGGATTACTAGGCCCTAAATAAAGCCACCATTCAGGACAAGTTCCATATCCCAGTAGTAAATGAATAATTGGATGAATTTCATAGAGCTTGTTATTTTTCTAAGTTAGACTTCTGGTTACCACCAGATACGTATGAAGGCAGAAAATATTGCAAAAACTGCATTCCATGTCACGCCCCTAATTTTAGAACACGTGAAACACCTACTTTATGATCATATATTTTCCATAACATGTATAATACACTCTTACAGATATGTATATATATATATATATATATATATATATATATAAAATCTATAAACATCAAAGTACAGTAGAAGCAGAGATCCTGCCTATGGTGTTCAGAGCAACTCTAGAATATAATTATATTACAATTTAAATACTGAGAGTCCAGAAACAATTTAGGCTCATCACAGAAGTACGACACCTAGTCGATCAAGAAGCCGCAGGATCAAACTCTGGGTCTTTATCTGAAAAACATATCCACAACCATAGTATTCTCCATCCTGAATCTAGTAGTACCCTCAGCTTTGAGATCAGAAGCCAATAGGTATTCTAGATCTAGAGAGAAAATTGAAGGTTACTATTTATCACTATTCACTCTCACTATTCCTTCTTCTTCTCGGATTTTACTGTCTCCCTTCTAGGATTCTCCTTTCCTCTTTTTTAATAATAATAATTATTATTTAATAATTGAATAATAGGATTTTATTTTATATATATTCATATAAATTCCATTTTTCATCCTAAAATATCCAAAAAATTTCGAAAAATTTACATTCTCATAAACCTTTAGTTAAACTCTTAAATCGTGATTTTTCTTGATAAAAATCGTAATAAAACAAGTCTCAAAATAAATATTTTTATACATATTAAAAGAAAGAATATTTCTAAAAATAAAACAAAAATTTATTAGAGGCCAATATAATTATTTTAAGCAAAACAATAATTATTTTAATTAAAAGTCTACTTACTTTTAGCAAGACATAATCATTTTTAAACAAATAAAAATATATTTGTTTATAGCAAAATACTATCGTCTAAAAAATAAAAATTACACCCCAAAACGTAAATTCTCATATTTTCTTTGTACTTCTTTAACCCATGTAGTAAATATACATATTTTCTACGGTTCTTATCCTCATTTTTGAAATTCTCTCTTTTATTCGAAATTTTCTTTAATTGGAATTTTTGTTAAATTTTACGGTTATTACATTCTTCCCCCCTTAAAAAAATTCGGTCTCCGAATTTCATCACCATAGTTGCAGATAAATACTAACCTCATTGTTGAAACAAAAGCTTTTTAAAACGCCTTTCAAAACCTCAACGTGAACCTCAGATCTCTATCAGAAATGATATTTAAGGGAGTTCCATGCAATCTAACTATTTTCTAGACGTACAATTGGGCTAATTTATTCAGTGAATAGTTAATTTTTATGGGCAAAAAATAAGCAGATTTGGTTAATCTGTCAACTATTATCCAAATAGAGTCATGTCCAACAGAAGTCTTGGGTAAACCCACGAAAAAGTCCATCGAAATACTGTCCCATTTCCATTTAGGGATCTCAAGATATTGTAAAACTCCTGTTGGCTTTTGATGCTCTACCTTCACTTTCTAACAAATGAGACATTTCGCCACAAACTCGGCAATGTCGTTTTTCATCCCTGGTCACCAATACATCCTCTTTAAATCCTGGTACATTTTAGTGCATCCAGGATGGATTATGTATTTACTCTGATGCGCTTCTTGCAGGATCTTAGTCCTCAACTCTTATTCTTGAGGAACACAAATCCTTCCCTGATACATGATTGCTTCATCTTCTATGACAAAAAAATTACCTTGGTCTTTATGATCCTGTAAGTATTGGTCGTGAGCTTGAGCTTCTTTGATCTGGGCTCTAAGGTCACACTCTATACTTAAACCATTAATGACTAGCATCTTTGGAGTAAGTAGTGGCTAGCTTCAAATTTTGAAACTCCTCTAGTATCTTCATCTCATACACCATCATTTGACTTATGTGTAGAAATTTTAAACTTAAGGCATCAACTACAACATTTTCCTTTCCTGGATTATACTTTATCTCAAACTTGTAGTCATTGAGAAACTCTACCCATCTTCGTTGTCTCATATTTAACTCTTTTTGATCAAAAAGGTATTTAAAACTCTTATGATCACAGTATACTTCAAATGTTGCACCATATAAATAGTGTAGCCAAATCTTTAAGGCAAACACCACTGCTGCCAATTCAAAGTCATGTGTTGGATAGTTTCCTTCATGGAGTCTTAGTTGTCTAGAAGCGTAAGCAACTACTCTCTTGTCTTGCATTAGCACACACCCTATCACTTTCTTTGAAGTGTCATTATACACTTCAAAATGTCCTGTGGGGTCTGGAATAATTAAAATAGGAGGAGTGGTCAATTTTGTTTTAAGCTCTTGGAAACTAGCTTCACATTGATCAGTCCATTTGAAAGGACTTCCCTTCTTGGTCAATTTAGTCAATGGCAAGGCTATACGAGATAAGTTTTGTATAAACCTCTTGTAGTATCCCGCCAATCCCTAATTTCGTTTCATGTATTAATAAAGGTACAAAAATATTCAAAGTAACATCCCTAATTTCGTTTCTTTTATTGATAAATGTACATAAATATTTAATTAAAGAAATACAATTTATTAGACAATTTTTAGATATATAAGGAAATATAATCTTTAGAAATTCTTCACCTAACGTGTATGCATAGAAATGTTCTAACATTAATAGAATAGGTAAAGAGAGAAAACCTAAGAGGAAATATTAGAAATACATATACTAAAGAAAAGTGAAATTCTTGGATAAGGAAGATAAATTTTTGTAAAGTAAGTAAAGGTATTAAAATTTCAAGAAGATTGGATTAGGGTAATTTTTCTTAATTTAAGAGTTAAAGTTACTAAGTTCAGTATCTCCACCCATAAATTGGGCTTTCCCCTATGGACACTTCATATAGAGTTTTTCTACTTCACATGAATTTTTAGCAAGCCAATAGGATAGCCCAAGCAAGAAATAAAACATAGACTTAGACTAGGATATTGAAATTGAACCGGTAGCCCAAACATCATGAAAATGTGACTAAACCCATTATGAAAGGTAGAATTTTAACCAAAGTAAAGAAAATGGGCAAAAATGAGCCCAAACCCAAGAGAAAAAATAAAAATAAAAATAAAATAAAGTGATGAAATAATGGTGTAATCAAGATTAGGTGACGTGGCATTAAGACAAAAATTTAGCAAGTGGTGTGATATCCTACATTCATAATTTTAACAAGTGGTATGATAATACATGGCATTAGGACAAAACATCTATATCCTACACTCATAATTTTAGCAAGTGGGTAATAATAAATAACATTATGACAAAACATCTTTATCCTACACAAATAATTTTAGCTAAGTAAGGAAGATTCAAGGGTTGAAAATTTGCCACCTAAAAAGGCAAACCTATCATAATTGATTAAGACAAAAGAAAAAGGAAATGAATCCCTAAATCAAAGGGACCTTATCCCTTATCTTAAGAACATATTATCATAATTTTTAAAATACAAATATCCTTTTTCTATGCATATCTTGACTAAGGAAGAGGAAGACAAGAACATGAGTTATTTGTTTTCCAAAAAATTCAATCAAGTGCATCCTTATTGTGATAAGGTATACCCATAATTATGAAAGGTGAATTATTTGATAGTCTATATAAGCAAAACCCACCCTTATAACATTAGAATTTTGTCCAAGTGAGGGAGAGGAAAAATAGAAGCAAGGTAGAGTGAGGAAAGGAGAGGAAGAAAGGAAGAAAAGAAGTCTAGAGGACTAAGTGCTCAATGTAAGTTTAACAATATTTCTTTTTGAAGAAAAATTTTGAAACTTGTAACATTTATATGGGATTTTGATCTTAGAACTTTAATGATTGGTCATGAAAACACTGTCTACTAACAGCAGGTGATATTAGCCCTAGTGCACTTTGATAACCCAATTAGCAAGGGGTGGTGCTAGCCTCATGTGTCGGCCAACACACGGGAGATGATATGTGAAGGAGAGAGGGATGTCTCTTATATAGGCGAGATGCCAACTATATGAGATGTAATTTGTAACAACCTCTTTTTTTTTCCTTTATTATTATATAATATTGAGTTCACATACATGTCATTAATCAAAACAGACGTATAACATATCAAACACATAGATATTTACATCTTGTTTATTTTGGTTGACCAATTCCGGAGATACAGGTGCGGGTGGTTGCACGTTCACCGGGATCTGAGCCAACTCGACCACAAACATCTTATTTGATTCTAAAATCTGCCCAACATAAAGTAACTCGATCCAATGTGCACTAAAAGCCAGAGCCTTAGAAACAAAAGCTGCATAAATAATTTTCTGAACATGATATGGAAATATAGTGAGAATTAAATCCCAGTAAGTTCAACAATAAATTATCATCAGTAAATCTCATCACATCATGTTCAGCTGTATAAACTACATAAAATATCTTTGGTCACATGAATGCATTATATCTATGCACATAAGAATCATATTGTAATGATATGTCTGACAGGATTAACTATTTTCAAAATATCATATGATGGCCATCAACTTATTCTCATTTCAAGCTACCCCGGTCAGGGTGAGTATCCTCTACTCTCCGGTACGGGCTTTTCTCGCTTCGTCCGACATGGCCCACTTTCTCTTTCTTTTCTCATTATCATGATCATAACCGTTGGTAGGGCATCCCCTACTGGTGCACCACACGGATTGCCATGTGATCGTGCTCATTTCTTTTCTTTTCACAATGATAGCCAAAAATATGCTTTCAATAACAAGTATATTCATCAAAATATAACTATTACCAAAAATCATTGGTAATCATGCCATGAACATAACCATTTCAAATATCACTTTATAAAATATTTCCATGTCAAAATTTCACACTTAAGATGGTAAGAAGTTCATATAATGGCAATGGCTATGGCTATACTAGTTATTTATTATTTTTATTTATAAGATTCATCTTCTTTCTTAAATATTAATTTTATTTCTTTATTTTCTTGATGCAGGTTTTCATCCTATCTAATCTTCTCTTACTAATCAGAGCATAACTCCCTCAATTTAACTCTGATGTAGGTGATCTTGGTGTCCATTTCAAGATAAAACAATTATCTAAAACTATTATGTTGAACATTGTAGTGAAACATTGAAAAACGAAGGTGATTGTACTCCCTCAAAGTACAGGATAGTTCCTCTCGGATAGGTTCTGACCTTTACTGACTAATTAGACCATATCTCCCAAATTGGAACTCCAAATTGAGTTATTCCAGTTGGTAAAAATCCATGAGCCATATATCTGTAATTGTTATGTTGGCGCGCTATTTTAATTCCCTACAGAATATTCCCAGAAATTCAAAAACTAAAGCATTAATAACATACTCTTCCCTGAATAAACATTTTCTGACCTCTGCTTACTAATCGGATCATATCTACCACATATGAACTCCAAATTGCATAATTCCAGTGGGTATATTTCCATGAGACATAGATATATAACTTTGATGTTAACCATTTATTTTAATTCCATACATATAATTCCCAGAAATTAAAATACAAAAGCTGTCCTAACATAATCTTCCCTGATGAACCATTTTCTGATCTTGGCTTACTAATCGGACCATATCTACCACATGTGAACTCCAAATTGAATGATTCCAGTGGCTAAAAATCCATGACACATATATCTTTAATTCTTATGTTAACCATTGATTTTAATTCCCTACCAATAATTCCCAGAAATTAAATTACCGAAGCTATCCTAACATATTCTTCCCTGATGATTCATTTTCTGACCTTTGACTACTAATCTGACCATAGCTACCTCATATGGACTCCAAATGGAATGTTTCCAGTGGGTGAAAATCCGTGACACATATATCTTTAATTCTTATGTTAACCATTTATTTTAATTCCTTATAGATTATTCCCAGAAATTAAAATACCGAAGCTTAAAATTCTGTCAACTATAGCCATACCCATGCAGAACTATCTACACCAACCTAAGTATTCAAACATACATCACATGCAAGATCAATATGTAACATGATATAGCAACATCCATGACCAATCATCAAAGTTCTAAAATCAAAATCTCATATAAATATTATGAGTTTCAAAGGTTTTCTTCAAAAAGAAATATTGTTAAACTTACCTGGAGCACTTAGTCCCCTAGACTTCTCCTTCCTCTTTCTTCCTTTCTTCCTCTCCTTTCCTCACACTACCTTGCTTCTATTTTTGCTCTCCCTCACTTGGACGAAATTCTAATGTTGTAAGGGTGGGTTTTCTTATATAGACCACCAAATAATTCACCTTTCATGATCATGGGTCTACCTTATCACAATTAGGATACACTTTGTTGAATTTTTGGAAAACAAACAACTTATGTTCTTGTCTTCCTCTCCTTAGTCAAGATATGCATAGAAAAAGGAGATTTGTATTTTGAAAATTATGATGATATGTTTTTAAGATATGGGACAAGGTCCCTTTGATTTAGGGATTCATTTCCTTTTTCTTTTGTCTTAATCAAGTATGATAGATTTTCCTTTTTAAGTGGCAAATTTCTAGCCCTTGAATTTTCCTTACTTAACTAAAATTATTTGTGTAGGATAATGATGTTTTGTCATAATGCTATGTATTATTACCCACTTGCTAAAGTTATGAATGTAGGATATAGATGTTTTTGTCCTAAAGCCTTGTATTATTATGCCACTTGCCAAAATGATGAATGTAGAATCACACCACTTGCTAAATTTTTGTCTTAATGCCATGTCACTTAATCTTGATTACACCAATATTTCATCACTTTAATTTTATTTTTATTTTTATTTTTTTCCTCTTGGGTTTGGGCTCATTCTTGCCCATTTTCCTTACTTTGGTTAAAATTCTACCTTTCATAATGGGCTTGGTCACATTTTCATGATTTTTGGGCTATCGGTCCAATTTCTATATCCTAGTCCAAGTCTATGTTTTATTTCTTCCTTGGGCTATCCTATTGGCTTGCTAAAAATTCATGTGAAGTAGAAAAACTCTATATGAAGTGTCTATAGGTTAAAGCCCAATTACGGGTGGAGATACTAAACTTAGTAACTTTTTCTCTTAAATTAAGAAAAATTACTCTAATCCGATCTTCTTGAAATTTTAAGACCTTTACTTACTTCACAAAAATTTATCTTTCTTTACCTAAGAATTTCACCTTTCTTTAACATGTTTATTTCTAATATTTCCTCTTAGGTTTTCTTTCTTTACCTATTCCATTAATATTAGAACATTTCTATGCATATATGTAAGGTGAAGAATTTCTAAGGAAAATATCTAAAAATTACGGGATGTTACATAATTTGCCTTCCCTTGCTGTGTGCTTGGGAAATACCCATATAGAGTCCCTTCACGTGTCATCTTGAATGGTAGTAAGGCAAATCTCAGCGGGATGCTGAATTTAGGAAAATCCTATACCACCAAAGTACGAAAGGGGTTAAACTCTAATATAGTGGTTCTGATATGGGATCCTCCAAATGTTTTCATAATAATTATGTTGTTGCATACCATGATTTTATTATCGTTTTTACAGCATTATTTATGAATTGAATATGAATATGAATTTGAATAGAGATTATTTGAAATGCAGGTCCCATATGGATGTACCTCTAAATTGTGATTTTCAATGTGACAAGTTTTAAAATAAAAAGTACATCCATATGTTGATCTGAGAGGTTATAGAAGGGATTATCTACTCACTGAGTTGTAAAACTCACTACACGTGGATATGTTTTTTAAATAAAGACCTAAAGTTTGGTCCTGTGGCTTCTTGATCGACTAGGTGTCGTACTTCCGTGGTGAGCCTATTTTATTTTCCAAGGCTCGTAGATTTTGATTTATATTGTACTTGTACTCTAGAGTATGCTCTATATGCCACAGGCAGGATCCCTGCTTCTGCTGTACTCTGATGTTTACAGATTTCGTTCTCCTCTTACCTACGATTTAACCCCGATGAAGCGTGGAAGGCTGTTAAATTTGAAGCAGGATTGAACCTGGAGATAAGAAATGCTGTTGTAGCTATAGAGACTAGAGAGTTTGTACCTCTGATAAATAAATGCAGACTCCTGGAAAAGAGCTTAATGGCAGTGAAGGATGAGAAACAAAGACGAAATTTCTGGAAATGAAAGAACGATCTACAAAACTCTGGCAGAAATGTTAGAGGAAAAGGACAGGGTACTGGCAAGAGGCCAATGACTGCAAGTCCCTGACCCTTCCAACAGAACTTTTCCACAGTCAAGTGTACTAAGTACGGACTTATGCATGGCAACTGGCCATGTTACATAGGATCAGATGCTTGTTTCAATTGCGGATAGAAGGATCATTTTGTAAGGAACTGCCCACAAAATTTGAGGAAGCAGCCGGAATAGAAGCCTCAAGTGAAAGGAACGGTTTTCACACAACTACGACATTTTAGTCAAGTATCGGTACAATCAGCTTCACCTCCTGCATCTGTGCCAGCACGACCAAATAGAGCAGTTTCAGTTCAAGCAAGTAGTGGTGGTATTGGTAGAGAATCAGGAAATCAAGGCTGAGAACAAGCTCGAGGTTTTGCCTTGACACGACAGATGCTCAAGTTTCAAATGCAGTTATGACAGGTATATTATCAGTATGTTCCCATAAAACATATGTCCTGTTCGATCCTGGTTCTACTCATTCTTATATATCATCATGTTTTGTTAAGAAATTGGATAGAGATCCTGTTAGTTTACATTGTGCTTTCATGGTTGCTACTCTAATAGGAGAATTCTTGCTGGTAAATGATGTGTATAGATCGTGTGAGATTTCGATAGAAGACAAGGAGACTCTTGTAGATTCAAGGGCTTGAAATTTGCCACCTAAAAAGGCAAACCTATCATACTTGTTTAAGACAAAAGAAAATGGAAATGAATCCCTAAATCAAAGGGACCTTGTCCCATATCTTAAGAACATATTATCATAATTTTCAAAATACAAATCTCCTTTTCCTATGCATATCTTGACTAAGGAAGAGGAAGACAAGAACATAAGTTGTTTGTTTTCCAAAAATTCAACAAAGTGTATCCTAATTGTGATAAGGTAGACCCATGATCATGAAAGGTGAATTATTTGGTGGTCTATATAAGAAAACCCACCCTTACAACATTAGAATTTCGTCCAAGTGAGGGAGAGAAAAAAATAGAAGCAAGGTAGAGTGAGGAAAGGAGAGGAAGAAAGGAAGAAAGAGGAAGGAGAAGTCTAGAAGACTAAGTGCTCCAAGTAAGTTTAACAATATTTCTTTTTGAAGAAAACTTTTGAAACTTATAATATTTGTATGAGATTTTGATCTTAGAACTTTTATGATTGGTCATGATGTTGCTATATCATGTTACATATTGATCTTGCATGTGATGTATGTTTGAATACTTAGGTTGGTGTAGATAGTTCTGCATGGTTATGGCTGGTGGCAGAATTTTAAGCTTCGGTATTTTAATTTCTGGGAACAATCTATAAGGAATTAAAATAAATGGTTAACATAAGAATTAAAGATAAATGTGTCATGGATTTTTAGCCACTGGAATCATTCCATTTGGAGTCCATATGAGGTAGCTATGGTCTGATTAGTAGTCAAAGGTCAGAAAATGAATCATCAGGGAAGAATATGTTAGGATAGCTTCGGTAATTTAATTTCTGGGAATTATTGGTAGGGAATTAAAATAAATGGTTAACATAAGAATTAAAGATAAATGTGTCATGGATTTTTAGCCACTGGAATCATTCCATTTGGAGTCCATATGAGGTAGCTATGGTCTGATTAGTAGTCAAAGGTCAGAAAATGAATCATCAGGGAAGAATATGTTAGGATAGCTTTGGTAATTTAATTTCTGGGAATTATTGGTAGGGAATTAAAATAAATTGTTAACATAAGAATTAAAGATATGTATGTCATGGATTTTTAGCCACTGGAATCATTCAATTTGAAGTCCATTTGAGGTAGATATAAGCTGATTAGTAAGCAGAGGTCAGAAAATGTTTATTCAGAATATGTTATTAAAGTTTTAGTTTTTGAATTTCTGGGAAATATTCTGTAGGGAGTTAAAATCATACGCCAAGATAACAATTATAGATATAGGGCTCATGGATTTTTACCAACTGGAATAACTCAATTTGGAGTTCAAATTTGGGAGATATGGTCTAATTAGTCAGTAAAGGTCAGAACCTACACGAGAAGAAATAATCTGTACATTTAGGGAGTAATATCACCTTGATTTCTTAATATTTCGCTACAATGTTCAACATAATAGTTTTAGATAATTGTTTTATCTTAAAATTGACACTAAGATCACCTACATAAGAGTTAAATTGAGGGAGTTATGCTCTGATTAGTAAGAGAATGTTAGATAGGATGAAAACCTGCATCAAGAAAATAAAGAAATAAAATTAGTATTTTAAAAAGAAGATGAATCTTAACAAATGACTAGTATAGCCATAGCCATTGCCATTGCATGAACTTACTACCATTTTAAGTGTGTAATTTTTAACATGGAATTTACCCTAGTACTCATATAAATTTACAAGAAGTTTTGAAAGTGCCGGTTTCATTTGAAAAATCTTAGTATGCTCCGTGGTTGCAGTATTTTCACATCAGAAAAGAATTATTCTAGTTACTGGAAAACAAAATTGTGATTTGTGAAAAGTGCATGTCTAAGGAAAGCTCTGGCAAGGAAAGACATGGTATTTAAGCGTGTCCATTAGTGACCCACCTCTCTTTCCTGGGAACTTTTCTGGTGCGCTGTTTACAGACTACAATTACTATCCAGTTACCAAGGTATTAGTATGGAATTTTGACATGGAAATGTTTTATAAAGTGATATTTTAAATGGTTATGTTCATGGCATGATTACCAATGATTTATGGTAATAGTTATATTTTGATGAACATACTTGTTATTGAAAGCATATTTTTGGCTATCATTGTGAAAAGAAAAGAAATGAGCACGGTCACATAGCAATCCGTGTGGTGCACCAGTAGGGGACGCCCTACCAACGGTTATGATCATGTTAATAAGAAAAGAAAGAGAAAGTGTGCCATGTCGGATGGAGCGAGATAAGCCCGTACCGAAAAGTAGAGAATACTCACCCTGACCGGGGTAGCTTGAAGTAAGAATAAGTGGATAGCCATCATATGAAATTCAAAAAATAGTTATTCATGCCATACAGGTCATAACTGTATAATTTTCATGTGCATGATAAAGTGCATTCATGTGACCTAAAGATATTTTCTGTAGTTTATACAGCTGAACATGACGTGATGAACTATATTGATGGTAAATTATGATTTATTGTTGAACTTACTGGGATTTAATTCTCACTATATTTCCATATCATGTTCAGAAGAATAAATATGCAGATATTCTCTATGACACTTATTATCTCTGTACGTTGGATCGAGGTGCCCTACCTTGGGCAACTTCCAGTTATTTCTGATGTAACTGTCGTAGATGTAACTGAGATTCCGGTGGACGTGCCACCCGAACCAGTGTCCCCGGAAGTAGTCGATATAGATGATTAGAACTAATATGTATCTTTGTACAAATGTTTGTAAAATAATGGTGTGTAGTTTGTAAAATAATAGTGTGTATGGAAACTCAGTATTGTATAAATTAAATAAATGTTATATTGAGTTAAGTTGTAACGAGGTAATAACTTCATGGTATTTTAAAAAAAAAAAAATTTACATAAATGGAGTTGTTATAAAATCCGTGTGGTGCACCAGTAGGGGACGCCCTGCCAATGGTTATGATTATGTTAATGAGAAAAGAAAGAGAAAGTGTGCCATGTCGGATGGAGCGAGAAAAGCCCGTACCGGAGAGTAGAAAATACTCGCCTTGACCGGGGTTGCTTGATATGAGAATAAATTGATAGTGATCATATGATATTCTGAAAATAGTTAATCCTATCATATATGTCATTACTGTAAGATTCTCATGTGCATAGATATAGTGGATTCATGTGATTAAAGATATTTGCTGTAGTTTATACAGATGAACATAACATGATGAGCTATATTGATGATAATTTATTGTTGAACTTACTAGGATTTAATTCTCACTATATTTTCATGTCATGTTCAGAAAATTAGTTATGCAGATTTTTCTATGGCTCTGGCCTTTAGTGAATGTTGGATCAAGTTACTTTATGTTGGGCAGATCCCAGAATCAAATAATATATTTGTGGTTGAGTTGGCTCAGATCTCGGTGATGGTGCAACCACCCGCACCTGTATCTCTGAACTTGGTCAACCAGAATAAATAAGATGTAGTTATTTATGTATTTAATATGTTGTACGTATGGTTTAATTAACGACGTGTATGTGAACTCAATATTGTATAATAATAAAAAAAAAATTGTTATATAATTGGTATCAGAGTAGGTCGATCCTAGATGGCTAGTGGGTGGATAGTTATCTGAATCGATCTTATAGTGTCTTGAGTATGTTTGTGGTTGGGCTGTGTAGGGGATCAGTGAATTCATATTGGTAAGAAGTTACTAGTGTTTCCTATCTATATGCCGAGGTGGTGTTATGACTGTTGTTAAATATTTTTGAAACTAACTATTGGGCTTGATCACCTCAATAGCAGCATAACTTTGTTTTTGCCACAGTTGGAAATGGTACCACAAAGGAGGAAGCCGGCAAACAATGCGGAGGAAACCTTGCACAACCTTGCCACAGCAATTCAAGACCAGGTCATGACTACCAATCAAATTCTACAATACCTCCAGAATGCTAATAACCTGAATGGTGAGAATGGTGTTAATAACCAGATGGCAAGGAATGATAACGTCATATCTGAGTTCCTAAGGATTAGACCACCTTGTTTTCAAGGCGTCTTTGACCAAATCGTAGCTGAAAGGTGGATAAGGGAACTAGAAAAAATCTTTAAAGTGATGGGTTGTACTGAGGAGCAGCAAGTTATCTTTGTTGCATATATGCTGAAAGATGAAACATAATACTGGTGGCGTGGAGCTAAAGAAATTTTAGCTCACCAGGGAAGACAGATTACCTGGCAAGTGTTCAAAAACACCTTTTTAGAAAAGTACTTCCCAAGTACTGTGCGAGCAGAGAAAGATATTGAATTTCCTTAACTCAGACAGGGTAACATGACCATAGACCAATACATCGCGAGGTTCGAAGAGTTGTCGAAGTTCTTCTCTTATCTACAATTTAACCCCGATGAAGCATGGAAAACTGTCAAATTTAAGGCATGATTGAATCCGGAGATAAGGAATGTTGTTGTAGCTATGGAGACTAGGGAGTTTGTACCTCTGATAAATAAATGCAGACTCCTGGAAAAGAGCTTGAGGGTAGTGGCAGATGAGAAACAAAGACAGAACTTCTGGAAAAGGAAGAACGACTCACAAAAATATGGTAGAAATGACAGAGGAAAAAGATAGGGTATTGGTAAGAGGCTAATGACTGCAGGTTCCCGAACTTTCCAACAAGACCTCACCCCAGTTAAGTGCACTAAGTGCGGACACATGCATGGAAATCGACCATGCTACATGGGACAAGATGTCTGCTTTGATTGCGGACAGAAGGGTCATTTTGCAAGGAACTGCCCACAAAATTTGGGGAAGCAGCCAGAACAGAAACCTCAAGTGAAAGGAAAGGTTTTTTACCCTGAACGGCCAAGAGGCAACTCAATCCCCTGAAATGATCCAAGGTATATGCTATATCTATAGATTTGATCTTATGGTGTTGTTTGAATCTGGTGCTAGTCATTCATTTATATCGGAAGAATGTATTAGGGAGCTTCAGTATCTTATTTCTAAAACCCCCTATGAGCTATCTGTAGTAACTCCCACGCGGGAAAGGGTCTTAACTTCCTCTGTATGTAAAGACTGTCAGGTCATTATTCAGGAATTTTTTTTTTCTGTGGACCTCGTTTGTCTACCTTTAAAAGGTATTGACGTTATTCTTAGGTTAGACTGGATGTCTAGAAATCGGGTCTTGCTGAATTGTTGCAACAAGACCATTGAATTTTTACCTCTTACTTCAGAAGAAGAGATGCAATTATTGATGCTTAATGCCAATCAAGTCAATAAGGAGTTGAAGAATGGAGTACTTGGATACATTCTGTTGCACTTATCAAATCTAGAAGTTAAACTGAAGCTTGATGAAATCTCAATAGCCAACGAGTTTCCTGAAGTATTTCCATAAGATATTACAGGCTTACCTCTCAAGAGAGAGATAGAGTTTTCTATTGATCTCTTACCTGGGACAGGGTCTATCTCTACTGCACCTTATAGAATAGCCTCGAAAGAACTACAGGAACTCAAGAAATAGTTGGATGAACTGTTAGACAAGCAATTCGTTAGACCAAGTGTATAACCTTGGGGAGCTCCTATGTTGTTTGTTAAAAAGAAAGATGAGAGTTTGAAACTATGAGGTAGATATGTTCTTATTAGTAAGCAGTGGTCAGAAATTGGTTAATTAGGGAAGAATATTTTAGAATAGCTTCTGCGTTTTAATTTCTGGGAACATTCTGTAGGAAATTAAAATAAATGATTAACATAAAATTTATTTCTATATGTGTCACGGATTTTTAGCCACTCGAATCACTTAAGTTGAAATTCTTATGAGGGAGATATAGACAGATTAGTAGGTAGAGGCCAAAACCTACCCAAGAAGAAATAACCTGTACTTTGAGGGAGAAATATCACCTAGATTTCTTAATATTTCATTTGACTGTTTAGTGTAATAGTTTTAGATAATTGTTTTATCTTTAAATTGATACCAAGATCTCCTAAATCAGAGTTAAATTCAGGGAGTTATGCTCTGATTAGTAAAAGGTCAGATAGGAGGAAAACCTACATCAAGAAAATAAAGAAATAAATCAATATTTAAAAAAGAAGAAGAATTGTTATAGTAATGGATATAGCATATACTAGTCGTTTATTATTTGCATTTATAAGATTTTTCTTATTTTTTAAACATTATATTTATCTCTTCATTTTCTTTATTCATGGCCTTTAGTCACTTTTCTCCTACTTATATCATTTTCAACACATGTTCTCACAAATTTAATATAGCATTCTTCATCAATTTGGTTTCTACTAATATCCTATAGGTAATTAGGTTTATTTAGGGTAAAAAAATGTTGAAAATAATTTTTACTAGCTTCCGAACTGGCCTAAACGTATCCTATAACATGGCTTGGTCATTTATTATAAAACAACCATGGTTTAGGCTTGAAAATGCCATTTCCAGCACAGAACACGACCTGGCCGTGCCTTGAAACACGTCCATGCTTTATATTGTGTTATTTCCTGATGCAGGTTTTCATCCTGTCTGACCTTTTCTCACTAATTGGAGCATAACTCCCTCATTTCAACTCTGAATTAGGTGATCTTGGTGTCATGTCCATAATTTTAGGGCATGTGAAACATATATACTATGAACATATATTTTCCATAGACATGAATATTCCAATCCTTTATCATGGAAACAGATACATATAGATTATCCCATATATATACCATCTATAGAACATGTCTAGAAACATCAGAGTAACAGCAGAAATAGGGATCCTGCCTATGGCATATAGAGCATACTCTAGAGTACAAGTACAATATAAATCAAAATCTACCAACCTTGAAAACAAAATAGGCTCACTAGAGAAAATGTCGCCTAGTTGATCACCCATCTGAAGGGAAAAGATAAAACTATGTATTCTTATATGAAAAATATAAAAATATCGTGTAGTGAGTTTGACAACTCAGTGAGCAGATAATACCTAGATGTTAAATCGATTTTTTTTATACATTGAGCACACTATAGTTGATCAAACAAATAATCTATACGAGATAATGGGTATTTATTACCCACTGTCACTTTATTCAATTATCTGTAATCTATGCATAACTGTAGTGATCCATCCTTCTTTTTCACAAATACGACTGGAGCACCTCAAGAAGAAATACTAGGGCGTATAAATCCCTTGTTTAACAAGTCTTGTAACTATTTTTTTTATTCGTTAAATTCAGTGGGTGCCATTCTATATGGGGTTATAGACACTAGTTGGGTTCCAGGAAGTAAATTAATACCAAATTCTATTTCTCATTTCGGGGGTAATCCAGGCAATTCTTCTATGAATACATCAAGAAATTCTCAAATCAATAGAACTTGATTTACACTGGCATACTTTATATCAATATCTCTCACCATTGTCAAATATCTTTGACACCCTTCTTTGTAATAATTTACGGGCTGCTAAAACTGAAATTAAATTATTGGATACACGCTTCCACTGATTGTTCACTACTTGCAACTTCTTTCCTAACCTTTTATGCTATTGATGACATCTTCATATTGTATCAGTTAGAACGTACTTCATAACACTTAAACAAGATCAACACATTTTGACTTCATTCTTTAATATGCTTATATGTCTTAACAATCAATCATGAAAAACTTATGTCTATCCAAGAGTCCTTCATATGAATTATCCATTTTGCATACCTCAAATTTTAAATTTTCATGGACAAACCTTCCTTTCTAATAATGCTTGCACAAAATATTATTGAAAACCAAACTGTCTTTGAATCCTTTAGATCAACAGAACCTATCATTGATTCATAGATTTCTTACTCTCAAATTCAATCCACCCCACAGCTTATCAAATCCAGTTATATACATAGGTTCCAACTCATTTATCCAAAAAGATATTTACATCTATTTCCAAAACACTCACCTTATTACAAACCGTTATCTTGGAGTTAACAATCTTAACCATATCATAACCCATTATCCATATTGTATTAGTCATTCATCATATTGGTTCACATAAACAAATCAAACAACCAATTCAAATTTTCTTGACATCCAAACAAACCATTACCTTTGTGTTCGAATGGAATCTTTTTATTTTCAACTAATTCTTTTTCTTTGTACCCAAGAGGGTTCTCTTTTTCACTGTTCATCAGAACGAGTTCAAGAGCTGAACTGATAGTCCACTCTTAAGAGACACCATCTAAGACATATGTATCGATACTTATACATCGGTTACCTAAGGACAAGAGTCAGAAGGAAGAAGAGGATAACACTCTATAGAATTCCACAGCAACACCGTGAGTATAAATATGTCTACGGTTACATACCCATACTCAAAGTCCTACTACAGAATCCTTTGCTCTGATAGCCATAGGGAAACCTATTGCTTTAATACCAACTTACCTCGTTATAGTATATATCGTCCAGCTTTGCATCAAGATTAAGTGATGTTGATACAATCTTTCTTACATTAATGCTAAGGAAGTACTTATCAGATTCTTTTCATATTATCAGGTTTCAAAAACTTGGCTTAATTATGAGGAAAAACGATGATTATTATTGATTGATAAGTGAAGAACTTATGGTTGAAACAAAATCTCTACGGATAAGTTTATATGGCAAAATCACTTAAGTAAGGAAGCAACCAAGAAAGTAGAAGATGACATGCATAAGAGAAATCTCCAATTATTTGAGTAATAAGGTCGGTAAATCTGAGTTAGGTCTTGACTTGATTCCCTACTTGTGGTAGGATGGTTTAAAATTTGGGGACCGAATTTTTTAAGGGGGGAAGAATGTAATATCTCAAAATTTTTATTTTTAAATAATAATGTTTTGCTATAAACAAATATATTTTAATTTGTTTAAAAATGATTATGTTTTGTTAAAAGCAAGTATATTTTTAACTAAAATAATTATTGTTTTACTTAAAAAAATTATATTGGCCTTTAATAAATTTTTGTTTTATTTTTAGAAATATTCTTTCTTTTATTATATATAAAGATATTTATTTTGTAATTTGTTTTATTAAAATTTTATCGAGAAAAGTCGTGATTTGATATTGCAACTAAAGTTTTGCAATAAAATTTTCAAAACTGAGGGTACCACTGGATTTAGGATAGAGAATACTACGGTTTTGACCAATAAAATTTTTCAAATCAGCCGTTCAATCGCCGTAGATCTGAAGTAAAAAATCTCAGAAAAAGGTAAACTCTGAAACTCTTACTTAGAGACCTCCAATTGAAAATCTGACACCGTATATGGATTCAGGAGCTAGATAAATCTTAGGATATGGATATTTTTGGCAATTTGACAGCTTCTTTTTCGTCGTGAATAGTGATTTTCGGTGGGTGAATAGTATTTTCTAGTGGTGAATAGTGATTTCAGTCGGCGTGAACAATATTTTCTGGCCGTGAGTAGTGACCAAGCTCCCGGAGTCATTTTCTAGGTTTTTAGATCCTTCGGACACGTTTTTGAAGTTTGTTTAGTCAAATGTGGATTGGAAAAGTACATTTTTGGGCTGTCCAATCTGGAGCCCTTACCTTGTGAGTAGATGATTCTTTCTATGACTTGCCTTTACTCTTCTTGAACTTTTAATTGATAAATGAGTATGTTTACAAGTTATTTAAACTTTTATATGTTTCTGAAATGGTTTAGAATATCTGAAACGATTGCAATATGATATCTAGCTCAAGAAAAGTATTACTTTTGAAATGAATTTTGAAACACATTGAACATGTGATTTTTAAATGTATTTCTCATTATATGCCAAAGGAAATATGTTATGCATATAATATTGATTTATACAGTGATATGTTTGCCTCAGATATGGGCATATATATGTGATTCCCTTTATTGAAAAATTTTGACAGAGGAATATACTGAGAATGAAAATGCTGTATTATAATAGTACCTCTGATTTGATTAACATGACACATATGAGATTATGGTTTATGGAGGAGTCCTATTGGAAACACTGTCTACTAACAGCAGGTGATATTAGCCTTGGTGCACCTTGATTGCCTCAGCTAGCAGAGAGGGTGGTGCTAGCCTCGTGTGAGGGCCAACACACGGTAGATGACATGTGAAGGAGAGCTAGTTATATAAGATGTGATTTGCCTTCCCTTGTTGTGTGCTTGGGCAATACTCATATAGAGTCCTTTCGCGTGTCCTCTTGAATGGTAGTAGGGCAAACCTCACCGAGATGCTGAGTTTAGGCAAATCATATACCACCAAAGTACGAAAGGGGTTAAACTCTAATATGGTAGTTCTGATATGGGATCTTCCTAAGATTTTTATAAGAAAAGTTTTAAATGCATATCACCATTTGATTATTGATTATATTGTATCATATTTGGATACAGATATTTGAATTGATTTAAACTAAGAATATTTAAAAATATGGGTCCCATGTGGATGTACTTCTGAATTGTAGATTTTGATATGATAAATTTTAACTAATGAGTACATTCATATGTTGATTTGAGAGGTCATAGGAGGTATTATCTGCTCACTGAGTTATAAAACTCACTACACGTTGTGGATATGTTTTTTAGATAGAGACCCAGAATTTGGTGTTGCAGCTTCTTGATCGACTAGGTGTCGTACTTCTGTGGTGAGCCTAAATTGTTTATGGGCTCTCAGTGTTTAAATTGTAAAATAATTGTACTTTAAAGTTGCTCTGAATACCACAGGTAGGATCCTTGCTTCTGCTGTACTTTGATATTTATAGATTTGGTATATATATGGAGATACATATCTGTAAAAGAGTATATTATACATGTTATAGAAAATATATGATCGTAAGATAGGTGTTTCACGTGCTCTAAAATTAGGGGCGTGACAAGTTGGTATCAAAATAAAAATGTTTTGCTATAAACAAATATATTTTTATTTATTTTTAAATGATTATGTTCTGCTAAAAGCAAATATATTTTCCATTAAAGTAATTATTGTTTTGCTTGAAATAATTATGTTGGCCTTTAATAAATTTTTTTTGTATTTTTAGAAATATTCTTTCTTTTATTATGTATAAAAATATTTATTTTGTGATTTTTTTTATTAAGATTTTTATCTAGAAAAGTTATGATTTAAGAGTTTAACTAAAAGTTTATGGGAATGTAAATTTTTAAAAATTTTTGGGATGTTTTAGGATGAAAACCGGTATTTATATGAATAAATATAAAATAAAATTATATTATTCAATTATTAAATAATAATAATTATTATTATTATAAAAATATAAAGAAAAAGGAGGAGGGAGAAGACAGAATGCAAACCGAGGTTGAGGGGAATGAATAGTAAATAGTGTGAATAGTACATTTATATTTTCTCTCTAGATCTGGAGTTTCTACAGGCCTTCAATTTCAAAACTAATGGTACCAATGTATTTAGAATAGAGAATACTACGATTTTGACCGAACAATTTCTCAAATCAACTGTAGAATCGTCGTAGATCAGAAGTAAAAAATGTTAGAAAAATGTAAACTCTAAAACTCTTACTTAGAGACCTCAAATTGGAAATCTAACACCGTAGATGGATACAAGAGTTAGATAAATCTTAGGATATGAAATTTTTTAGCTATCTGATAACTTTTTGTTCTTGGTAAATAGTGTTTTTTTGCAGTGAATAGTGTTTTCTGGTGGTGAATAGTGATCAAGTTCCCAAATTCATTTTCTTGATTTTTGGACCCTCCGGACACGTTTTTGAAGTTTGTTTAGTCAAATGTGGATTGGAAAAGTGCATTTTGTGGTTGTCCAATCTAGAGCCCTTACCTTATGAGTAGATGATTCTTTCTATAACTTACTCCACGCTCTTCTTGAACTATAAATGTATTATTGTTTTTGTTTATAAATTATTTATACTGTTATAAGTTTATTAAATGTGTTAAAATATCTGTTATACTTACGAACTAGCACATAGTTCAAGAAGAGTATGGTTTTGGAAATAGATTTTGAAACTCGTTGAATATGTGGTTCTAAATGTATTTATCATTATTTGGTAAAGTGAATATTATGTGCACGTTGCATCGATTTGTGAAACCATATATATTTGTGAAAATGATGCATGTCATATCATAAATGAGATTGAATGGCAATCGTAAAGCTCATGCCGAGTTGCTTGATAATTTTACGTTGCATTAATATATATATATATATATATATATATATATATATATATATATATATATATATATATATGAATATCGACGGGTTGTATGGCTTGTGACAGTACCGAATAAGGGATGCCATATTAGCCTGAGTGAGCCGAGGAAGGGCCACTCCAACTGGGTGACAGTGGTAATGTGAGGAGGCAGATGGGTGATGGACTCACATTCCCTAATCACTATTGTGACTGTAATTGATCGGTCACTATGCGTATAGCAAATGGGTGTGTGGGTTAACCAGATTACCGAATGAGGCAGGTCATTTTAAATTGGGTTGACCAGATCGCCGAATGAGGCAAGTCATTTTGAAAGTTATAACTTTATCTCCAAATTTTATTATTTTACTATAGTTTATAAAGATAAGTATATCAACATTTGTTTAATGATCATACCGTGCTGAATATGGTTTGCATATGTAAATATCCTTTTATTTGAAAATATTTGAAATACGGGTTCCATATGGATATACTTCTGAACTACATTTTCTAAGTGACAAAATTTAAAATATGAGTACATCCATATGCTGACTTAAGAGGTCATAGGAGGTATTATTTGCTCACTGAGTTTTCAAACTCACTACACGATATTTTCACATTTTTTAGAGAAGAATACATATTCTGATTCTTCAGATAGTTGACCAGTTAGACGACATGATCTCTGGGTGAGCCTACTTTGTTTCCATGGCTCATAGATTTTGATTTATATTGTGCTTGTACTTTAGAGTGTGCTCTGAAATGTTATAGGCAAAATCCCTGCTTCTATTGTACTTTGATGTTTATAGATTTGGTTTATATATGTTGTATATACATGGGAATACATATCTGTAAAAGAGTGTATTATATATGTTATGGAAAATATATGATCATAAAGTAAGTATTTTACGTGCTGTAAAATTGGGGCATTACAAGTAGGTATCAGAGCAAAAGGTTTCCCTGTTACTATCAGAGCAAAGGATTCTGTAGTAGGACTTTGAGTATGGGTATGTAACCGCGGACGTATTATACTCACGGTGCTACTGTGGAATTCTATAGGGTGTTTTCCTCTTCTTCCTTCTGACTCTTTTCCTTAGATATGCGATGTTTAAAAACCAATAACTATGTCTTAGACAATGTTTCTTGAGTGTGACTACCAATTCAGCTTTTGAACTCGTGTTGATGAACAATGATAAAGAGAACGCTCTTGGGTATAAAGAAAAAGAATTAGCTGAAAATAAGAAGATTTCATCCAAACACAAAGGTAATGGCGTGTTTGGATGTCAATAAGGTTTGAATTGATTGTTTGATTTGTTTATGTGAAACAATATGACAAATGGCTAATACAATTTTGATAGTGGGTTATGATGTGATCAAGGTGGTTAACTCCAAGATAACAATTTGTAATAAAGTGAGTGTTTTGAAAATAGATTGAAATCTCTTTTTGGATGGATGAGTTGGAATCTATATAAATAAATGGATTTGGTAAGTTGTGGGTTGGATTGAATTTAAGAACAGAGAATCTATGAAGATAATATTTTCAATGATATATTTTGTTGATATAAAGAATTTGAAGACAGTTTGATTTTCAATAATATTATGTGTAAACATTATGATAAAGGAAGGTTTACCCATGGAATTTTAAAATTTAAAGTATGCAGAATGGGTAATTCATGTGAAGAGCTCTTGGATAGATATAAGTTTTTCATGATCAATTGTTAAGACATTGCATAAGAATGTTAAAGAATAAAGTCAAAATGGGTTGACCTTGTTTAAGTGTTTTGAAATATGTTTTAGCTGATACAATATAAAGATGTTATCAATAGCATAAAAGGTTAGTAAAAAAAAAGTTGCAAGTAGTGAACAATTAGTGAAAACATGTACCCAGTAATTTAATATCAGCTTTAACAGTCCATAAGTTATTACAAAAAGGGGTGCCAAGGATATTTGGCAGTGGTGAAAGATGTTGTTGTAAAGTATACTAATGTAGATCAGGTTCCAGTGGTTAAGAAATTTTCTGATGTGCTTTTAGAAGAATTGCCTAGATTACCCCCAAAACGAAAAATAAAATTTGATATTGATTTACTCCTTGTAACCCAACTAGTATCTATATCCTTATATAGAATGATATCGACTGAGTTATAAGACTTGTTAGACAAGGGATTTAAATGCCCTAGTACTTTTATTTGGAGTGCTCCAGTTCTATCTGTTAAAAAGAAAGATGGATCACTATGACTATGCATAGATTATAGACAGTTGAATAAGGTGACAGTGTGGAATAAAAACCCATTATCTGGTATAGATGACCTGTTTGATCAGTTACAAGGTGCTCAATATTTTTTTTACAAAAATTAATTTGAGATATGAGTAACATTAATTGAGGATAAGAGAAGAAGATGTACAAAAATTTTCTTTTAAGACTCATTATGGGCATTATGAGTTCTTGGTGATGTCATTTAGTTTGAAAAATGTCTTAACTGCATTCATAGATTTAATGAATAGTAATTAGGTCATCCCTGGATCAATTTGTTTTTAATTATTATTGATAATATACTAGAATATTTCAAGATGTCAGTGGATCAAAAGCAACATTAAAAAATAGTTTTACCAACTCTAAGGGAGTATAGTTGGAAAAGATGGTATCCAAGTAGACTTTAAGAAAGTAAAAGTGGTACAATAATGGCTACGTTTTACTACATCTAAAGATGATGATCCAAATCCAATTTGTGCTTCCTGTGGTTGTCTGCCTTCCATTCTATTTGAGCCATAGTTGGATCAAGTACATGAACAAATGCCTGTAAAGCATCAATCAACTCCTCAGCATTTGAAGCCAAGATAAGAATTCGTCGTGCTGAGTGTGAGATGAACCTTTGTTCCACAGCATGATCAAGAAAAGACAATAGACCATCAAAGAAGTGGTTAACATTTAACAAACCTATCGGTTTGTGATGCATGTTTAGTTGTGCCCAAGAGACTATTTGAAATTTTTTTTTCTAAAGTACCAAACCGCCTGGTAAGGTAATGAAGGCATCAGCATTGCTCATCATTCTAGCCATGTGCTCATGCATGGAAGCTACCTTAAACTCTTCCCCAATTGTCTTTCCTACGATGTTAGATGCAGTTAGAGTTGTAGGAATAATACTTAGAACTTGACATCCTCCTACATGTACAGTTGTAGACACACACCCCATTAACCCACGGTTACCTCCACCATAGACTAAATGAATTTTTCTCCTGGCCAGTGCCATACCCAGGTTTTGTGTTGCTTTTACATATTCTCCATCTTTTCCAGGACTGGAACTAGAAAAGACACAAATATTTCAAAATTGACGGAATACAATTCCCTCCATAGTTGCACACACCCTAACTTTGAGTATGAGAAGATAAATATACTAATGTGTGTATTTATAGAACTCAGAGAAGGGCATCCTTATGATAGATATGCAAAGAGGATAAGTATAATTATAACAACTATGTGAGTGATTGGTAGATCTAAGCTAAATTGAAGGTGAAATTTTAAAAAATGACGGCAAGCATGTATATGTATAGTAGTTGTGATAGTCGCTCATATTAGGCATATAAAGAGAATAAGGTTAAGATATCACCATAAATTTGTCTTTTTCTTGTTGTCCTTGATGAAGCATTGATGTCTTGATTCTTGTAGGGAAGTTGTAGGTGATAAGCGTAATTGTAAAAAAAAAGAGTGAAAATGCAAACAAATTAGTTGTTGAAGAGGGACAATCAAATTATTTATTTGGTTTTCCCAATATTTTTTCCAATCGACTATCGATATTATTAAATCGACTAGCTATTTTGAGAAATTTTAATTTAGACTGGTTATTTTACAATTGATTGATTACATATTTTTTTGAAACAATCAACTAAATCCTACCAGTTAACTACGTATTCTTTGATTTTCATAGACTTTTATAAGTTCAGAAATGTTTCTTTTTCCATGTGCTATCTTTCCACCGAATACCAACAAATTTAAAGTAGATTTTGGCACATATATTCAAACCTTGCGGCCACCGATTTTTGTCGATATAACAGCTAGATTTTTGTTTACAGATTTTCAAGAATTATGGCCACCGATTTTAACTCTCTCCAATATTTTGTCCAAACTTTTGACTTTCTATTTTGGTACCGTTCTTTATTATGCTTTTCGTTTGTTCTACTGCATTCTCCCTTATTAATGTTTGGCATTAAAATGCAAAGTTCTTTTCCCTCATTACAAGAAAAGTTAATTTATTTTTTTGAAATTCAATTATTATGGTGTCCAAGTTGTTAGTAGGTTAAAGTAATGAAAATTTTGAAAGAAATGGACGGATGATGACCTTATGGTGTTTTGACGAATGTAATCAAGAGAACTAGTGGTGTTGAAGTTCTTGAGGAATAAAATATGGGAACTAGGATTTAAATTAATCTTTGAACTCTTAATTTGAAAATATGGAGAATATTCTGGTAATTATGTCTGAAAATAATGTAAGTGATCAAGATATTTGTGTTAAAGGTTTATACAATTCTAAATTGAGTCTAGTATCTAGGATGTGAAATATGTTGAAATTGAAAATTCCTGTATGAATAATTGTTGGAAAAAAAATCTTCTTGAAATGATTGGGTGAATTAAACGGGATTGATATAAGTTAGAATGAAGTGCTTTTAGATATGATAGAAGAAAGGCTTGAAATTTTTGATAATAAATTTGTTGGTGTTAATAAAAGGGTATAGAGTTACTGTGATGAGGTAAGATTGAATTGTTAGACATTAGCCAATGGAACATAAATGTTATAAAAGGTTTAGTAGATTTATTGCTACGTATGTTTAACATATTGATTAATGGATTTTTGGAAAAAAAATAGATGATAGATTAAGATGATGATATTCATGGAATGATGTTGACATGTGAAAATCAAAGATGACTTAATAGAAGTCTAGAATAAGAAAAGATAGTTACCCCAATATAGATGTGAATATGTTCTTTTATGGGTGTGTTTTCTAATATCGACCCAAAGATATATCCATGCGAGCTTGAGGATATAAAGTGAAATTGATTAGAAAAAGAATATAAACAATTCAATACAGGCCAAAAGTCTATAAGGATCATGAATGTTGAGCACTAGAAATTATCAGTTGGTGACCACATATTCTTGAAGGACTCACCAGTGAAAGAGGTAATGAGGTTGGAAAGAAGGAAAAAGTTAAACTCTAGTATATAGACTCTTTTAAAAACTTGAACAAAGTAGGTATAGTAATACATTGCCTAGCCTTGCCATCAGGATTGAGTAATGTGGATACAAACTTTCTTGCCTCAATGCTAAGAAAGTACCTATTAGATTCTTCTTAAGTTACCTAATTCCAAGAAATTCAATTGGATAAAAATTTGGCTTATTTATGGGTACAATTGATGTTTATTGTTGATAGACAAATAAAGAACCTATGGATGAAAGAAATCCTTATGGTTAAGTTATATGACAAAATCACTCAAGTGAAGAGACATAATAAAAATTAAATATATTATATAGAAAAGATATCTCCAATTATTTGAGTAATAAGGTTGGTAACTCCGAATTATACCTTGATTTTATTCCCTACATGTGGTAGGATGAGCTGAATGTAACATCTCGTAATTTTTATTGTTAAACAATAATGTTTTGCTATAAAAAAATATATTTTTATTTGTTTAAAAATAATTATGTTATATTAAAAGCAAGTATACTTTTAATTAAAGTAATTATTGTTTTGTTTAAAATAATTATATTGGCCTTTAATAAATTTTTGTTATATGTTTAGAAATATTCTTTCTTTTATTATGTATAAAGATATTTATTTTGTTATTTGTTTTATTAATATTTTTATAAAAAAATCATGATTTAAGAGCTTAACTAAAGGTTTATGAGAATGTAAATTTTTAGAAATTTTTGGGATGTTTTAGGATAAAAAATGGTATTTATATGAAGATATATAAAATAAAATTATATTATTTAATTATTAAATAATAATAATAATTATTATTATAAAAAATAAAGAAAAGGGGGAGGGGGAGATGGAAATCGAAACGTGAAAATGTAGGAATAAATAGTAAAATAGTGTCAATAGTATCTCAATATTTTCTCTCTAGATCTGGAGTGTCTACAGGCCTCTGATCTCAAAACTAAGGCTACCACTGGATTCAAGACGAAGAATATTACTATTTTGATTGAACAATTTCTCAAATCAACCGTAGAATCGCCGTAGATCGAAATTAAAAAATCTCAAAAAATGGTAAACTCTAAAACTCTTACCTAGAGACCTCAAATTAGAAATCTGACACTGTAACTAGATTCAGGAGCTAGATAAACCTTAAGATATGAAATTTTTTAGCTATCTAACAACTTTTTGTTCTTGGTGAATAGTGTTTTCCTGTGGTGAATAGTGACTAAGTTTCCAGTGTCATTTTCTTGATTTTTGGACCATCCGAACACATTTTTGAAATCTGTTTAGTCAAATGTGGATTGAAAAAAATACATTTTTGGGCTGTCCAATCTGGAGCCTTTGCTCTATGAGTAGATGATTTTTTCTATGACTTTCCCTATACTCTTCTTGATCTTTAAGCATGTATTTGATTATGTTTATGAGATATTTACACTTTTAAATGTTTCTGAAATGCATTAAAATTATCTGAATTGCTTACAATTTGGAATATAGTTCGAAAAGAGTGTATTATACATGTTATGGAAATATATGATCATAAAGTACATGTTTCACGTGCTCTAAAATTAGTGACATATAGAGTATACTCTAGAGTATAATTACAATATAAATCAAAATCTACGAGCCTTGGAAACAAAATAGACTCACTAGAGAAAATGTCGCCTAGCTGATCACCCATCTGAAGGGAAAAGACAAAACTTTGTATTCTTATCTGAAAAATATAGAAATATCATGTAGTGAGTTTGACAACTTAGTGAGCAGATAATCCCTCCTATGACCTCTCAGATATCCGCATTTGTTTGAACAATGAGGTTAGTATTTATTTGCAACTAAGGTGATGAAATTTGGGGACTGAATTTCTTTAAGGGGGAAGAATGTAATAACTGTAAAATTTAACGAAAATTCCAATTAAAGAAATTTGAAATAAAAGAGAGAATTTCGAAAATGGGGATAAGAACCGTAGAAAATATGTATATTTACTACATGGGTTAAAGAATTACAAAGAAAATATGAGAATTTACGTTTTGGGGTGTAATTTTTATTTTTAAATGATAGTATTTTGCTATAAACAAATATACTTGTAACGCCCCTAATTTACGTTACGTAAAATAAACATTTTTCCCCGCAATCAAATAATCTCCATAAAGATGCACAATTCAATTCTTTGTCATTTCTCTCATGTATACACAATATACATATCAAGTCTATAAACATCAAAGTACAACAGAAACAGGGATCCTACCTGTAGCGTTTAGAGCACTCTAGAATACTAACACAGTATAATTTAAAAACTGTGAGTCTTGGAAGCAACGTAGACTCACCTACAGAAAATGTCACCTAACTGATCACATATTTGCAGGATCAGACTCTGTATTCTCATATGAAAAATGTGAAAATATCGTGCAGTGAGTTTGACAACTTAGTGAGTAAATAATTCCCCCTATGACCTCTTAAGTCAGCATATGGATGTACTTATATTTTAAAATTTGTCACATAGAAAATACAGTTCAGAAGTACATTCATATGGGAACCGTATTTCAAATATTCTCAATTCAAATGATATTCAGATATCCAAAACCATATGCAGCACGATATGATCATTAAACAAATGTTGTTATGCTCAGCTATATAAGCTATAGTAAAATATTAAGATTTGGAGATAAAATCATTACTTTTAATGCACCTGCCTCACTAGACGATTTGGTCAATGCAATGAAAACATAACTCATTTGCTATACGCATATTGACTGATTGACTACAGTCATAATAAGTGATCAGGGAATGTGAGTACATCACTCTCCTGCCCCCCCCACATTACCACTGTCACCCGGTTAGAGCGGCCCTCCCCCAGCTCACTTAAGCAAATAGGGCGTCCACTATTCGGTACCATCTTAAGCCATACAACCTGTCGATATTCATCCATACATATAAATACATGTAAAATTATCAAGCAACTCGCCAAGAGTTTTACTTTTGCCATTCAATCTCATTTATAATATGACATGCATCATTTTCATAATTATATAACATTACAAATCAATGCATCATGCACATAATATTCACTTTATCAAATAATGATAAATACATTTAAAACCACATATGTAATAAGTTCCAAAATTTATTTCTAAAACCATACTCTTCTTGAACTATGTGCTAGATCATAAGCAAAATAAATATTTTAACACATTTCAGAAATTTATGATGGCATAAATAATTGTAAACAAAAACAATTATACATTTATAGTTGAAGAAGAGCATGGGGTAAGTCATAGAAAGAAGTATCTACTCATAGGGTGGGGGCTCCAGATTGGACAGCCCGAAACTGTACTTTTCCAATCTACTGTTGACTAAACAGACTTCAAAAACGTGTCTGAAGGGTTCAAAAATCAAAAAAATGAATCCGGAAACTTAGTTACTATTCACTGCCGAAAGACACTATTCACTAAGAACAAAAAGTTGTCAGATAGTTGAAAAATTTCATATCCTAAGGTTTATTTAGCTCCTGAATCTATACGGTGTCAAATTTTCAATTTAAGGTCTCTAAGTAAGAATTTCAAAGTTTTCCTTTTTCTGAGATTTTCTACTTCCGATCTATGGCTGGTTTGAGAAATTGTTCAGTCAAAATCGTATTACTCTCCATCCTAAATCCATTGGTACCATTAATTTTGAGATCGGAGATATGTAGGCACTCCAGATCTAGAGAGAAAATATGGATGTACTATTCACTATTCACACTATTCATTTTCCTTTTCCGTTTCATCCTCTGCATTCCGTCTCCCCTTCCCCCTTTTTTTTATAGTAATAATTACTATTATTTAATAATTAAATATTTAGATTTATTTTTATTTTATTTTATATATATTCATATAAATACGGTTTTTCATCTTAAAATATCTCAAAAATTTCTTAAAATTTACATTCTCATAAAATTTTAGTTGAACTCTTAAATCACGAATTTTCTTGATATAAATCTTAATAAAAAAATCACAAAATAAATATCTTTATATATAATAAAAGAAAGAATATTTCTAAAAATAGAACAAAAATTTATTAAAGGCCAATATAATTATTTCAAGCAAAACAATAATTACTTTAATTAAAAATATACTTGCTTTTAGTAGAACATAATCATTTTTAAATAAATTAAAATATATTTGTTTATAGCAAAATATAATTACTTATAAACAAAAATTATGGGATATTACATTCTTCCACCCTTAAGAAATTCGATACCCGAATTTTAGCCCATTCTACCATATTTATAGAATGAAATTAATGCATAATTCAGAGTTACCAACCTTATTACTCAAATAATTGGGGATATGTTTTCTGTATAACATCTTTACTCTTTAATATGTCTCTTCACTTGAGTGATTTTGCCATATAACTTAACCATAGGGATTTCTTTCATCAATACGTTCTTCACTTGTCGATTAACAATAAACATCAATTGTATCTATAGTTAAGTCAAATTTTTGTCCAATTGAATTTCTTGAAATTAGGTAACATAAGAAGAATCTAATATGTCCTTCTTTCTAAACCTCATTACCTCTTTCATTGGTGATTCCTTAAAAAATATGTGGTTACCAACTGATAATCTCTAGTGCTCAATAGATTATATATATACATTTAAGGAACTCTTAAACCATTGTATATCTCATTCCTTTATATCCTCAAGCTCGCATGCATAAATCTATAAGTCGATATTAGGAAACACACACATAAAGAACATATTCATATCCACATTGGGTAACTATCTTTTCTTATTTCAGACTTCTATCAAGTCATCTTTGATTCTCACATGTCAACATCATCCCATGAATATCATAATCTTAACCTATCGTCTATTTTTTTATCCTAAGATCCATTAATCAATATGTTAAACATATGTAGCAATAAATCCACTAAACCTTTTATAACGTTTATGTTCCATTGGCTAATGTCTAACAATTTTGTAACGTCCGTTTTTTTTTACATTACGCATGTTAAAATACACCATATGTAGAAACACAATATATATATATATACATATATATACATATATATATATACATATATATACATATATATATATACATATATGTATATATATGTATATATATATATGTATATATATGTATATATATATATGTATATATATGTATATATATATATGTATACATATATATACATATATATACATATATATGTATATATATGTATACATATATATGTATATACATATATATATGTCTATATATATATATATATGTATATATATATATATATATATATATGTATATATATATATATATATATATATATATATGTCTAGATATATATATACATATTTATTACAAACCTCATACATGTTATAATTATACAATACAACATTTCAAAACACAATATACATGTTTACATATATATTACAAACCTTACACATGTTATATTTATACAATACAACATTTCAGTACATAAATAAGAGTCTTTATACAGCACTTCACCCTTGAAATACAAAGGGTGAGGAGGTGGTGCTGACATTTAAATCTCCATCAGTAACGCCATTTTGTGTTGCATCTCATTTCTTTTTATCTGAACATAACACCACAATAATAGTGAGAACAAAGGTTTCCAATAGACTTAACATAAATAAAATATGATGAGAAAACATGAGTTATGTTTAGCTGTATAAGCTACAGAAAAATATCAAGATTTTGAGATAAAATCATAATTTTTGTTTATGCATAATTATCATACTATACATGCACTGAAAGTCCATTTTGTTTATGCATAATGATCAGGGAATGTGAGTACATCATCCTCCTGCCTCCTCACATTACCATTGACACCCGGTTGGAGCAACCCTCCCTTGACTCAGTCAGGCTAATAGGGCATCCCCTACTCGGTACCGTCTCAAGCCATACAACCTGTCGATATTCATCCATACATATAAATGTATATATATAAATTCATATTCATCAAATACAATATATAACTATCAAGCAACTCGTCATGAGCTGTAAGCTTGCCATTTAATTACTTTCATAATATGATGCATCATTTTTATACCAAATGATTAATAATCATTCATCACATACCAATATTCAATATAATTCATTTTAAGAAAAAGAGTAATTTGTGACACCAAAATCATTATTTTAAAAGTATTTTTCTTGAATATATGTTTCCTAAAAATATTACAACAAACAAGATTATTTTTAAGCATAAAACAGTGAAAAGTACGATAATCCATCTCCCAACACGGCCTGGCCATGTTCAAGACACGGCCATGCTTGAAAAATACTTCAAATATGCTTAAAAACAGCCTCGAACACAACCTACCCATGTTGAAGCAACCCAGAACACTGCCTGGCAGTGTTCTGTGACCTTTCTTCACTTATTCAATTATATCTCCCACATACAAACTCTGATTGAGGTTCTTTCAAATACTATAAAAAGCTAAGACAATTATCTACAAATTTTGTGTTTATCATTTCTTCAGATTCCTTACGGATTATTCCCCGAAAATTAAAACCAAAACGCTTATTTTTACTATCCTGAATTTTGACCTCTGCTTAATTAACCAGCCATATCTTCCTCATATGAACTCCAAATTAAGTAATTCTAAATCCTATAGATCCGTGAGACATATATCTACAATTCATATGTTAACCATTTCTTTAAACTCCCTACCAAATTTTTCAGAATTCCAAAAACCGAAGCTTCCCAATTATTCCAAAATTCAGCTTAATTTATCTTCTCCTTTGATTTCCTTTTATATAATCCCATGCACCCGTATGCATGTCCAAACATTCAAAATAGAATTCCATGTAAATATCCAGACCACATGTTATTCAAAATCACATCTAACAAATCTAAAAGCATATATATAATTGTGTACAAAAATTTATTAGAAGATGATAAACCTACCTCAAATTCGTTTAAACTCGGTGCTTGATTCCTTGATTTCTCTGTACTTTTCCTTCTCCTTATTCTTCCTCTTTCTCTTCTTCCTGTTTCTCTTCTTCTTCTTCCCCTTTCTTTTTCTCCTTTTCTTTTTCTTCTCTTTTCTTTTTCTCCTTTTCTTTTTCTTCTCTTTCCCTCTGTCACTCCCTCCCCTTCTCCTTCTTATCTTCCCATTATTTTATTTTTTCCCTACTTACCCACCTACCACCTTTTTATCTCCAAAATGCCCTTGCCATCATCCATAATTACATTAATGCCATCCCCATTAATTACATAAATTAAATGTCATTTTAACCATTCCTACTATCTTATTTGACTTAAGTAAAAATAATTTAATCCTCCCATGAGATCCAAAATCCGTTCTCCTCTCTGAAAGAAAGAAATTTCAATTAGTAACATAAGAAAAAAAAATTGGGGATGTTACTGTTCTCCCCCTTAAAAAGAATTTTGTCCTCAAAATTCAAGGCTTACCTGTTTTCAAACATTGTGGATACTTCTGTCTCATGTCATCTTCCCTTTCCCATGTGGCTTCTTCCATTGTTAAACTCTCCCAACCTACCTTCACCAATGAAATGGTTTTATTTCTCAATTGTTTCACTTCTTTATACAGAATTATTATCGGCCTCGGTCGAAAGGTTAGATTCTCGTCTACAACTATCATTTCTTCTTGAATTATGTGCGACGTGTAACATCCCTAATTTCGTTTAATGTATTAATAAAAGTACATAAATATTTAATTAAGGAAATCAAATTTATTAGACAATATTTTAGATATCTAAGGAAATATAATCCTTAGAAATTCTTCACCTTATGTATATGCATAGAAAATGTTTCTAACATTAAGAGAACAAATAAAGAGGGAAAACCTAATAGGAAAACAAAAATTAGAAATAACATACTAAAGAGATGCAAAATTCTTGGATAAGGAAGATAAATTTTTAAAAACAAGTAAAGGTCTTAAAATTTCAAGAATATTGGATTAGGGTAATTTTTCCTAAATCAAGAACTAGAGTTACTAAGTTTAATATCTTTACCCATACATTGGGCTTTTACCTATGGACACTTCATATAGAGTTTTTCCACTTTACATAAGTTTCTAGCAAGTCCATTGGATAACCTAAGAAAGAAATAAAACATAGACTTGGACTAAGATATAGTAATTGGACCGATAGCCCAAAAATTATGAAAATGTGACCAAGCCCTCCAAAGAAGGTAGAATTTTATCCAAAGCAAAGAAAATGGGTAGGAATAAGTCCATAATGGGTAGGAATTAGCCTAAATCCAAGAGAAAAAATAAAATAAAATAAATTAGGTGATGATATAATAATGTAATAATAATAAAGATTAGGTTATATGGCATTAAGACAAAAATTTAGCAAGTGGTGTGATTCTACATTCATCATTTTGGCAAGTGGCATGATAATACAAGGCTTTAGGACAAAATCATCTATATCCTACACTCATAATTTTAGCAAGTGGTATGATAATACATGGCATTAGGACAAAACATTCCTATCCCACACAAATAATATCAACCAAATAATGGAGATTCAAGGGCTAGAAATTTGCCACCTAAAAAGGCAAACCTATCATACTTGTTTAACACAAAAGAAAATGGAAATGAATCCCTAAATCAAAGAGACCTTGTCCCTTATCTTAAGAACATATCATCATAATTTTCAAAATACAAATCTCCTTTTCCTATGCATATCTTGACTAAGGAAGAGGAAGACAAGAACATAAGTTGTTTGTTTTCCAAAAATTCAACAAAGTGTATCCTAGTTGTGATAAGGTAGACCCATGATCATGAAAGGTGTATTATTTGGTGGTCTATTTAAGCAAAACCCACCCCTACAACATTTTAATTTCATCCAAGTGAGGAAGAGAGAGAAATAGAAGCAAGGTAGAGTGAGGAAAGGGGAGAAAGAGAGGAGAAGAAAGGAAGGAAGAAGAAGGAGAAGTTTAGAAGGCTAAGTACTCAAGGTAAGTTACCTTAATCTCCACTTGAATCCATTTTTCTTCTTCATCCTTGAGGTTCAAAAACTCACCCTCCTTCTCTTACCTAAGTTGCTAGAAAAGCTAAGGTAAGGGAGGAATCTTGCTACTTCTTTCAAGAGGAAACACGAAAACCAATTCACTAAGTGAGCTAGGGAGATTCTTAGGTAAGTTTAACAATATTTCTCTTCGAAGAAAAGCTTTGAAATTTGTAACATCCATATGGGAATTTGATCTTAGAACTTTGATGATTGGTCATGGATGTTGCTTTATCATGTTACATATTGATCTTGCATGTGATCTATGTTTGAATACTTAGGCTGGTTTAGATAGTTCTGCATAGGTATGGCTATGGGTGGTAAAACTTTAAGCTTCTATTTTTAAAATTCTGGGAAGAATCGGTAAGAAATTAAAATAAATGGTTAACATGAATAATTTAGATATATGTCTCACGGATATTTAGCCACTAAAATTACTCAATTTGGAGTCCACATGAGGCAGATATGAGCCGATTAGTAAGCAGAGGTCAGAAAATGTTTAATCAGGGTAGAATCTATTAGGAAAGCTTCTGTTTTTGAATTTCTGGGACCATTCTGTAAGGAATTAAAATAACTTGTTAACATATCAATTTTAGATATATGTCTTACGGATTTTTAGCAACTAGAATCACTCAATTTGGAGTCCATAGGATATAGATATGGTCTGATTAGTAAGTAGTGTTCAGAAAATGGTTAATCAGGGAAGAATCTGTTAGAAAAGCTTCTGTTTTTGAATTTCTGGGACCATTCTATAAGGCATTAAAATAACTTGTTAACATAACAATTATATATATATATATATATATATATATATATATATATATATATATATATATATATATATATATATATATATATATATATATATATATATATATATATATATATATATATATATATATATGTCTCACGGATTGGTATCAATTGGAATCACTCAATTGGGAGTCCACATGAGGTAGATATGGTCTGATTAGTAAGTATTGTTCAGAAAATGATTAATCAAGGAAGAATCTGTTAGGAAAGCCTCTGTTTTTGAATTTCAAGGACTATTCTGTAAGGAATTAAAATAACTTGTTAACATAACAATTATAGATATATGGCTCATGGATTTTTAGCAACTAGAATCACTCAATTGGGAGTCCAAATGAGGTAGATATGATCTGATTAGTAAGTAGTGTTCAAAAAATGGTTAATCAGGGAAGAATCTATTAGAAAAGCTTTTGTTTTTGAATTTTTGGGACCATTCTGTAAGGAATTGAAATAACTTGTTAACATAAAAATTATAGATATATGTCTCACAAATTTTTAGCAACTGGAATCACTTAATTTGGAGTCCATATGATGTAGATATGGTCTGATTAGTAAGTAGTGTTCAGAAAATGATTAATCAGGGAAGAATCTGTTAGGATAGCTTATGTTTTTGAATTTTTGGGACCATTATGTAAGGAATTAAAATAACTTGTTAACAAAACAATTATAGATATATGTCTTACAGATTTTTAGCAACTAGAATCACTCAATTTGGAGTCCATATGAGGTCGATATGGTCTGATTAGTAAGTAGTGTTCTGAAAATGGTTAATCAGGAAAGAATATGTTAGGATAGCTTTTGTGTTTGAATTTCTGGGAACATTCTGTAGGGAATTAAAATAAATGGTTAACATAAAAATTATTGCTATATCTGTCACGGATTTTTATCTACTAGAAGAACTTAATTTGGAATTCATATGAGGGAGATATGGACAGATTAGTAGGTAAAGGTCAGAACCTATCTGAGAGGAAATAATCTATACTTTTAGGGAGTAATATCACCTTGATTTCTTAATATTTCGCTAAACTATTCAACATAATAGTTTTAGATAATTTTTTTATCTTGAAATGACACCGAGATCACCTACATCGAAGTTCAATTGAGGGAGTTATGCTCTGATTAGTAAGAGAAGGTTAGATATGATGAAAACCTGCATCAAAAAAATAAGGAAATAAAATTAATATTTAAAAAAGAAGACGAATCTTATAAATGAAAATAATAAATGACTAATATATGACATAGCCATTGCCATTGTATGAACTTCTTACCACCTTAAGTGTGAAATTTTGACATGGAAATATTTTATAAAGTGATATTTGAAATGGTTATGTTCATGGCATAATTACCAATTATTTTTGGTAATAGTTATATTTTAATGAACATACTTGTTATTGAAAGTATATTTTTGGCTATCATTATGAAAAGAAAAGAAATGAGTATGGTCACATGGCAATCCATGTGGTGCACCAGTAGGGGATACCCTACCAACGGTTATGATCATGTTAATAAGAAAAGAAAGAGAAAGTAAGCCATGTCGGATGGAGCGAGAAAAGTCCGTACCAGAGAGTAGAAAATACTCACCCTGTTTGGGGTAGCTTGATATGAGAATAAATTGATAGTCATCATATGATATCCTAAAAAAAATAGTATTTATGCCATACATGTCATAATTGTACAATTTTCATGTGCATGGATAAAGTGCATTCATGTGACCTAAAGATATTTTTTGTAGTTTATACAGATGGACATGATATGATGAACTATATTGATGGTAAATTATTATTTATTGTTGAACTTACTGGGATTTAATTCTCACTATATTTCCATATCATGTTCAGAAGAATAATTATGTAGATTTTCTCAATGACACTTATTATTTCCGTACGTTGGATCGAGGTGCCCTACCTTGGGCAACTACCAGTTATATCAGATGTATCTGTAGTAGATGTGACTGAGATTCCGGTAGAGGTACCACCCGCATTAGTGTCCCCAGAAGTAGTCGACATAGATGATTAGAGCTAATATGTATCTTTGTACAAATGTTTGTAAAATAATGGTGTGTAGTTTGTAAAATAATGGTGTGTATGGAAACTCAGTATTGTATCACTGTTAATAACAATTGTGCTTGGTTAAAGTGATTATTATTACGAGTTAAGTGGTTAGAATTAAAGTAGTAATAACTTCATGGAATTTTACAAATATAAAATTTTTTTTTGTTACATTTACATAAATGGAGTTGTTACACGACGGATCTGGTAGATACTTTTGAAGTTGAGAAACATGGAACACATCATGCAGATTTGATAAATGCGGAGGAAGTACAATCTGATACGCTGATGACCCTATCCTTTTCAGAATTTGATTAGGTCCTAAATATCTCAGACTCAATTTCTTAATTTTCATTGCTCGGCCAATTCCGGTAGTAGGAGTAACTTTCAAGAACACATCCTGACCTTCTTGGAATTGTATCGGTCTCCTTCTCCTATCGAAATAGCTTTTTTGTCGACTCTAAGCTATTTGCATTTTATCTCGAATTATCTGTATTTGCTCAGAAGTATGTTGCACTAACTCGGGCCCCAATAACCTTTTCTCCCCCACTTCATTCTAACATAATGGCGATTTACATCTCCTATCATACAAAGCTTCATATGGTACCATTCCGATACTAGAATGATTATTGTTATTATACGCAAACTCAGCCAATGATAGATATCCATCCCATCCTTTTCCTTGCTCTAGCACGCACGCTCTTAGCATATCCTCTAAAGTCTGTATAGTTCTCTCCGTTTGACCATCTGTTTGAGGATGATATGCAGTACTAAAAAACAAACGAGTACCAAAAGCTTCTTGTAGTGCTCTCCAAAATCTAGAAGTAAATCGAGGATCTCGATATGAAATAATACTGTTAGGAATTTCATGCAACCGTACAATTTCCTTCATATACAACTGGGCCAACTTATTCAACGAGTAGTTTTTCTTAATGGGTAAAAAGTGCGCAGATTTCGTCTTTCTATCAACTATTACCCATATCGCATCATGACCTGTCTGAGTCATAGGTAATCCCATAATAAAATCCATAGATATACTATCCCAATTCCTCTCAGGGATTTCTAAAGGTTGTAACATCCCAGAAGGTTTTTGATGTTCTATCTTCACCTTTTGACAAACTAGACACTTAGACACATATTCAGCAATGCCTCTCTTCATTCCTGGCCACTAGTATAATCTTTTCAAATCTTGATACATTTTTGTAGATCCTAGATGGATTGTATACTTACTTTGATGAGCTTCTTCTAGAATCTTAGCCTTCAAATTCTCTCCTTCTGGTATACATGTTCTGCCCCGGTACATAATAATTCTATCCTCTGACATTGCAAAGTTAGGCTGATCTCTTCGATCTTGTAAAAATTGATCATGTGTCTGCGCTTATTTAATCTGAGTCTTCAAGTCACTTTCAATTCTTAATTCACTAACAATCAAACTACTAGGGATAGTCATAACTGATAATTTTAAATTTCTGAATTCCTCAATTAGCTCCATTTCTTTTATCAGTATTTGACTTAAATGCAACGACTTCCGGCTCAACGCATTAGCTACTACATTTGCCTTCCCTGGGTGATACTTTAATTCAAATTTTTAATCATTAATGAATTCCGTCCACTTTCTTTGCCTAATATTCAATTCTTTTTGGTCAAAGAGATACTTTAATCTCTTGTGATCACTGTATATTTCAAATACAGCTCCATACAAGTAGTGTCTCCACATCTTCAGGGAAAAGACTATTGCAGCCAACTCTAAATCATGAGTAGGATAGTTCTCCTCATGTGGTCTCAATTGTCGAGACGCATAAGCAAATACCTTACTTTCTTGCATCAAAACACAACCTAAACCTTTCTTGGAAGCATTTGTATAGACTACAAAGCATCCAGAAGGGTTAAGAACAACTAGAATAGGTGAAAAAGTCAATTTGACTTTAAGCTCTTGGAAACTATTCTCGCATTCTTCAGTCCAATTAAAGAGACTTTCTTTTCTGGTTAATCGAGTCAAAGGCAAAGCTATTTGAGAGAATTCCCGTATAAACCTTCTGTAATATCCTGCTAAACCCAAGAAACTTCTAATTTCAGTCACAGTTTTTGGTCTCTCCCATTTCAGCACTGCTTCAGTTTTACTGGGATCCACCGACACACCATATTTAGAAATTACGTGACCCAAAAACTTCACTTCTTCTAGCCAAAATTCACATTCTTCCAACTTAGCAAAAAGTTTCTTTTCCTTCAAAACTTGAAGTACTAATCGGAGATGCTGGTTGTGATCTTCCTCACTCTTAGAGTAGATTAAAATATCAACTATGAACACTACTACGAATTGATCCAAGTAAGGTCTAAAAATGCGATTCATATAGTCCATAAAGACTACAGGTGCATTTGTGACCCCAAAAGACAGGACTAAAAATTCATAGTGTCCATACCGAGTTCTGAAAACTGTTTTTGGAATGTCTTTTTCTTTAACTCCGATATGATGATTTATGACCTCAAGTCTATCTTAGAGAAAATAGTATCTCCCTTTAATTGATCTAATAGATTGTCTATTCTAGGCAACAGATACTTATTCTTAATAGTCGCCTTATTCAATTGCCTGTAATCAATACACAATCTCAAATTGCCATCTTTCTTCTTTACAAACAATACAGGCACTCCCCAAGGTGTTATGCTAGGTCTGATAAAATTCTTTTCTAACAACTCTTCGATCTATTTCTTCAGCTCTTGTAGTTCTACAGGAGACATTCTATAGAGAGTGATAGAAATAGGCCTCGCCTCTGGTGCTAGATCGATGGAAAATTCCACTTCTCTCTTTGATGGAGGTTTAGAAATCTCAGAGGGAAAAACCTCTAGAAATTCACGGACTACTGGAATCTCCAGCAGTTCCTGTTTCATACTCGGGTTGATGGTATACAGGAAAACACATCTAAGCTTTGTATCCCTCATCTCCTTATAGAGTCGGTGAGCACTAATAATGCTATACTTTTGGTCCTCCGGTGGGTCCGAGAGAAACTCAAAAGTCTTATTGCAACAATTCAGTAGGACTCGGTTCTGACTTAACGAATCCATACCCAAGATGACATCTATACCGTCCAGAGGTAGACAGATCAGATCCACTACAAAGGATATGTCATTCACTACAATGGGACAATTCAAACACACTGAGGAGGTAATTATTTTTCCTCCTGCAGGTGTCACCACCGCTAACTCGTATGGTAACTCCGCAATAGAGTGTTGTAATTTCTTTACACATTCTATTGCTATGAAAGAATGACTTGCACCAGAATCAAACAATACAATTAGAGGCAGATTATTGATACAACACGTACCTTGCATCAAATTAAGAGCTGTCTTTGCTTCAGTACCACTCAAAGTGAAAACTCTTCCTGTAGTTTGTTGAGTTCGTGCAAAACCTTTCCCTCTTCCCAGTGGACAATATCGTGCCATGTGCCACTTCTGTCCACATTGGTAGCAAGTAACTGAATCAAAATAACATGGATTATTCCCATAGAATTTCCCGCATTTTCCACACTGACCCGTTGTCAGATTTTTCAGAAAAGGTCTGGGTTCCACAGTTGCTGGTTGTTTACCTCTCATGATATTCTTCCCTCTGATATTTCTATCCATAAATAAGAACTCTCTCTTCCGCTTCCACTGAGTCCGCCTCTCCTTTTCATCCTTGACTACTTTTAGACTTGTCACCAGCATCCGGCATTTATTTACCAACAGGGCATATTCCCGAATCTCTAATGCCACCACATCATTTCTATGCTCCGGGTTCAGTCTTAATTCAAACTTCACTGCCTTCCAAGCTTTATCTGGATTATTCTTCAAAGTACTTGAGAACTTAGTCAGTTCTTCAAACTTGGTAATATAGTGCTCAATGGTCCCATTTCCCTGTCTAAGTTGAAGAAACTCAATCTCTTTCTCAGCTCTCACATTACTGGGAAAATATTTTTTCAGAAAAGTCTCTCTAAACTAGTGCCATGTAATTTCCCTGTCTTGATGTACCAGTAACTCTTTGGCTCCTCTCCACCAGTATTCAGCTTCTTCCATTAGCATATATGTTCCAAAATTGACCTTTTGCTCATCAGAACAATTTAGAACTTCAAAAATCTTCTCGAGTTCCGTCAGCCATCTCTTAGCAACTATTGGGTCATATGCACCCACAAAAGATGGAGGTCGCGTTCTTATAAATTCAGACCATCCATTACCATTTCCAGTTCTGTTCCCATTTCGATTTCTTTCATCTCCCCTAACCTCGTCATTATTATTAATATTCTGAAGATGCTGCAGAATCTGATTCGTAGTAGCTGCTTGAGCTTGAATAGCTGCGGCTATGTTATTTAAGGTAGCATCTGCGCTACCTGGCAGATTCCTTCTTGGTGGTGCCATAACTCATTGTATTAGTAAAGTAAAATATTAGTCACTGTTGAGGTGATCAAGCTCAACAGCAGTTCAAAATTTTACAGTAGTTATCACACTACACAAGATTATAAATAGAAAATACTAGTACTTTCCTACTGTATTTATCCGCTACCTTACACAACATTTCCACATAACTATTCAAGACTCCTCTAAGTCAATCTAGGTGACCACCCACCCCATGGTCACCTAAGATCGACCGCTCTGATACCAACTTTGTAACGTCCATTTTTTTTTACATTACGCATGTTAAAATATGCCATATGTAGAAACACAATATATATATATATACATATTTATTACAAACCTTATACATGTTATAATTATACAATACAACATTTCAAAACACAATATACATGTTTACATATATATTACAAATCTCACACATGTTATATTTATACAATACAACATTTCAATACATAAATAAGAGTCTTTATACAGCACTTCGCCCTTGAAATACAAAGGGTGAGGAGGTGGTGCTGACATTTAAATCTCCATCAGTAACACCATTTTGCCTTGCATCTCATTTCTTTTTATCTAAACATAACACCACAATAATAGTGAGAACAAAGGTTCCCAGTAGACTTAACATAAATAAAATATGATGAGAAAACATGAGTTATGTTCAGTTGTATAAGTTATAGAAAAATATCAAGATTTTGATATAAAATCATAATTTTTGTTTATGCATAATTATTATACTACACATGCACTGAAAGTCCATTTTTTTTATAATGCTCAGCCCTATCACGGCTTTTAATTTACTCATTTGCTATATGCTTAGTGACCGATCGACTACAGTCACAATAAGTGATCAGGGAATGTGAGTTCATCATCCTCCTGCCTCCTCACATTACCACTGACAGTCGGTTGGAGCGGCCCTCCCTTGGCTCACTCAGGCTAATAGGGAGTTCCTTACTCGGTACCGTCTCAAGCCATACAGCCCGTCGATATTCATCCATACATATAAATGTATATATATAAATTCATATTCATCAAATACAATATATAACTATCAAGCAACTCGTCATGAGCTTTAAGCTTGCCATTTAATTACTTTCATAATATGATGCATCATTTTTATACCAAATGATTAATAATCATTCATTACATACCAATATTCAATATAATTCATTTTAAGAAAAAGAATAATTTGTGACACCAAAATCATCATTTTAAAAGTATTTTTCTTGAATATATGTTTCCTAAAAATATTACAACAAACAAGATTATTTTTAGGCATAAAACAGTGAAAAGTATGATAATCTAGCACCCAACACGGCCTGGCCATGTTCAAGACACGGCCATGCTTGAAAAATACTTCAAATATGCTTTAAAATAGCCCTGAACATGGCCTACCCGTGTTGAAGCAACCCAGAACATGGCCTGGCCGTGTTCTGTGACCTTTCTTCACTTAGTCAATTATATCTCCCACATACAAACTCCAATTGAGGTGATTTCAAATCCTATAGAAAGCGAAGACAATTATCTACAACTTTTGTGTTTATGATTTCTTCATATTCTTTACGGATTATTCCCTGAAAATTAAAACAAAAACGCTTATTTTTACTATCCTAAATTTTGACCTCTGCTCAATTAACCAGCCATATCTTCCTCATATGAACTCCAAATTAAGTAATTCTAAATCCTATAGATTTGTGAGATATATATCTACAATTCATATGTTAACCATTTCTTTATAATCCTTATCGAATTTTCCTAGAATTCCAAAAACCGAAGCTTCTCCAATTATTCCGAAATTCAGCTTAATTTATCATCTACTTTGATTTCCTTTTATATAATCTCATGCTCCCATATGCATATCCAAAAATTCAAAATAGAATTCCATGTAAATATCCAGACCACATGTTATTCAAAATCACATCTAACAAATCTAAAAGCATATATATAATTTTGTACAAAAATTTATTAGAAGATGTTAAATTTACTTCAAATTCTTTTAAACTTGGTGCTTGATTCCTTGATTTCTCTTTACCCTTCCGTCTCCTTCTTCTTCCTCTTTCTCTTCCTTCTCCTTCCTCTTTCTCTTCTTCTTCTTTCTCTTCTTCTTCTTCCCCTTTTCTCTTCTTCCCCTTTCTTTTTCTTCTCTTTTCTTTTTCTCCTTTTCTTTTTCTTCTCTTTCCCTCTATCACTCCCTCCCCTTCTCCTTCTTATCTTTCCATTATTTTATTTTATTTTATTTTTTCCCTACTTACCCCTTACCTACCACCTCTTTATCTCCAAAATTCCCTTGCCATCATCCATAATTACACTAATGCCATCCCCATTAATTACATAAATTAAATGTCATTTTAACCATTCCTACTATCTTATTTAACTTAAGTAAAAATAATTTAATCCTCCCATGAGATCCACAATCCGTTCTCCTCTCTGAAAGAAATAAATTTCAATTAGTAACATAAGAAAAAAAAATCGGGGATGTTACAAATTCCAACTTACCTTATGACTGTAACTCTATACCTTCTTATTAACATCAACAAATTCATTATCAAAAATTTCAAGCTTTTCTTCTATCATATTTAAAAGCACCTCATTCTAACTTATATGAATCCCGTTTAATTTACCCAATCATTTTAAGAATATTTTTTTCCTACAATTATTCATACAAGAATTTTCAATTTCAACATAATTCACATCCAAGATACTAGACTCAATTTAGCATGATATAAACCTTTAACACAAATATCTTAATCACTTACATTATTTTCGGACATGATTCTCATAGTATTCTCCATATTTCTAAATTAAAAGTTCAAAGATTAATTTAAATCCTACTTCCCATATTTTATTCCTTAAGAACTTTAACACCACTAATTTTCTTGATTACATTCGTGAAAACACCATAAGGTCATCATCTGTTTATTCCTTTTACCTAAAAAGCTTTATATAGTTCGGTGTCCAAACTCACTATTTTAAATTATAACTAGTTTAATATCCATCTTCCTCCAAGATTTCATTCATTAATCACTTCGAACCAATTGAAATAACAAATTTCCTAATTTTGTCTTACTTATCCTCAAGTAAACCCAATATGCTCACATCTTCCTCTTATAATACTTTTCCATCACTAGCCAATCCTTAAGCAATCCTAACATATCTTACTTTCATCATTCATATCATGTCTGCTACTTACCCATTTCAATTCACTTCTCACACATTTATATATTTTAATGACATACTATCCAAATATCAAACATCACCCAAATCACAATCTCGACATATGAAAATAGTCATTTACTCACTCACCTATTAGAAAACCTACGGTGTTTCATGTAAAACCTCAAATAGTGCTATTTTTCTATTGTCTTGGTAGTTATTCATTCGTCTAAAACTCTCTCCAAAAATAAACTGTCAATTGTGGTCCTTGATAAAAAATAATCGATATCAGTACCTTATGAAGTCTAATTATCTTATTTAAATACAAATTTGCATACTGAGCTACGTTATATGTGGTTTTCACTGTGTTGACCTATCAATGATCACTTGAGTCAAATCTCTTTTTTTTTGTCTACGGTAGCCCTGTAACAAAATCCATAGATGATTCTTTCTATGACTTATCCTATACTCTTCTTGATATTTGAACGTATATTTGATTATGTTTATGAGAATAACTGTAAAATTTAACGAAAATTCTAATTAAAGAAAATTTGGAATAAAAGAGAGAATTTCGAAAATGGGGATAAGAACCGTAAAAAATATGTATATTTACTACATGGGTTAAAGAAGTACAAAGAAAATATGAGAATTTACGTTTTGGGGCGTAATTTTTATTTTTAAATGATAGTAACAAATATATTTTTATTTGTTTAAAAATGATTATGTCTTGCTAAACGTAAGTAGACTTTTAATTAAAATAATTATTGTTTTGCTTAAAATAATTATATTGGCCTCTAATAAATTTTTGTTTTATTTTTAGAAATATTCTTTCTTTTAATATGTATAAAGATATTTATTTTAAAATTTGTTTTATTACGATTTTTATCAAGAAAAATCATGATTTAAGAGTTTAACTAAATGTTTATGAGAATGTAAATTTTTAGAAATTTTTGGGATATTTTACAATGAAAAACGGTATTTATATGAATATCTATGAAATAAACTGAACATAAATCTAAATATTTAATTATTAAATTATTATTATTATTATTAAAAGGAAAAGAGAATTGGGGGACGGGGAGACGAAATGCAGAAGAAGAGTGGTAGAGGAAATGAATAGTGAGAGTGAATAGTATGAATAGTAACCTTCAATTTTCTCTCTAGATATGGAGTTTCTATTAGCTTCTGATCTCAAAACTAAGGGTACCACTAGATTTCGGACGAAGAATACTATGGTTTTGACCGATCAATTTTTCAAATCAGTCGTTGAATCACCGTAGATCTGAAGTAGAAAATCTCAAAAATGCTATTTTATAATAGTACCTCTATTTTGATTAATATGGAATATATGAGATTATGGTTTTATGGAGGAATTCTATTGGAAACACTGTCTGCTAACAGCAGGTGATGTTAGCCCTGGTGCACTTTAATTGCCTAAGCTAGCAGGGGGTGGTGCTAGCCTCGTGTGAGAGCCAACACACAGAAGATGATATGTGAAGGAGAGCGGAATGCCTCCTATATAGGCGAGATGCCAGTTATATGAGATGTGATTTGCTTTCCCTTGCTGTGTGCTTGAGAAATACCCATATAGAGTCCCTTCGTGTGTCCTCTTGAATGATAGTAGGGCAAACCTCAGCGAGATGCTGAGTTTAGGCAAATCCTATACCACCAAAGTACGGAAGGGGTTAAACTCTGATATGGTAGTTTTAATATGGGATCCTCCAAATATTTTGATAAGAATTATGTTGATGCATATCATGATTTTATTATCGTTTTTACAGCTTTACTTATGAACTGAATATGAATTTGAATTTGAACAGAGATTATTTGAAATGCGGGTCCCATATGAATGTACCTCTGAATTGTGATTTTCAATGTAAAAAGTTTAAAAATAAAGAGTACATCCATATGTTGACCTAAGAGGTCATAGGAGGTATTATCTGCTCACTGAGTTGTAAAACTCACTACACGTTGTTGATATGTTTTTCTGATAAAGACCCAGGGTTTAGTCCTGTGGCTTCTTGATAGACTAAGTGTTGTAGTTCCGTGGTGAGTCTAAATTGTTTCTGAGCTCTCAGTGTTTAAATTGTAATATAAATGTACTTTAGAGTTGCTATGAACATCACAGGCATGATCCTTGTTTCCGCTGTAAAACTGATAAATGTAGACTTGGCATGTATAATTAGTTATATTGGAAACTTGCAAACATATGATATTATCCTGATATGCCATAATATGATGATGATTACAAATAGATAAAGATAAGGTTATCAGACAGTATTGTTATTCGCGTTCCTAAAATTAGGGGCGTGACAAGTTATATTCATATGGGACCCGTATTTTTAATATTCTCAAATCCAAGGATATTCAGATATCCAAAACCATATGCAGCACGGTATGATCATTAAGCAAATGTTGTTATGTTTGGCTGTATAAGCTATAGTAAAATATTAAGATTTGAAAATAAAATCATCACTTTTAATGCACCTACCTCACTTAACAATCTGGTCAATGCAATAAAAACATAACTCATTTGCTATACGCATATTGATTGATCGACTACAGTCATAATAAGTGATCAGGAAATGTGAGTACATCACCCTCCTGCCCCCCACATTACCACTGTCACCCGGTTGGAGCGGCCCTCCCCCAGCTCACTCAGGCTAATAGGGCGTCCCCTATTCGGTACCGTCATAAGCCATACAACCCGTCGATATTCATCCATACATATAAATACATGTAAAATTATCAAGCAACTTGCTATGTGCTTTACGCTTGTCATTCAATCTCATTTATAATATGACATGCATCATTTTCACAAGTATATAGCTTTACAAATCAATGTATCATGCACATAATATTCACTTTATCAAATAATGATAAATACTAGAACCACATATTCAATGAGTTCCAAAATCCATTTCGAAAACCGTTCTCTTCTTGAACTATGTGCCAGTTCGTAAGAAAAATAAATATTTTAACACATTTCAGAAACTTATGATAGCATAAATAATTGTAAACAGAAACAATTATACATTTATAGTTCGAGAAGAGCATGAGATAAGTCATAGAAAGAATTATCTACTCACAGGGTAAGGGCTCTAGATTGGACAGCCATAAAATACACTTCTTCAATCCACATTTGACTAAACAGACTTCAAAAACGTGTCAGGAGGGTCCAAATTTCAAGAAAATGACTTCGGAAACTTGGTCACTATTCACCGTCGGAAAATACTATTTATCACTGTAAAATACTATTCACCAAGAACAAAAAGTTGTCAGATAGCTGAAAAATTTCATATCCTAAGGTTTATCTAGCTCCTGAATCCATGTATGGTGTCAAATTTCCAATTTGAAGTCTCTAAGTAAGCGTTTCAGAGTTTTTCTTTTTTTGAGATTTTGTACTTCTGATCTACGACGATTCTATGGTTGATTTGAGAAATTGTTTGGTTAAAATCGTAGTATTCTACATCCTGAATCCAGTGGTATCCTTAGTTTTGAGATCAGAGGCCTGTAGACACTCCAGATTTAGAGAAGAAAATAAAGGTTACTATTCACACTATTCATTCTCTTCTATTTTTACGTTTCGGTTTCCGTCTCCCCTCCCTCTTTTCTTTATTCTTTATAATAATAATAATAATTATTTAATAATTAAATAATGTAATTTTATTTTATATATATTCATATAAATACCGTTTTTCAACCCTAAAACATCTCAAAAATTTCTAAAAATTTACATTCTCATAAACTTTTAATTAAACTCTTAAATCATGAATTTTCTTGATAAAAATCTTAATAAAACAAATCACAAAATAAATATCTTTATACATAATAAAAGAAAGAATATTTCTAAAAATACAACAAAAAATTATTAAAGGCCAATATAATTATTTTAAGCAAAACAATAATTACTTTAATTAAAAGTAGACTTGCTTTTAGCAAAACATACTCATTTTTAAACATATTATATACAACATGACTTTTTTTTTTTAAATGACTATGCAAGTTTTGCTGGAAGTAAATATATTTTTGTTTAAAATAATTATTGTTTTGCTTAAAATAATTATATTGGCCTCTAATAAATTTTTGTTTTATTTTTAGAAATATTCTTTCTTTTAATATGTATAAAGATATTTATTTTGAGATTTATTTTATTAAGATTTTTATCAAGAAAAATCATGATTTAAGAGTTCGACTAAAGTTTTATGAGAATGTAAATTTTTAAAAAAATTTGGCATATTTTAGGGTGAAAAATGGTATTTATATGAAATAAAATAAAAATAAGTCTAAATATTTAATTATTAAATAATAATAATAATTAGTATAAAAAAATATATTAAAAGAGGAAACGGGGGAAGACGAATGGATGCAGAATTTCTGAAACTGATGAATAGTGAACCTTCAATTTTCTCTCTAGATCTGGAGTGACTATTGGCTTATGATTTCCAAACTAAGGGTACCACTGGATTCAGAACAGAGAATACTACGGTTTTGACCGATCAATTTTTCAAATTAAACGTTGAATCGCCGTAGATCTGAAGTAGAAAATCTCAAAAAAATGTAAACTTTGAAACTCTTACTTAGAGACCTCCAATTGAAAATCTGACACCATAGATGGATTCAAGAGCTAGATAAACCTTAGGATATGAATATTTTCAGGTATCTGACATCTTTTTGTTCGTCATGAATAGTGATTTCCAGTAGGTGAATAGTGATTTCCGGTAGGTGAATAGTATTTTCTAGCGGGTGAATAATATTTCGGCCAGCGTGAACAGTATTTTTTAGTTGTGAACAGTGACCAAGCTCCCAGAGTCATTTTTTAGGTTTTTGGACCCTCCGGATATGCTTTTTAGGTCTCTTTGATCAAATTGAGATTGGAAAAGTGTATTTTAAGGCTATCAAATCTGGGACTCTTATCCTGTGAGTAGATGATTCTTTCTATGACTTTCCCTATACTCTTCTTGATCTTTAAGCATGTATATGATTATGTTTATGAGATGTTTACACTTTTATATGTTTATGAAATAAATTAAAATTATCTGAATTGCTTACATTTTGAAATATAGTTCAAGAAGAGTATAGTTTTAAAACTAGATTTTTGAACTCATGGAATATCTGATTTCACATGTATTTCTCATTAAATGATAAATTGAATATTTATGCACGTGGCATTGATTTATAAAGCTATATGATTGCCTCGAGAAAGGGCATGTATATGTGATAAACCCTGAATGGGTAATTTATGACAGATGAATTTGTACTGAGACTGAAAGTCAGTATTATATTGAGAATTTTATACTGGATTATATGGTATATGTGTATATGATATTTTCTGTAGAGGAATCCTATTGGAAACACTGTCTGCTAACAACAGGTGATGTTAGCCTTGGTGCACCTTGATAACCCATCTAGCAGGGGGCGGTATTAGCCTCGTGTGAGTACCAACACACAGGAGATGATATGTGAAGGAGAGTAGAATACCTCCTATATGGGTGAGATGCCAATTATATGAGATGTGATTTGCCTTCCCTTGTTGTGTGCTTGGGAAATACCCATATAGAGTCCCTTCGCGTGTCCTCTTGAATGGTAGTAGGGCAAACCTCAGCGGGATGCTGAGTTTAGGCAAATCCTATACCACTAAAGTACAGAAGGGGTTAAACTCTGATATGGTGGTTTTGATATGGGATCTTCCAAATGTTTTCATGTGAAATGTTTTAGTGCATATCAAGTTTGATTTAAGATCATATTGTGTCATATGTGGTTACAGAAATTTGAATGTGATTTGAACTGAAAATATTTGAAAATGCAGGTCCCATATGGATGTACTTTTGAACTATAATTTTTGATGTGATAATTTTTAATATATGAGTACATCCATATGTTGATTTGAGAGGTCATAGGAGGGATTATCTGCTCACTAAGTTGTCAAAGTCATTACATGATATTTCTATATTTTTCAGATAAGAATACAGAGTTTTGTCTTTTCCCTTCAGATGGGTGATCAGCTAGGCGACATTTTCTTTGGTGAGCCTATTTTGTTTCCAAGGCTCGTAGATTTTGATTTATATTGTACTTGTACTCTAGAGTATGCCCCATATGCCACATGCAGGATCTCTGCTTCTGTTGTTATTCAGATGTTTATGGACTTATTCTGTATATGGTATATGTCTGGGAGAACATATATGTATCTATTTCCATGATAAAGGATTGGAATATTCATGTTTATGGAAAATATAAGTTCATGGTATATGCGTTTCACATGCCCTAAAATTAGGGGCGTGACAAGTTGGTATCATCTACATATATAGGAGGATGCTAAGTTCTAGGTATTATTCCTACAGCTCTAGCTGTATGAAATATCCTAGGAAAAACAGTTGGGGAAGAATTTAGAGCTGTCTTTATGCATGAGCGCATAGCTAGAATGATGACCAATGACGATGCCTTCATTACTTTACCAAGTGATTTTGGTACTTTAGAGGAGATTTTCCAAATAGTCTCTTGGGCACAACTGAATATCCATCACAAACTGATAGGTTTGTTAAATGTTAACCACTTCTTTGATGGTCTATTGTCTTTTCTTGATCAGGCTGTGGAACAAAGGTTCATCTCACACTCAGCACGACGAATTCTCATCTCAGCTTCAAATGCTGAGGAGTTGATTGATGGTTTACAAGCATATGTTCATGTACCTGATCCAATTATGACTCGAATAGATTGGAAGACAGACAACTGTGGAAAGCACAAGTTAGATTTGGATCTTCATCTTTAATTGTAGTAGTACGTAGCAATTGTTGTTCCACTTTTACTTCCTTAGGGTCAACTTGAATACCATCCTTACTAGTCATATGCGTTATGAAAATAAAACTACTAAGTCAAAATTCGTATTTTGAAACTCGGCATATAGCTGATACTCCCTTCTGAATTTGTAAAACTGTCCTCAAACGTTGCTTATGATCCTCTATACTCTTGAAATATATTAATAATATCGTCAATGAATATATTTACAATTTAATCCAAGAATGGCTTAATTACTATTTATTAAATCCATAAGTGTAGCTAGGGCATTTTTCAAACTAAATGACACCACCCAAAACTCATAATGCCCATAACGAGACCTAAAAGAAATTTTTCGAATACCCTCTTCCCTTATCTTCAATTGATGATATATCCGAGGCAAAAATTTCACTGTATAAATCAATATCATATGCATAACATATTTCCTTTTCCATATAATGAGAAATACATTTAAAAACAACATGCTAAATGTGTTTCAAAATTCATTTCAAAAGTCATACTCTTCTTGAACTAGATATCATATTTCAATTATTTCAGATATTCTAAACCATTTTAGGAACATATAAAAGTATAAATAACTTGTAAACATACTCATTTATCAATTTAAAGTTTAAGAAAAGTAAAGGCAAGTCATAAAAAGAATAATCTACTCACAAGGTAAGGGTTCCAGATTGGACAGCCCTAAAATGCACTTTTCCAATCCACATTTGACTAAACAGACTTCAAAAATGTGTCCGAAGGGTCCAAAAACCTAAAAAATGACTCCAGGAGCTTGGTCACTATTCATGCCGGCCGAAATCACTATTCACCACAGGAAATCACATTCACCCACTGGAAATCACTATTCACGACGAACAAAAATCTGTCAGATGGCCGAAAAAATTTATATCCTAAGGTTTATCTAGCTCGTGAATCCATCTACGGTGTCAGATTTTCAATTAGAGGTTTCTAAGTAAGAGTTTTAGAGTTTACCTTTTTCTTAGATTTTCTATTTCAGATCTATGACGATTTAACGGCTGATTTGAAAAATTGATTAGTTAAAACCATAGTATTCTCCGTCTTGAATCTAGTGGTACCCTCAGTTTTAAGATCAGAAACGAATAGGCACTCTAGAATCATGACTTTTCTTGATCAAAATGTTAATAAAAAAAATCAAAAAATAAATATTTTTATGCATAATAAAAGAAAGAATATTTTTAAAAATACAACAAAAATTTATTAGAGGCCAATATAGTTATTTTAAGAAAAAAAAATAATTATTTTAAACAAAAATATATTTACTTCTAGCAAAACATGGATAGTCATTTTTAAAAAAATCATACTTGTTTATAATAAAATATTATTTAAAAATAAAAATTTTGGGATATTACATTCCACACCCTCGAGGGACATTACGAATATCTCGTAATGCCCTTTGGATTGATGAATGCACCTGCAATCTTTCAAGCTGCTATGAATCACATCTTCTGGCCTTATCTTTGAAGGTTCGTGCTCATATTCTTTGATGACATATTGGTTTATAGCAGTGATTGGGATTCTCACTTAGCTCACTTGGAATGTGTTTTGAGTATCTTGAGTTCCACGCAGTTTGTAGCAAATCAAAAGAAGTGTAGTTTTGGGAAATCTCAGGTAGAGTATCTTAGACATGTCATCTCACAGGAAGGGACTTTTGTTGATCCAAAGAAAGTGGTGAGTGTGAGAAACTGGCTGGCACCCCAAAATGTCAAGGGAGTATGGGGATTTTTAGGCTTGACAGGGTACTATCAAAAATTTATCAAAGGGTATGGAAAAATAGCCAAACCTTTGACTGAATAAACCAAAAAGACGGGTTCAAGTGGATAGATAAAACAACTCTGGCTTTTGAAGTTTTAAAGGAAGCTATTACCTCAGCCCCTGTGCTTACCTTACCAGATTTTTTCCAACCATTTGAGGTTGAGTGGGGTGCCTTAGGGCAGGGAATAGGAGTAGTACTAATGCAGTAGGGAAAACCAGTGGCCTACTTTAATCAAGCTCTATCACCAAGTAACCTTATGAAATCTATCTATGAGAAGGAGCTAATGGCAGCAGTTCTTGTAGTGCAGCACTGGCGCCAATACTTGATGGGGAGAAAATTTGTCATTTTTTATATTAGAAAAGCTTGATGCATTAGATGTAGCAATCTGTTATTACTGTTTGGTAGTAAGATTGGCTATCTAAATTGTTGGGATTTAATTTTGAAGTTGTATATAAACGAGGGCGTGAGAACAAGGTTGCAGACTCCCTGTCTCGCCTCTGTGAAGAAGAGGGGCAGTATGCAACAATAAGTTCTTCTCCATTATGGCAGCATAGTAAAAATTTTCAACGGGAGCTTGCAAAGGATGAAAAATTACAAGGAATCATTAAGGCTTTGGAGTAGCAGTTTCCTACCCTAGTGGGTTTTTCACTACACAAGGGAGTGCTACTCTATAAGGGCTATTTAGTGTTACCCTCCAAATCTGAATTCATCCCTACTTTACTTTATCAATTCCATTCTTCTCCCACAGGAGGACACTTAGGTTTTCTTAGCACTTATAAGCATTTGGTAAATAATCTTTTCTAGTTTGGCATAAAGAAACAAGTATTGGATTTTGTTAGAAGCTGTGACACTTGCCAGAGGTATAAGCATGCAGCTACTACCCCGTATGGCCTTATCCAGCCTCTGCCAATTCTTAATTTAATTTGGGAGGATATATCTATGGATTTTATCACGGGGTTACCAAAATCTAAGGGCTATGAAGCAATTTTTGTGGTGGTGGACTATCTCTCAAAATATGCTCATTTTATTCTACTCAAACACCCTTATTATGCTAAAAGTATGGTTGTTTTGTTTGCTAAAGAGATCATTAGGCTGCATGGCATCCCAAATTCTATCCTCAGTGATAGGGACCCTATTTTTGTCAGTATCTTTTGGAGGGAGTTGTTTAAGATGTGTGGAACTACTTTAAAAATAGGATCAGCCTATCACCCAAAAACGGATGGCCAAATCGAAATGATCAACCAATGTTTGGAAGCATACTTGCTTTGTTTTGTAACAGAACAACCCAATAATTAGTCAAATTGGGTCCCATGGGCAGAGTTTTGGTATAACTCAACCTTTCATATTTCTACGGGAACTTCATCATTTGAAGTAGTCTATGGAAGGAAGGATCTTACAGTAGTACGTTTCATGAGTGGAGAAACTAAAGTAGAATTAGTAGCAAGGGAATTGCTGGATAGTGATGAGGCCTCAAAACAACTGAAATTTAATTTCACCAAGGCTCAACAACAGATGAACAAATATGCAAATAGAGGGAGACAACATAAGGAATTTCTAGTAGGGGAATGGGTTTTTCTCAAGCTCCGACCTCACAGGCAAGTTTCAGTCACCCAGAAAATTTATTCTAAGTTATCTCCTAGATTTTATGGGACTTTTCAGATTTTGGAGAGAGTGGGAGCTGTGGCTTAAAAATTACTGCTGCCCTCAACTTTAAAAATTCATCCAATTTTTCACATTTCATTATTGAAGAAAGCTGTGGGGAATTTTTCTGTTGAGACTTCATTGCCTAAAGACTTGGCCATGGATGAGGCTATAATTCCCACCAATGTGTTAGGGTCTTGAGTGAGATGGCACAAAGGTCAGTAAATTAAAAAACACCTAGTCCAATGGCTTAGGTTGTCTGAGGATGAAGCCACTTGGGAGGAAGAATTTGCTTTGTGCAGCCAATTTCCTCATTTCCACCTTAAGGACAAGGCTGAGGTTTTAGGAGGTGGTATTGATAGGAACCCTGAAGATATTGGGGAAAATGACATGGATTAGTTGTTGGACTGTAACATTAGGCCCAAAATATGGAAGGTATATTCTAGGAGGGGCAAATATGCAACGGGGAGAGAGGAAAGGGAGAAAGTTGACGTGGAGAGTTAGTTAGAAAGAAGAGTGTATTAGGGGAGGTTGTGGAGAGAGAAGGATCAAGTTGTTAGAATTTTCTTTCTGTTTTGGCAAAGCCATTGAGGTTCTGAAGGAGCTTTGCTTTGGGTTGAGTAACCTATTTCTAGGAATTATGGACTGTTTATGAACTTTACTCAATATAACTGATAGAATAATTCCCAGTAATCTATTAGTTGCTGTGTTTGTATTTTCTCTTCAAGTCTTTAATACATAAAACTATCTTATTCTCACCATTTGGTTGGGAAGGATAACCATAGTTGATGATCACATATTGCAATTATTGATGGATTTCTAAATGTAACCTTATTATACTATGATGAAGAATCATGTTAACTATTTATTAACCTGAAAATTGACCATAGCCACTGTTCCATACATATGTGAATGTTTGCATGGGTAAGGTTCATATATGTAATCTATTGTGGTAATCAAACAAATCTGATGTGAAGATTTATTTTTTTGAACACTAAAGACAACAGTGAACATTGTAGATAAACTATCATATTTAGGCTAATGCTTAAGGGCCTCCGCAACAAATTCTCATCCTTGAACATTAAGAATTCATTTATGCTCTCTTGATATAATACGTTCTTTTCTCAATAATTATTTTATGTCATCAGTAACTGAACAAACTCTTTTTAAATTGCTCTTTTTATAGTACCTTGGTCATCACGATTCTATTTCCATAACTTTTCTCAATGTATCCTTAATTCTACTATTTTTGTCAACATGATTCTATTCTATTCTAGCAACATACATACACTTTATCTTGTCCAAGTACATTGTTCACTCTCTTTTTCAATTGCTCACTTTCACTCCAATCAATTTTGTAGAAAATATTATTGATAAAAGTTGGTTGAATATTGGAAATAGAGCTGATCCAAAGTATATACAAGGAGTAGATAATTTTCTTTAGTGGGCATACAATCAGTGAAGGGCAACTAACAAACTTAGATGTTCGTGCATAAAATGTAGAAATACAGTATTCAATGTGAGACACGAAGTACAGTTTCAACTATTGAAGAATGGTTTTTGGCAATCTTACAAGGCTTGGGATCTTCACGGAGAAACTTTAGGGATGACTTCATATCTCCCTTATGAAGTCAATGCTGAAGAGGATGATATATCTGGAATGATAAACGATGCATATGGAGTTTCTAATACCGAGGATATCAATACTCATGTAAAGAATAGGGAAGAGCCAAATTTGTAAGCAAAGAAGTTTTACCAACTTCTCAAAGATGCTGAAACAAGTCTATATCCAAATTGTGAGAAGGTGTCTCAAAGTTGTCATTTATCATTAGGTTACTTAATCTGAAGTGTCTTAATCATTGGAGTGATAAATCTGTAGATATGTTATTAGACTTATTTAAACAAGTATTACTAGAAGGGTCCTAAGTACCAAGTTCTTATTATGAAGCAAAGAGAGTTATTCAAGATTTAAGGTTAGACTACAAAAAAATATACGCATGTAAAAATGACTGTATTCTATACAAGAATGAATATGCTAATGCACAATTGTGCCTTAAGTGTAAGTTGTCAAGATGGAAATTAAACGAGAAGAAAGGCAAGAAAGAAGCACATAAAGTGCTGCGATATTTTATAATAAAGCCTAAATTGCAAAGACTATACATAGCAAGACATACTGTTAAAGATATGAGGTGGCATAAGGAGGAACATGTTAATGATGGTGTGTTAAGGCATTCAACTGACTCCATTGCTCGAAAAACCTTTGATGAGGAACATCTTGATTTCTTCATTGATCCTAAAAATGTTAGGATGGGTTTAGCAAGCGACGGCTTCCAACCATATGAAAACATGAGTGCCAACCATAGTATTTGGCCAGTTGTTTTTGTACCATATAACTTGGCTCCTTGGAAATGTATAAAACAACCATATTTCATGATGACACTTCTTATTCTAGGCTTTAAGTCTCCACAAGATGATATAGATGTATGTTTAGAGCCAATGATTGAGGAGTTGAAAGAATTGTAGGAGGTTGGGACAGAGACATATGATGCTTATTCACACTCAAATTTCAATATGCAGGCCTATATCATGTGGACAATAAATGATTTTTCTGGATATGACAATTTTTCAAGATGGTCAACAAAAGAAAAATTAGCATATTCATATTGCCAATAGGACAATGAGTTTATTAGCTTAGCTATAGGACCTCAAAGAGTTGTATGTAGGTATACAACATTTTTAATTAATAGATTTAGATTTCATACACGAGATTGTGAATCTCAAAGAAAAACAAAAAATAATGGAGTTCTAGTGAAAGGAGATGATTCAAATTGTGAGAAGGAATATTACGGTGTCATTGAGGATATTTATGAGCTTTCTTACGTGGAAGAAAGGAAAATATATCTTTTTAAGCATCATTGGTGGTATGTTGCTCATTTAGGATGATGATACAAAGTTGACAGATATGGATACACAAGTGTGAATACTCGTCGCTCATTGAATACAGGCGAACCATTTGTCATGGCATATCAAGCAGAACATGTGTTCTATTTGGATGACACAATTAATCAAGATTTGTTTGTTGTTGTGAAAATAAATCCTCGTGACCCTTTTAGCATGCCTTGTGAAGATGATGAGGGCGAATCATTGTTTGTCGAAGATGCTTACCAACAAGAGGAGATTGAACATAATTTATTTATTTATTTACATTGAGGACTTGAATGATATTTCAATGGTGTTATGTAGGGATAACGTACAACCTTAAAGTGTTAGGCATCAGATTGAAGGCATAAGTGCCAAAAAAGTTAACTTCATCAATGACGATGATGAAGATGAGATCGTGGATGAAGAATGTTATGAAGGATAATTTTTATCTGGAGATTACATGTGAAACACCATACAATATAAACTGTTTACATAGTGCTTAATTTTTTGTTGTCTTAGATTCTTTGCATGCACTTATTATTTTTTCTGTAATCATTTATGTTATGTTTTTTTTAATAAGGCAACAAAAGATCTCAGGTATTGAATTAGAACTTAATTATGTAATTCTTTCTTTTATTAAAGTATTCCTTTTCTTTAAGTGTGGAATTGACAATATGTTCTATTTATATGTAACAGGTGGATTTGATGATGATAAGAAGAAGAAAAGGTGGACAAGGTGGCTGTGGGTATAGAACGGTCCCATGAGGTGCTTTTAATGAAGGATCCCCACAACTATCTATACAAACACAAAATGAAGAGATCCAAGCACAACTTGTCACACCAACTTCTCGGCATCCAATTAGTAGTGCTAGTATAGGAATAGAATACTCAACATGTGTTACTTAAGATTTATTATTATGAAGGTAATAACTAGCATCACTTAATTCATAGCTTTTTGCAGTACATCTAGAAAGGTTAGAGGAAGTTACAAATGCGTTATAATGGATGAAAAGATAAAAAATGGAAAGAAAATTATAGTTGAGATCCTTAATGATATCCTTCGAGCTGTGGGAGAATGATAAGGGATCTTGTCAACTACATTGGATATATCACACGATGTACATGTCCATTAAAAGTGAAAAAGTGGACCGATATTTGGGAAGAATGTGGATCGTAAATTTTGATGAGAGTAAAGGTAATAACTAGCATATTTGTCTATCATATTAAATGGTCAGTATTCATTTAATTGATTTATCAACTTTGGGTTTATTGTTGTAGAAAATTTTTAAGGTCGGGAGAACACTAGAGTGCCATTTAATGCATTCATTAACGCCACTTCACAAGGTTGTTACAGAACTTGGAGGTCAAATTTGTATGAGCACTATTTGTACAATTCTGATGAAGAATTACTTGTGCATCCTTCTCCTGTAGTCAATGATAATGATTGTAGGCATTTAATTAGTTATTTTGGCTTAAATGATTTTAAGGTAATCTATAATAACACATTTAAGTAGCACATAAAATAACCAATGCATTAAGCTCATTATTATGTTAAATTCAGGGCAAAAGCTCAACAAATATGCAGAATATGGCTAAGTAAATAACAAAGCATATGTGTAGATCTTGATCGTTTACAGAAGTTGAGGAATCAATGGTGAAATTGTAGGGCAATGTACTTTTATGTATACACTTATTTTCATGTTGAGTAACAATGATGTTTCATGATAGAAAAATTGTGAAACTGGAAAGAAGGTGCCAATTGACCAAATATGGGAGTTGTACCATACACGTAAAACTAAAAAAGGCGATATCGTATGGTCTAATACAAAGTCTTAAGAAGTTCATGTATAATTTACTAGTTTTATTACTATTTTCAAAATTTGGAAGTTTATATTCTTCTTTTTATTCTAAATTTTTGCTCAGTTTTATTGTAGAGTAAACTTCTTGAGATTTTAGCCAAACAATCTCAAGAAGATACCACGAAACATCTAATCAATGATGAAATATTGACTCAAGTACTTAGTCAAAGAACAAGATTTTTTCGAGGTAAAGGCTACGGTGTGAAACATCCTCCCAAGAGAGTCATTGATCGAATTGCTCCTCAACAACTTCAATAGCAAAAAAGAAAATTATGCGAAGAGGTTGTTACGGAGGTACGTGAAGAGATAAAGATCCAAGAAGTAAAAACACAAGAAAAAGTATGTGAAGAGATGAGGATTCGAGAAACAGAAGTGTGCGAAGAGATGCGAGTTTGAGAAGAGAGGATGCAAGCACAATTTGAAGAAAATGTATAATTGTAGATGGTTTCTCTAATCACATCTCTCCAATAAGTATTCCTTAATAATACCTGTTTGGTTCAATTTATATTATTTCATTTTAACTCCAAACTGTATATTAAATATGTTTATAAGTTAAACCCATCTGTATCATTTTAAGTCTTGTGTAGTTCCTCCAATGAGTGGTGTAATCCTTTTATGGCATTTATTTTTTGGTTTTCAACTTTTTCATTATAAGAATGATGGAATGTTTTTGGCTTTTAGATTTTTGATTATAAGTGGCTGTGACAAAAGGACTTTCCCATATAAGCCATTTGTTTTATTTTTCTCTTTTGATATAAAGTACTTGTAGTGCCACACAGAGAGATAATAATATGTAGACCTTACTGTCTTGTCATGCTTGGCTATTGGAGAACATGATGAACAATAGAGACTAGGAACACCCATAACTACTATTTTTTGTAATTTGTAGATAATGGTAATTTAAATATTTTTCACTTCCGAAAGGTAAATATAATTAAGCATTAATAGAAATTAATTTAAAATGAATTAATAATATTATTGTTGCATTGTGTTATTGGTTAGTTTTTCTCTTTTTCCTGTCATTTTTAGCCTTTCCATGGTTGAAAATATTCATGAGAATTGGCTGAGCAATATAACTACAATTACTTGGTTATATAGACTTACAAAATAACATGTCAATTTGAAAATGGTTGAACTTCATTGTTGTATGGCTTTTGTTTTTATGTGCTTCCTTTCTCTTTTATTCTGTTATTCTCTGGCCAATTCATTTTCTTCCTTTTTAGGTAGCATTAATAAATGAAGGCTCAAGCCATAAGGATTTGTCATTGTTCTCTTGCATCAACAATTTAAAGAGAGCTTTTCTTTTTACTTTACGTATTTATTGGCCACAAAACTGAGGTATGTCATAATGAAACTTATCTTACTTTTTTGTGTGATATTTTGGTAAGACAAATTGGTCTTACTTTTTTGTTTGATATTTAAAGAGAGCTTTTCTTTATATTGTACATATCTAATTCTCTTGCATAATCTCTCCTGTTGTTTTGTGCAACTTTTTTTTGTGATACAAAAGATTAAGAGAGGAGACTACTTCATCTATTTTATAATTTTATTGTGAAATTTCACGACAAAGAACATCAAGTTTTTTTCAGTTGACAAGAATTATGGCAAGTTGGATGCTTTAGTTAGTTATGTGTTAGTTAACCACATCAACAGTTTAGGACCTCTTTCTAGCACTAGGTGGTTGTTCTTTCTTTGTGAGTGGTGTTTGGTAGATAGTTACATCACATGATTAAGATATGTAAATAGACTATGCATCGTATGTTGAAAATGAATTTTGTACCGTATTGCACAAGTCCTACTAGAAAGACATTTAGGAGAGAAATTTGGTTGCTGTGTTATGATACGATAAAGCCAATATTGGATCAAATTTTGTCTTAGTTTGAAATGGCATATATCTTCTATTAGTGTTATATCTTATGTTTGCATAACTGTATATAGTTCTATACTTGTTGGTCCAACTGAATCCACCTTGATGTATGCTTTCATAATATTATAAATAATTTTTCTTTCCTAATTAGTTTATTTAATTTTGTTGTTAGTGAATAGGGATAAATTCCAATTAGCCTCAATGGTAGTGTTGCACAGGGCTCTACAACAATACAACACAAATATCTCCAAGAGAACCATCGACTTGATTGTATTTTTTTCACTTTATTGTTATGTGTGTTGTTTTTTATTAACTGACAGTATTTGCCATAAACATTTGTTAGATTTGAAATTATGTTAATGTGTAACATTGTATTAATTTCTATGTCTCTTGATTTCCTTACATACTATCAGGTTTTTATTACTTAAAACAGTGCAAATATAAATTAAAACACAAATAAAATTACATCAGGATCTAGTGGTGACATGAAACGCCTCTATATGTGACCTCTAATAATCTTGAGCATTTGGAACACTTGGAACTACACGTAAAGCATTTGGTGGAGACTTAGTGAAGTCGCTATTGAATGACCTTTAGTGGTGATATAGGTCGCCACCAAAGGGTCTTTCTTGGCGACTTCATCTAGTCGCCACCAAATTCCTTATGTGCTGTTGTAAGGTTTCCAAATCACATAGTGGAGACCTCACATTGTCACCACTAAAGGTGTTTTTCAATGGTGACGTCACTTAGTCACCACTAAATACTAATTTTTTTGGTAGTGCTTTTTTGACTACTAGTGGCAATTTCTTAGTTTTTAGTGGCGACCTTATAAGTTGCCACTAAAACCCTTCAGCGTTGCTCGTATAGGCAATGACTTTGTGGCAAGTAAAAGTCACCACTAAAATGTTTTAGTGACAACTTTTGCATTTTTAGTCGTGACTTTAGTCGCCACAGAAACCCTTTTTCTTGAAGTGATAAGGCCTTATTGTATAAGTTTATACAATATAGTTTGTTTTTATTAGGGGTTTGGTGTGGCCACTATATTATGTAAATTAATCTAGCCAACCTCCCTTAATATGATGAACAATGCATAATTTAGTCAAGCTACCCTTGGTTTGTTAAGACCTGATTGTACAAGAAATTAATTAAAAATAAAAAATACCAAAACTACCCATACAATACCCCCTCCTTATTTGTGTTCCTTGGGGTTGTACATAAGTTTGGTTCCATCAACTTTTGAGCAACAACCAAATTGAATTGATTACAAGGGGAGGAAAAAAATTGAACCTATCTGTTTGGTTGAAGTTGGGAGAATGGAATCAGACAAAACTTGTTGGAAATCAGTTTAGTTTAGTTTAGCCTATTCAATTTTTTAGCTTTATTTTCTCTATTTTTTGGTTTTTTTTTGCACCAAATCGACTTTTTTTTGGGTGAAATGGCCCAAATCCAATTTCTTGGACTTTTTCAAAAAAATTTCACAATAATAAATTCACTCTACATGTACCTTATAATTCTACATGTTAAAAATTACTACTAGTTCTACGTACAAAGAAAGAAAACTAACCTAATGCATTCTACAGGTCCATTGATATTAACTGTGTTTCTTTTATTAATAAAAGTACATAAATATTTAATGTAACATCCCTAATTTTGTTTCTTTAAAGATACATAAATATTTAATTAAGTAAATAAAATTTATTAGACAATTTTTAGATTTCTAAGGAAATATAATCCTTAGAAATTTTTCAACTTATGTGTATGTATAGAAAATGTTCTTAACATTAAGGGAACAAGTAAAGAGAGAAAAATTAATAGAAAAAGTTAGAAATAACATACTAAAGATAGATGAAATTCTTTGATAAGGAAGATAAATTTTTGTGAAGTAAGTAAAGGTTTTAAAATTTTTAGAAGATTGGATTAGGGTAATTTTCCTAATTCAAGAGTTAGAAATTTCTAAGTTTAACATCTCCACCCATAAATTGATCTTTCACCTATCGACACTCCATATAGAGTTTTTTCATTTCACATAAGTTTTTAGCAAGCCCATTGGATAACTAAAGTAAGAAATAAAACATAAACTTGGACTACGATATAGAAGTTGGACCGGTAGCCCAAAAAATTATGAAAATATGACCAAGCCCTCAAAGAAATGTAGAATTTTATCCAAAGCAAAGGAAATGGGTAGGAATGAGCCCAAATCCAAGAGAAAAAATAAAATAAAATAAATCATGTGATGAAATAATAGTGTAATAGTAATAAAGATTAGGTTACATGGCATTAAGACAAAAATTCAGCAAGTGGTGTGATATCCTACATTCATAATTTTAGCAAGTGGTATGATAATACATGGCATTAAGACAAAACATCTATATCCTACACTCATAATTTTATCAAGTGGGTAATAATACATAGCATTATGACAAAACATCCTTATACTGCAAAAACAATTTCAGCTAAGCAAGGAAGATTCAAGGGTTGGAAATTTGCCACCTAAAAAGACAAACCTATCATACTTGATTAAGCCAAAAGAAAAAGGAAATGAATCCCCAAAATAAAAGGGACCTTGTCCCTTGTCTTAAGAACATATTATCATAAATTTCAAAATAGAAATCTCCTTTTCCTATGCATATCTTGACTAAGAAAGAGGAAGACAAGAACATGAGTTATTTGTTTTCAAAAAATCAACCAAGTGCATCTTAATTGTGATAAGGTAGACCCATGATCATGAAAGGTGAATTATTTGATAGTCTATTTAAGCAAAACCCACCCTTATAACATTATAATTTCGTCCAAGTGAGGGAGAGGAAAAATAGAAGCAAGGTAGAGTGAGAAAATGAGAGAAAGAGGGGAGAAGAAAGGAAGGAAGAAAAAGGAGAAGTCTAGAGGACTAAGTACTCAAGGTAATTTAGTTTAATCTCCACTTGAATCCATCTTTCTTCTTCATCCTTGGGGTTCAAAACTCATCTTCCTTCTCTTATTTAAGTTGCTAGAAGAGCTAAGGAAAGGTAGGAATCTTGCTACTTCCTTCAAGAGGAAACAGGAAAACGAATTCACTAAATGAGTTAGGGAGATCCTTAGATAGGTTTAACAATATTTCTTTTTGAAACGTTTTGAATTTTGTAACATTTATATGAGATTTTGATCTTAGAACTTTGATGATTGGTCATGGATGTTGCTATATCATGTTACATATTAATCTTGCATGTGATGTATGGTTGAATACTTAGGCTGGTGTAGATAGTTCTGCATAGGTATGGCTTTGGGTGGAAAAAGCTTTTAAAATTTTGGGAAGAATCGGTAAGAAACTAAAATAAATGGTTAACATGAAAAATGTATATCTATATCTTTTGGATTGTTAGACATTGGAATAACTCAATTTGGAGTCCATATGAGGTAGATATGGCCCGATTAGTAAGCTGTGGTCAGAAACTGATTAATCAGGGAAGAATCTGCTAGGAAAGCTTCTGTGTTTGAATTTCTGGTAATATTCTGTAGGGAATTAAAATAATTGGTTAACATAAAAATTATAGATATATGTGTGTCGGAAGTTTTGCCACTAAAATCACTCAATTTGGAATTCTTATGAGAGAGATATGGACATATTAGTAAGTAGAGGTCAGAACCTACCCGAGAAGAAATAACATGTCACTTGAAGGAGTAATATCACCAAGCATCTTTAATATTTGGATAAACTATTCAACATAATAGTTTTATCTTTAAATTGACACCAAGATCACCTAAATTAGAATTAAAATGAGGGAGTTATGCTCTGATTAGTAAGAGAAGCTCAGATAGGATGAAAACTGCATCAATAAAATAAAGAGATAAAAAAATATTTAAAAAAGAAAAATTTTATTAATGAAAATAATAATTGACTAGTATATTCCATAGTCATTTCCATTGCATGAACTTCTTACCATCTTAAGTATGTAACGTTGTCATGGAAATATTTTATAAAGTGATATTTGAAACGGTTATGGTCATGGCATGATTACCAATGATTTTTGGTAATAATTATATTTTGATGTGAGTTTAATGAACATACGTGTTATTGAAATCATATTTTTGGCTATTATTATGAAAAGAAAAGAAATGAGCATGGTCACACGGCAATCCGTATGGTGCACCAATAGGGGACGCCCTACCAACGGTTATGATTATATTAATGAGAAAAGAACGAGAAACTGTGCCATGTCAGATGGAGCGAGAAAAACCGGTACCGGAGAGTAGAAAATACTCACCCTGACCGAGGTTGCTTGATATGAGAATAAATTGATAGTGATCATATGATATTTTGAAAATAGTTAATCCTGCCATATATGTCATTACTGTATGATTTTTATGTGTATAGATAAAGTGCATTCATGTGACCTAAGGTATTTGTTGTAGCTTATACAGATGAACATGACTTGATGAACTATATTGATTATGATTTATTGTTGAACCTATTGTGATATAATTCTCACTGTTTTTTCATATCATGTTTAGAAGATTAACTATACAGCTATTCTCCATAACATTTATTATTGCTGTACGTTGGATCAAACTGCCCCACCTTGGGCAACTACCGATTATATCGGATATATATGTGATAGACGTGACTGAAATTCCGGTGGAGGTGCCGCCACCCGCATCAGTGTCCCCAGAAGTAGTCTACCTGTATGATTAGAGTTAATATGTATATTTTAGACTTTTCTACAAATGTTTGTAAATTAATGATGTGTATGTAAATTTAGTATTGTATAAATTAAATAAATGTTATTTTGAGTGAAGTTGTAACGAGTTAATAACTTCATGGAATTTAAAAATAAAATTTGATTTGTTACATAAATGGAGTTGTTACATAATTGGTATCAAAGCAGGTTGATCCTAGATGGCCAGTGGGTGGATGGTTATCTGAATCGATCTTATAGTGTCTTGAGTATGTTGTGGTTGTGTTGTGTAGGGGATCAGTGTTTTCATATTGGTAAGAAATTACTAGTGTTTCCTATCTTTATGCCGAGGTGGTGTTATGACTGTTGTTAATTTTTTTTGAAACTAACTATTGGGTTTGATCACCTCAATAGCAGCTTAACTTTGTTTTCTCCACAGTAGGAAATGGCACCACCAAGGAGGAATATGGCAAACAATGCGGAGGAAACTCTGCATAATGTAACAACTCCATTTATGTAAATGTAACAATTTTTTTTTATATTTGTAAAATTCCATGAAGTTATTACTGCTTTAATTCTAACCACTTAACTCATAATAATAATTAATTTAACCAAGAATAATTGTTATTAATAATGATACAATACTGAGTTTCCATACACACCATTATTTTACAAACATTTGTATGAAGGTCTAAAATATACATATTAGCCCTAATCATCTACGTAGACTACTTCTGGGGACACTGGTGCAGGTGGCGGCACCTCCACCGGAATCTCAGTCACATTTAGTACAGATATATCTGATATAACAGGTAGTTGCCCAAGGTAGGGCTCCTTGATCCAACGTACGACAATAATAAGTGTCATGGAGAAAATCTGCATAATTATTCTTCTGAACATGATATGAAAACATAGTGAGAATTAAATCCCAGTAGGTTCAACAATAAATCATAATTTACCATCAATATAGTTCATCATGTCATGTCCATCTGTATAAACTACAGAAAATATCTTTAGGTCACATGAATGCACTTTATCCATGCACATGAAAATTGTACAATTATGACATGTATGGCATAAATACTATTTTTCAGGATATCATATGATAACTATCAATTTTTTCTCATATCAAGCTACCCCGGTCAGGGTGAGTATTTTCTACTCTCTGGTACGGGCTTTTCTTGCTCCGTCCGACATGGCACACTTTCTCTTTCTTTTCTCATAATCATAATCATAACCGTTGGTAGGGCATCCCTTATTGGTGCACCACACGGATTGCCATGTGACCGTACTCATTTCTTTTCTTTTCACAATGATAGCTAAAAATATGCTTTCAATAACAAGTATATAACTATTACAAAAAATCATTGGTAATCATGCCATGAACACAACCATTTCAAATATCACTTTATAAAATATTTCCATGTCAAAATTTCACACTTAAGATGGTAAGAAGTTCATACAATGGAAATGGCAATGGCATATACTAGTTATTTATTATTTTCATTTATAAGATTCTTCTTCTTGTTTAAATATTATTTTTATTTCTTTATTTTCTTGATGCAGGTTTTCATCCTATCTAACATTCTCCTACTAATCAGAGCTTAACTCCGATGTAGGTGATCTTGGTGTCAATTTAAAGATAAAATAAGTATCTAAACATATATACCTCTTATAAAGCTATCCTAGAAATTAAAACAAGAAGAAGAATCTTATTCTTGGTGTCAATTTAACTCCCTACATAATGTTCCCAGAAATTAAAACACAGAAGCTATCCTAACATATTCTTCCCTGATTAACTATTTTCTGACCACTGCTTAATAATCAGAACATATCTACCTCTTATGAACTCCAAATTATGTAATTCTAGTGGCAAAAAATTCCATGACACATATATCTATAATTTGTATGTGAACCATTTATTTGAATTCCCTACAGGATGTTCCCAGGAATTAAAACACAGAAGCTATCCTAACATGTTCTTTCCTGATTAACCATTTTCTGAACACTGCTTACTAATCAGACCATATCTACTTCATATGGACTCCAAATGGAGTGATTCCGGTGGCTAAAATTCCTTGACACATATATCTATAATTCTTATGTTAAACATATATTTGAATTCCCTATATGATGTTCCCTAAAATTAAAACCCAGAAGCTATCCCAACATGTTCTTCCCTGATTAACCATTTTCTAAACATTGTTTACTAATCAGACCATATTTACCTCATATGGACTCCAAATTGAGTGATTTCAGTGGCTAAAATTCCGTGAGACATATATCTATAATTGTTATGTTAACAAGGTATTTTAATGCCCTACAGAATGTTCCCAGAAATTCAAAAATAGAAACTTTCCTAACAGATTTTTCCTTGATTAACCATTTTCCGACGAATGCTTACTAATCGGCCTTATCTACCTCATATGGACTCCAAATTGAGTGATTCCAGTGGCCAAAAATCCGTGAGACATATATCTATAATTGTTATGTTAACAAGTTATTTTAACTCCTTATCAATTCCTCCCAGAATTTTAAAAATAGAAGCTTAAAGTTTTGCCACCCATAGCCATACCTATGCAGAACTATCTACACCAGCCTAAGTATTCAAATATACATCACATGCAAGAATAATATGTAACATGATAAAGCAACATCCATGACCAATCATCAAAGTTCTTAAGATCAAAATCCCATATAAATGTTATAAATTTCAAAACTTTTCTTCAAAAAGAAATATTGTTAAATCTACCTAAGAATCTCCCTAGCTCACTTAGTGAATTTGTTTTCTTATTTCCCCTTGAAAGAAGTATCAAGATTCCACCCTTCCCTTAGATTTTCTAGCTACTTAAATAAGAGAAGGAGGGTGAGTTTTTGAACCTCAAGGATGAAGAAGAAAAATGGATTCAAGTGGAGATTAAGTTAACTTACTTTGAGTACTTAGCCCTCTAGACTTCTCCTTCTTCTTCCTTCCTTTCTTCTCCTATCTTTCTCTCCTTTCTTTTCTCTACCTTGCTTCTATTTCTCTCTCTCTTCCTCACTTGGACAAAATTAAAATGTTATAGGGGTGGGTTTTGCTTAAATAGACTATCAAATAATTCATCTTTCATGATCATTGGTCTACCTTATCACAATTAGGATACACTTGGTTGAATTTTTGGAAAGCAACCAACTTATGTTCTTGTCTTCCTCTTCCTTAGTCAATATATGCATAGCAAAAGGAGATTTGTATTTTGAAAATTATAATGATATGTATTTAAGATAAGGGACAAGGTCCGTTTGATTTAGGGATTCATTTCCATTTTTTTGTCTTAATCAAGTATGATAGGTTTGCCTTTTTGGGTGGCAAATTTCTAGCCCTTGAATCTCCATTATCTGGCTGAAAGTATTTGTGTGGGATTGGAATGTTTTGTCCTAATGCCATGTATTATCATACCACTTGCTAAAATTATGAGTGTAGGATATAGATGTTTTGTCCTAATGCCTTGTCACCCAATCTTGATTACACCATTATTTCATCACTTTATTTTTATTTTTATTTTTATTTTTCCTCTTGGGTTTGGGCTCATTCTTGCCCATTTTCTTTACTTTGGTTAAAAGTCTACCTTTCATATTGGGCTTGGTCACATTTTCATGATTTTTGGGCTACCGGTCCAATTTCTATATCCTAGTCCAAGTCTATGTTTTATTTCTTCCTTGGGCTATCCTATTGGCTTGCTAAAAATTCATGTGAGGTAGAAAGATTCTATATGAAGTGTCCATAGTTGAAAGCCCAATTTATGGGTGGAGATACTAAACTTAGTAACTTTAACTCTTAAATTAGGAAAAATTACCCTAATCCAATCTTCTTGAAATTTTAATACCTTCACAAAAATTTATCTTCCTTACCTAAGAATTTCACCTTTCTTTAGTATATTTATTTTTAATATTTCCTCTTAGGTTTTCTTTCTTTACCTATTCCATTAATGTTAGAACATTTCTATGCATACGTAAGGTGAAGAATTTCTAAGGATTATATTTCCTTAGATATTTAAAAATTGTCTAATAAATTTTATTTTCTTAATTAAATATTTATGTACCTTTATTAATAAAAGAAAAGAAATTAGAGATGTTACTTTGAATACTTTTGTACTTTTATTAATACATGAAACGAAATTAGGGATGTTACACACAACCTTGCCACGGCAATTCGAGACCAGGTCACGACCACCAATCAAATTCTATAATACTTCCAGAATGCTAATAACTTGAATGGCGAGAATGGTGTTAATAATCGGATGGCAGAGAATGATAACGGCATATCTGAGTTCCTAAGGACTAGACCACGTTGTTTTCAAGGCGACTTTCATCCAATTGTAGCTGAAAGGTGGATAAGGGAACTAGAGAAAATCTTTGAAGTGATAAGTTGTACTGAGGAGCAGTAAGTTATCTTCGCTGCATATATGCTGAAAGATGAAGTAAAATACTGGTGGCGTGAAACTAGAGAACTTTTAGCTCACTAGGGAAAGCAGATCACCTGGCAGGTGTTCAAAGACACCTTTTTGGAAAAGTACTTCCCAAGTACTGTGCAGGTAGAGAAGGAGATGAAATTTCTCCAACTTAGGCAGGGCAGCATGACCATAGACCAGTACATCGTGAAGTTTGAGGAGTTGTCTAAGTTCTCCTTTTACCTACGATTTAACCCCGTTGAAGCATGAAAGGATGTTAAGTTTGAAGCGGGGTTGAATCCAGAGATAAGGATTACTGTTGTAGCTATGGTGATCAGGGAGTTTGTACCTCTAATAAATAAATACAGACTCTTGGAGAAGAGCTCGAGGGCAATGGCAGATGAGAAATAAAGACAAAATTTTTGGAAAAGGAAGAACGGTCCACAAAATTCTAGCAGAAATGTTAGATAAAAAGGACAGGGTATTGGCAAGAGGCCAATCACTACAAGTCCTCGACCCTTCCAACAGAAATTTTTCATAGTTAAGTGTACTAAGTGCAGACGTATACATGGTAACCGGCCATGCTACATAGGATAAGATGTTTGCTTCAATTGCGGACAAAAGGGTCATTTTGCAAAGAACTACCCACAAAATTTAGGGAAGCAACCAGAACAGAAGTCTCAGGTGAAAGGAAGAGTTTTCACCCTGAGTGGCCAAGAGGCAACTTAATCCCTCAAAATGATCCAAGGTACATGCTATATCTATGGATTTGCTCTTATGGTGTTGTTTGACTTTGGTGCTAGTCTTTCATTTATATCAGAAGAATGTATTAGGGAGTTTCAGTATCCTATTACTGAAACCCCCTATGAGCTATCTGTAGTAACTCCCACAGGGGAAAGGGTCTTAACTTCCTCTGTATGTAAAGACTGTTAGGTCACTATTCAGGAGAAAAATTTTTCTATAGACGTCGTCTGTCTACCTTTAAAAGGTATTGTTGTCATTCTAGGGTTAGATTAGATGTCTAGAAATCAGGTCTTGCTAAATTGTTATAACAAGACCATTGAATTTCTAACTCCTACTTCAGAAAAGGAGATGTAGTTATTGATGCTTAATGCCAATCAAGTTAATAGGGAGTTGAAGAATGGAGTACTTGGATACATTCTCTTGAACTTATCAAATCTAGAAGTTGAATTGAAGCTTGATAAAATCCCAATAGCCAATGAGTTTTCTGAAGTATTTCCATCAAATATTCTAGGCTTACCTCCCAAGAGAGAGATAGAGTTTTCTATTGATCTTTTACCTAGGATAGGGCCTATCTTTATTACACCTTATAGAATGGCCTTAAAGGAACTACAGGAACTTAAGAAACAGTTGGAGGAATTATTAGAGAAGCAATTCATTAGACCAAGTGTATCACCTCGGGGAGCTCTTGTATTTTTTGTTAAGAAGAAAGACGGAAGCTTGAGACTATGCATAGATTACAGACAGTAGAATAAGGTGACTATAAAAAATGAGTATCCTCTCCCTAGAATAGATGATTTATTAGATCAACTAAAATGAGGCTCCATCTTTTCTAAAATTGACTTAAGATGGGGAAACCATCATATTAGGATCAAGGAAGAGGATGTACCTAAAACAGCCTTCAGGACTAGGTATGGGCACTATGAGTTTCTTGTAATGCCCTTCGGGTTGACAAATGCTCCTGTAATTTTCATGGATTACATGAATCACATTTTTCGACCCTACCTAGATCAATTTGTGGTAGTATTCATGGATGACATCTTGATATATTCTAAGAGTGAGAAAGAATATGAACAATATCTTTGAATCGTGCTGAAAGTGCTAAAAGAGAAAAAGTTGTATGCCAAATTGGAGAAGTGTGGATTTTGGCTATCAGAAGTAAAATTTCTCGGACATGTCATTTCTAATAAAGGGGTAGCCGTAAACCCTAGCAAGACAGAAGCAAGGATTTAGTGGGAAAGACCAAAGACGGTTACAGAAGTCAGAAGTTTATTGGGTTTGGCAAGATACTACAGGAGGTTTATGCAAAAATTCTCTTGTATAGCCTTGCCATTGACTAAATTGACCAAGAAGGGAAGTCCTTTCAAATGGACTGATCAATGTGAAGCTAGTTTCGAGGAGTTTAAAACAAAATTGACCACTTTTCTTATTTTAATTATTCCAGTCCCCACAGGACATTTTGAAGTGTGTAGTGACGCTTCAAAGAAAGGGCTAGGGTGTGTGTTGATGTAAGACAAGAGAGTAGTTGCTTACGCCTATAAACAACTGAGACCTCACAAAGGAAACTATCAAACCCATGATCTTGAATTGGAAACTATCAAACCCACTGGATAAATTAGCCTAATTGTAGGTCCAAGAAATAGTTAGACTGCATGAAATTCCCTTAAATATCGTTTTTGATAGAGATCCGAGGTTCACGTCGAGGTTTTAGAAGGCGTTGCAGGAAGCTTTTGGTACCCAGTTGCAGTTCAGTATTGTCTACCATCCTCAGGCTGACGGGCAGACAGAATGGACCATTCAAACCCTAGAAGATATGTTAAGGGCCTGTGTGATAGAGCAAGGTAAGGGATGGGATAAGTACCTACCTTTAGTGGAGTTTGCTTATAATAATAGCTATCACTCTAGTATTAAGATGGCCCCCTATGAAGCTTTATACGGTAGGAAGTGCCGATCTCTACTATGTTGGTTTGAGGTAGGAGAAAAGAACTTGCTGGGTCCTTATCTAGTTCAATAAACCACTGAATAAATCAGGATGATACGAGACAAAAAACTTATAGCTCAGAGTCGACAAAAGAGTTACTATGATAAGAGACATAGACCTCTGGAGTTTGAGGAAGGAGACCATATATTTCTTAAACTTTCTTCAACTACTGGAATTGGTAGGTTTCTCAAAACAAGGAAGTTAAGTTTGCGATTTTTTGGAACCCTACCAAATTCTGAAGAAAGTGAGGACGTCAACATATCAAGTTGCCCTCCCACCTAATTTGTCCAACCTGCATAATGTTTTCCATGTATCACAGCTGCGTAAGTATCTTCCAGATTCCTCACATATAATACGGGATGAACCAATTCAAATAAAGGAGAACATGACATACTAGCTAGTACCTACATCCAAATTGGACACCGACGTGAACCAACTGAGAAATAAAATATTCCCCTGGTTAAGGTGTTATGGGAAGCTTTGACTCTAGAAGAAGCAACTTGGGAGCTGGAAGAAGTCACGAGGAAGAAATATACGCAATTGTTCTTATTAGGTAATTTCAAAATTTTTGAGGACAAAATTTCTTTTAAGGGGAGAGAAATGTAACATCCTTAATTTCGTTTCTTTTCTTAATAAAGGTACATAAATATTTAATGTAACATCTCTATTTTTGTTTCATTAAAGATACATAAATATTTAATTAAGAAAACAAAATTTATTAGACAAGTTTTAGATATCTAAGGAAATATAATCCTTAGAAATTCTTTACTTTATGTGTATGCATAGAAAATGTTCCTAACATTAGGGGAACAAGTAAAAATAAAAAAAAACTAATAGGAAAAATTAGAAATAACATACTAAAGATAGGAGAAATTCTTTGGCAAGGAAGATAAATTTTTGTAAAGTAAGTAAATGTTTTAAAATTTTAAGAAGAATGGATTAGGGTAATTTTCCTAATTCAAGAGTTAGAAATATCTAAGTTCAATATCTCCACCCATAAATTGGGCTTTCACCTATAGATACTTCATATAGAGTTTTTCCATTTCACATAAGTTTCTAGCAAGCCCATTGGATAACCTAAGCAAGAAATAAAACATAGACTTGGACTAGGATATAGAAGTTGGACCAGTAGCCCAAAAATTTATGAAAATGTAACCAAGCCCTCCAAGAAAGGTAGAATTTTATCCAAAGCAAAGGAAATGGGTAGGAATGAGCCCAAATCCAAGAGGAAAAATAAAATACAATAAATCATGTGATGAAATAATAGTGTAATAATAATAAAGATTAGGTTACATGACATTAAGACAAAAATTCAGCAAGTGGTGTGATATCCTACATTCATTATTTTAGCAAGTGGTGTGATATCCTACATTCATAATTTTAGCAAGTGGTATGATAATACATGGCATTAGGACAAAACATCTATATCCTACACTCATAATTTTAGCAATGGGTAATAATACATAGCATTATGAACAAACATCCTTATCCTACACAAATAATTTCAGCTAAGCAAAGAAGATTCAAAGTTCAAAAATTTATCACCTAAAAAGGCAAACCTATCATAGTTGATTAAGACAAAAGAAATAGGAAATGAATTCCTAAATCAAAGGGACCTTGTCCTTTGTCTTAAGAACATATTATTATAAATTTCAAAATACAAATCTCCTTTTCTTATGCATATCTTGACTAAGGAAGAGGAAGACAAGAACATGTGTTGTTTGTTTTCCAAAAATCAACCAAGTGCATCTTAATTGTGATAAGGTAGACCCATGATCATGAAAGTTGAATTATTTGATAGTCTATTTAAGCAAAACCCACCCTTATAACATTATAATTTCCTCCAAGTGAGTGAGAGGAAAAATAGAAGCAAGGTAGAGTGAGGAAAGGAGAGAAAGAGGGGAGAAGAAAGGAAGGAAGAAAAAGGAGAAGTCTGGAGGACTAATTACTCAAGGTAATTTAACTTAATTTCCACTTGAATCCATCTTTCTTCTTCATCCTTGGGGTTCAAAAACTCACCCTCCTTCTCTTATTTAAGCTGGTAAAAGAGTTAAGGGAAGGGAGGAATCTTGCTACTTCCTTCAAGAGGAAACAAGAAAACAAATTCACTTAGTGAGTTAGGGAGATCCTTAGGTAGGTTTAACAATATTTCTTTTTGAAACGTTTTGAAATTTGTAACATTTATATGAGATTTTGATCTTTGAACTTTGATTATTGGTCATGGATGTTGCTATATCATGTTACATATTAATCTTCCATGTGATGTATGTTTGAATACTTAGGCTGATGTAGATAGTTTTGTAAAAGTATGGCTATGGGCATCAAATCTTTACACTTCTGGTTTACAATTCTGGGAGGAATCAATAAGGAATTAAAATAAATGGTTAACATGAAAAATGTAGATCTATGTCTTACTAATTTTTAGACACTAGAATCACTCAGTTTGGAGTCCATATGAGGTAGATATGGTTTGATTTGTAAGCAGTGGTCAGAAAATGATTAACTAGGGAAGAATCTGTTAGGAAAGCTTCGTGTTTGAATTTGTAGAAATATTTTGTAGGGACATAAAATAATTGGCTAACATAAAAATTATAGATATATGTGTGACCGGATTTTAGCCACTCAAATCACTCAATTTGAAATTCTTATGAGAGAGATATGGACAGATTAGTAAGTAGATGTCAGAACCTACCTGAGAAGGAATAACTTGTCATTTGGGGGAGTAATATCACCAAACATCTTTAATATTTGGCTAATCTATTCAACATAATAGTTTTATATAATAGTTTTATCTTTAAAGTGACACCAAGATCACCTAAATTGGAGTTAAAATGAGGGAGTTATGCTTTGATTAGTAAGAGAAGGTCAGATACGATGAAAACCTGCATCAAGAAAATAAAGAGATAAAAATAATATTTAAAAAAGAAGAAGAATATTATAAATAAAAATAATAAATGACTAGTATATGCCATAGTTATTTCCATTGCATGAACTTCTTACCATCTTAAGTGTATAATTTTGACATGGAAATATTATATAAAGTGATATTTGAAATGGTTATGTTCATGGCATGATTACCAATGATTTTTGGTAATAATTATATTTTGATGAACATACTTGTTATTGAAATCATATTTTTGGCCATTATTGTGAAAAGAAAAGAAATGAGCACGGTCACACGAGAACCCGTGTGGTGCACCAGTAGAGGACGTCCTACCAACGGTTATGATTATGTTAATGAGAAAAGAAAGAGAAAGTGTGCCATGTCAGACGGAGTGAGAAAAGCCTGTACCAGAGAGTAGAAAATACTCACCCTGACCGAGGTAGCTTGATTTGAGAATAAATTGATAGTCATCATATGATATTCTGAAAATTATTAATCCTGCCATACATGTCATTACTGTACGATTTTTATATGCATAGATAAAGTGCATTCATGTGCCCTAAGGTATTTATTGTAGCTTATACAGATGAACATGACGTGATGAACTATATTGATTATGATTTATTGTTGAATCTATTGGGAGTTAATTATCACTATTTTTTCATATCGTGTTTAGAAGATTAACTATGCATCTATTCTCTATGACAATTATTATTGCTGTACGTTGGATTAAACTACCCTACCTTGGGCAACTACCGATTATATCAGATATATCTGTGATAGACGTGACTGAGATTCTAGTGGAGGTGCCGCTATCCACACCAGTGTCCCCATAAATAGTCTACGTGGGTGATTAGAGTTAATATGTATATGTTAGACTTTTGTACAGTTTTTTGTAAATTAATGATGTGTATGTAAACTCAGTATTTTATAAATTAAATAAATGTTATTTTGAGTGAAGTTGTAACGAATTAATAACTTCATGGAATTTTTTTAAAAAAAATTTGAGTTGTTACATAAATGGAGTTGCTACATTAACACCTTTGGATCTTATTAAAATCTAAACAATGCATACTAGTTGTAATAACCCTAAAATAAAAGAAAAACTCTAAATAAATGAAAAATCCAGAATAAAAAAAAGTATGAATGTAAGCGAGGATTATGATATATGGAGATAAGTACTATTTGAAATGTGTTTATTTATCGTATTGTTTGAAGAATTGTGAAGGTTATATAAGTATTTAATTTTTTGGGCCAAAATGTAAATTTCATGTCTTTATTGAGTGTTAGCATCGAGACCACTAATTCCTCAAGGTCTATATTCCTACCCATCAGCTTCTACATTTTTACTAAATATAACATCAATATTCTCAAGTTGTGTTAAGATTTCTCAGCGAGTTATTGTTAGGGAAGGGCTTTTTTTTTCTTCAGTTCTATTAAACCTACTACTTTACAATCTCAATTTATACCCTAGGTTAAAAAGTGGAGAGTGCCCATGAAACACCATTTTTGACTATAAGTAAGGCACACAAGAATTGAGTTAAAGTTATAATGGGGACAAATAACCAATATAAGTATTCTACCTATTTAAGGTTTCGAGCCTTAGAAAATCACAAATAGTCCACATTAAAGTTGCACGCATATTGAATTTTTCATCGGAGAAAGAATCAATTGTTTTAACTTTAACATATAATAAATCTTTCAACTCTTTTATAAGTTATTGCAAATACACATCTATATCATTTCTCAGTACCTTTCTTCCTGGAATTATCATTGAGAGAATGAAAGAACTATGTTTTATACACATCCAAGGTGGGAAGATGTAAGGTATTAGTATTACTAACTAAATGCTATAACTTATACTCAAGTTGCCATATGGATTATAAACATTAATAGACAAGGCCAAGTATACATTCAAAGGACTTGAAGAGAGTTAAGAATTTTGATAAAGGGGAAATTTGAGTGCTTAATGATTATATTTTATCCCCTAATTTAAAGTAACTTGTGATTATTCTCTTGCTTTTGGATATGCTTTGCTCTGGGTACTGCTTTGGTTAGTTTTATGCTTGTAGGTGAGCAAAAGAGGCCAATAAGCAATGGAAAACATTCATGTAAAGAGCTGTGAAGACTTGGAACAAGTTAAGGAGGAAGTAAGGAGGCAACACAACATAAATTGGCAAATTCTGAGCCTAGTAGCTTGAAGCACGACCAGGTCGTGCTTTGTCTGAGAAGTGGAGAATTTGCCAGTTTTCCAGCCCAAAGCACGGCCAGGCCGTTTCACGAAACACGGTCGTGTTTCGTGTTCGTACACCATGTGATTTTTAGGGTTTTGAGTAGTCAAGTTGTTATAAATACAGGGGAAAACACAGAGGAACGGATACAGACTTATTCATACTCACTTTTACTCAAGTTTAGGCTTAGGAAACACCATTATATTAGGTTTAGAGTAGAATTAGTGTTTACTTTCATGTTCCTAGGTTAGATTTGAGATTGATTTAGCATTGTATCTCTACTAAATTCAGTAAACTAGGTTATATCTTTCTATTCTGCACTTACTTCTTCTTCTACTCCTTTCTTTTAGATTGTATTGAACTTTAATGGTTTACTTAATGAATATGATTTTGGTTGAGTACATTTGATCTAGGGTTTTGGTAAACCCACTTATGATATGATGATGCAGAACTATTGAATTGAATTATGGAACCCTAATTGTATTATCCATGGTTAATTAGGATTGACTATTATGCTTTGATTATATGAGTTGATGAATGTCTGGCCAACGTTTTATCACGTCTTAGGATATTAATTGATGGACTAAAATGTGAAAATTAATACAAGAAAGTTTATTAGGGATATCTTAATCACGAAAGTAGTTTAAGGTTCTCTAAGAATGAATCAATTAGTGGGCACGAGAAAACTGATTAATTGTATTCCTTGGTTGGCATAGAACTTAATGGACCTAGGTTAAACTAAGAACCACGAAAGTAGGAAATTGGATTAACCTAGATACGATTAGTAATGCTTGAAAGATGTTGCTAGTTAATTAAGGCTAAACCATCCCTAATTACCTAGATAATTGCAATTAGAGGTACATGTTAAATGTTGAATATCGTAAGTGTGGTGAACCCTAACCCTAGGCTTTTATTAATTGAATTACTTATTAGTGTAATTGTGACAAATTTTCTATCGCATTACATCGATTTAGATAGTATATTTCAAATAATTATAGTAGTTGACATTGTTCTTTATGGGATACGACCCGTACTCACCGGACTAGCTACAACTATGCTGTGTGCTTGCGGTTAATTATAAAACATACACAACAAGTTTTTGGCACCGTTGCCGGGGAACAATCGTCAATATTAGATATATTATGAAATAGCTAAACTAGATCACTTTCTTTTAATTTTTCTGCATTATTTTATCTTGCTGATTTTTGCCTCTTTTCTTCCTTTATAGGTGTGTTTCTCTTTTAGGCGAAGCGAACATGAGTTCGTCACTGAATTTGATCCAAAAATTGAACGCACACTACGAAGGAGAAGAAGAAGACAGCAGCAAGAACATTCTGCACCTACCATGGCGGAGAGAGATAATCGTTCTCTTAAGGATTTCACCGCCATGGTAGGTGCAGAATGTTCTTCATCATGTGAGATTTACGGAGGTGTTGGTCATGTGGCCAATGAATGCCAGCTTGGAAACTCTACACCTCAAGATTGTGAGCAAGTAAGTTTTGTGAATAATCAGAAAAACAATCCTTATAGCAACACCTATAACCCAAGATATAGGAACCACCCGAATCTCTCATACAAGCCTAATGTGAATCAGCCTCAGAATAATTTTAGGCAACCTCCAGGGTTTCAGAATCAGAGGCCATTCAATCCTCCTCCACAGACAAAATCAAATTTAGAGGCTCTAATGGAGAATTTCATCACCACACAAAGTAAGCAAAATGATGAATTTAGAGCCCAGTACCACTCAATGAATGAGGCTATAAAGGACCTAGCCTCTAAGGTTGACTCGCTTGCTACCCATAGTAAGATGCTGGAAACTTAGATTACACATCAAGTGAGCCTATCTAATAGGAACTTTGGCAGACTTCCAGGCCATACTGAGAACCCTAGAGCGCATTATAATGCTATTACCTTGAGGAGTGGTAAACAATTGGCTGAATCTGACAAAAGTGGAAAGGTAAAAGAAGATGAACCTCAGGCTGCATCTTAGAAAAGAAAAGAAGAGGAACTAGAAGAGTAGGAAAAGAAGGAAGAAGAGCCCAAATATGTGGCTCTTGCACCTTATAATCCATCAATCCCTTTTCCTCAAAGATTGGTTAAGTCTAAGTTAGAGAAGCAGTTTAGGAAGTTTCTGGATGTTTTGAAAAAGTTAAATATTAACATTCCGTTCCTAGAAGCCATCTCCCAAATGCCTTCTTATGCAAAGTTCCTAAAAGAGATCCATTCAAATAAGAGGAAAATTGAAGCGCATGCTATTGTGGCATTGACAGAGGGATCTAGTGCTTGAATTCAAAATAAGCTGCCATAAAAGATTAAAGATCCCGGAAGCTTCTCAATTCCTTGCTCTATTGGTGATATGAAAATTAACAGAGCCCTATGTGACCTCGGAGCAAGTGTGAGTCTCATGCCTCTTTCGATTTGTAAGAAACTTCAAATGAGTGACTTGAAGCCTACCACTCTTTCTCTTCATTTTACCGACCGATCCATCAAGCATCTGGTAGGTATTGTAGAGGATGTTCCTCTAAAGGTGGGCAAGTTTTATATACCAATTGACTTTGCTATTTTAAAGATGGAGGAAGATGAGAAAATCCCCATCATTCTTAGAAGGCCTTTCCTAGCTACGGTTGGTGCAAATATAAATGTGAGAGATGGAAAGCTTTCTTTGAATGTAGGGGATGAAAAAGCAGAATTTAATTTGAATAATACTATGAACTTTCCATCTCTAAATGAATCTTGTTGTATGATTGGCTTACCTAAACCTAATATGAATGAGAAAGTCATGAATTTTTCTCCTACTAACCCACTTGAGTTATGCTCTGTGGAAAGTTCTTTTGTTTATGATAAATAGGGGAAAGAAAAGCAGGCTGTTGAGGAGGTAATCCAACCTCTAAAAGTAGAACCTAAGCCACCTCCTCTCAATCTCAATAGAGCTAAGGAAGAAAGGAATGAGCTAAAAGGAGCCTTGAAAGCTATTGGACAAAGCCTCAAGCATCATACTAAGAGGCAATGGATTAAAAAGAAAGTCATTCAAACTTTCTTCAAACCTCCTTGAGTAAAAGAATGAAAGGGAGTCGAGCTAATGACTTTAAACAAGCAGTTTGTGGGAGGCAACCCACATTTTAATTTTTAGGTTTCTTTTTGTTTTGTTTTCTTGCTTTTAGTTTTTGTTTTTATCTCAAATTTAGTTAATTTCTTAGGTTAGGAGTTTAATGAGTGTTTCCATCTAATTTTTAGGTTCATTCCCATGTGCCCAAGGTTGAATTAAATGATGAAAATCAAACGAAATCAAAGAGAATTAAAAAAAACTGCAGCAAATTTCAAAGAAAAGTGACTTCTAGCACCAAGCAGGAGTAGCCCGTGCCATAGGGAATGCGCGTGCTTCAAGCACAGGCAACAATTTAGAGATTTTTTCACTTTTAGCATCAAGCACGGGCAGGACATGTCACTAGACATGGCCGTGCCTTATGTCTAGAAGCAGCACTCCCTCCCTGTGCCAGCAAACATGGGCAAAATTCTTGGGAATTTTGGATTCTAACGGGAAGCATGGCTAAGCCGTGTCTCCCACCACGGCCGTGCTTCATACTTTGGCAAGTCCACTCTTCCCATGTTTCTGAACACGGGACCTTTTCCAAAAATTTTGGACTTCCAGCTCGAAGCACGGGTGAGCTGTGTTGAGAAGCATGACCGTGCTTCGGGCCCTAGAGAGATTTTTCCCCCGTTTTTCTTCTTTTCTTCCCTGTGTTCATTCTCCCTTCTCCCGTGCCCTTATTTGTGCTCTTCTCCACTCCCTTCCCAGCCTCTTCTCGTCCCTTCCCTTCTCCTTCCTCAATCAATCCCATCCCCATGCCCTAACCAAGATCTCCCTCTCCCTCTCAGTCTTTCCATACTTGACATTTCCTCCCTACTTTGCGTTTTCATCCAATCCCCACACCTAGAAAATTTCCCCTGCACCCACATTCTCCTATAACCCAAAAATCCCTTCCCCCTACAATCCGAAGCCTGCCCCTTCCTCTGTACCATTCCCCTACTTCTACATCCCCAAAATTTCTCCCTCACCTAGCTCCCTCTTCTTCAACTTCCCAGCTAACTATACCCGTAGCCTAATTTCCCCTGTATCCACTCCTTCCCTTTTACTCCAGTCAACCTGAAGCCTTTGCAACACACACACCCAAAAAATCCCAGCCATCTTGTGCCCTCCATTCTTGGACCCAAATCCAGTGTTCAACCCACACCCTTTTTCCCTGCACCAGCAACCCGAAGCCTCAATTCCACATTCCACTACTGCATTGCATTGCTAGATGCTATTTGCTGCATCTCCATCATACTTCCATCTAGGTAATTTTTGAATTCTTGCCATTTGTTTAAATATTTGGATTGGACATTCTGAATTGGTGATTGCACTGGTTTAAATTTCTGAAGTGGTTTGTTTTGCTTTCTTCACTTGAGCTTCAATCTGCTGGATTTGCTGCATTGAACTTTTTGGTCTTCTATTGTCTGTCATTGAACTTAATTGTTGCCAAATTCTTACACTTAATAACCAAGTAATGTTGGATAAATTTTGCCTCATTATAGAGGTTTTCATGTTGCTTGATGTTCTGATTTATTTATCTCAGTATCTGAATTGGAATTCCCTTCCCATTTTTTAGACTTGCTGGATGGTTTATCTGGTTATAGGAAATCCTGCACTTTGGCATCATATTTGTTGAATCTTTTGAGTGCTGGTTGTCATTCTTATTGGTTATTGCTTGACTTCCTCATTACACTAAATTTCTTGCCATCAATTCTCTGCTCTTAATTTAGCTAAATGCATTCACTTAGGAATATATGTTATGCACTAGAGGCTTAATTGGCCTAGTTTTGGGATGCATAGATATTGAATTCTGCTAGTTAAAGTAGGGTGCTTGTTGTAATTTTCTTCTGATAAATCATTAGTTGAAATATTGCAACACTACAATTTACTTGGACTTTAACATCTGCTTCATTGTATTGTTTTGCTTAGCTTTGCACTGCATGAGGTATATGTTTACATATTCTAGTTGCTGTTTGTCTTGCAACTTGGCCTCTATGTTTGTTGAATTTTCAGCTTTTCAAAAACCTGATTTGTCTGGAATTAGATTCTCTGTTATTAAGTTGCCTGGTTAAGCTGAAATTCTGATATAGCTGAAATTGAAATTAACTGGCTAAGTTTACTAGTTTTGTTGGCAAACCTCTGCTTGGAGTTTATCCTACACATTGCATTGATTATATCTACCTATGAATTTATAGTGTTCTTGCAATTGAAATTTCAACTGACGTTGGACTTTGAAATTGGCCTTTAAATTTATGGGTTGCTGAATAGTTTCTATTAGTTTCTGATTTTTGCATTGCCTAAGTTGTTGGACAATTTCTTTCTCTGATTAGTGCATTACTCCTAGATTGTTTTGATTTTAACTTACACTCTGCTGGCTCTGATATCAAATGACATTAATTTCTTGATGACCGTGCTTTGAGCTCTAATTCAAAATTGCTGTATTGCTTAAATCTGACCTACCTGTTGCTGGTGAAAGCATGGTACAGTTGGCACTTGAGCCAGAACTCATCTCCACCTCCTTTAGAAGACTAGTAAGCAAGTAAGTTACTTCTCCCTTTGCCTGTATTTTCACTATTATTGACATTAAGGACACTGTCAAGTTTAAGCATGGGGGAGTAGACTTTAAGTTTATGGACTTCATTGGTTGAACTTCTGGTCTTGCATGTATATATTGTATATATTGCATCTCTCTTGTTTCAATTTAAAATCACATTGTTTGCTGTTTTAGAGATAGATTGATGTAATATAGGTTGATTTTAACTTATGAACATGTGATGCACAATAGGATATGAAATAGGTAGTTTAAATTTTAGTCTCTCTCTTTTAGGATTAAACCTCTAATATTTTAAAAAAATATCTCTCCTATTGTGCTATGAATTGTATGCCTTTATTAATTTTTAACACTATGAGAGTACAAAGGTTGGGAGAGGTGAAAAATAAGGGAATAAGGATTCCAAATTTTTTTCATTATGAGTACCCCTTCAAGGAACCAAAAAGGCCCTAGTATGAGTACCTAGCTGCCTTTACCTTATTGAGATTGAGCATAAAATGCACTCATTGCATATTTCTATAAAAAAAAAAGAGAAAAAAAGATGAATGAAATAGACAAAAGAAAAAGAGAAAAGAAAAATGATGAGAAATAAAAGAAATTAAGTGAGAAAAAGAATGAGAAAAATAGAAATAAGGATAAGGCAACATAGGGAGATCTAAAAAAATATACGCATGTAAAAATGACTGCATTCTATACAAGAATGAATATGCTAATGCACAATTGTGCCTTAAGTGTAAGTTGTCAAGATGGAAATTAAACGAGAAGAAAGGCAAGAAAGAAGCACATAAAGTGCTGCGATATTTTATAATAAAGCCTAAATTACAAAGACTATACATAGCAAGACATACTGTCAAAGATATGAGGTGGCATAAGGAGGAACATGTTAATGATGGTGTGTTAAGGCATTCAACTGACTCCATTACTTGAAAAACCTTTGATGAGGAACATCTTGATTTCTTCATTGATCCTAAAAATGTTAGGATGGGTTTAGCAAGCGACGACTTCCAACCATATGAAAACATGAGTGCCAACCATAGTATTTCGCCAGTTGTTTTTGTACCATATAACTTGGCTCCTTGGAAATGTATAAAACAACCATATTTCATGATGACACTTCTTATTCTAGGCTTTAAGTCTCCAAGAGATGATATAGATGTATGTTTAGAGCCAATGATTGAGGAGTTGAAAGAATTGTAGGAGGTTGAGATAGAGACATATGATGCTTATTCACACTCAAATTTCAATATGCAGGCCTATATCATGTGGACAATAAATGATTTTTCTGGATATGACAATTTTTCAAGATGGTCAACAAAAGAAAAATTAGCATATTCATATTGCCAATAGGACAATGAGTTTATTAGCTTAGCTATAGGACCTCAAAGAGTTGTATGTAGGTATACAACATTTTTAATTAATAGATTTAGATTTCATACACGAGATTGTGAATCTCAAAGAAAAACAAAAAATAATGGAGTTCTAGTGAAAGGAGATGATTCAAATTGTGAGAAGGAATATTACGGTGTCATTGAGGATATTTATGAGCTTTCTTACATGGAAGAAAGGAAAATATATCTTTTTAAGCATCATTGGTGGTATGTTGCTCATTTAGGATGATGATACAAAGTTGACAGATATGGATACGAAAGTGTGAATACTCGTCGCTCATTGAATACAGGCGAACCATTTGTCATGGCATATCAAGCAGAACATGTGTTCTATTTGGATGACACAATTAATCAAGATTTGTTTGTTGTTGTGAAAATAAATCCTCGTGACCCTTTTAGCATGCCTTGTGAAGATGATGAGGGCGAATCATTGTTTGTCGAAGATGCTTACCAACAAGAGGAGATTGAACATAATTTATTTATTTATTTACATTGAGGACTTGAATGATATTTCAATGGTGTTATGTAGGGATAACGTACAACCTTAAAGTGTTAGGCATCAGAGTGAAGGCATAAGTGCCAAAAAAGTTAACTTCATCAATGACGATGATGAAGATGAGATCGTGGATGAAGAATGTTATGAAGGATAATTTTTATCTGGAGATTACATGTGAAACACCATACAATATAAACTGTTTACATAGTGCTTAATTTTTTGTTGTCTTAGATTCTTTGCATGCACTTATTATTTTTTCTGTAATCATTTATGTTATGTTTTTTTTAATAAGGCAACAAAAGATCTCAGGTATTGAATTAGAACTTAATTATGTAATTCTTTCTTTTATTAAAGTATTCCTTTTCTTTAAGTGTGGAATTGACAATATGTTCTATTTATATGTAACAGGTGGATTTGATGATGATAAGAAGAAGAAAAGGTGGACAAGGTGGCTGTGGGTATAGAACAGTCCCATGAGGTGCTTTTAATGAAGGATCCCCACAACTATCTATACAAACACAAAATGAAGAGATCCAAGCACAACTTGTCACACTAACTTCTCAGCATCCAATTAGTAGTGCTAGTATAGGAATAGAATACTCAACATGTGTTACTTAAGATTTATTATTATGAAGGTAATAACTAGCATCACTTAATTCATTGCTTTTTGCAGTACATCTAGAAAGGTTAGAGGAAGTTACAAATGCATTATAATGGATGAAAAGATAAAAAATGGAAAGAAAATTGTAGTTGAGATCCTTAATGATATCCTTCGAGCTGTGGTAGAATGATAAGGGATCTTGTCAACTACATTGGATATATCACACGATGTACATGTCCATTAAAAGTGAAAAAGTGGACCGATATTTGGGAAGAATGTGGATCGTAAATTTTGATGAGAGTAAAGGTAATAACTAGCATATTTGTCTATCATATTAAATGGTCAGTATTCATTTAATTGATTTATCAACTTTGGGTTTATTGTTGTAGAAAATTTTTGAGGTCGGGAGAACACTAGAGTGCCATTTAATGCATTCATTAACGCCACTTCACAAAGTTGTTACAGAACTTGGAGGTCAAATTTGTATGAGCACTATTTATACAATTCTGATGAAGAATTACTTGTGCATCCTTCTCTTGTAGTCAATGATGATGATTGTAGGCATTTAATTAGTTATTTTGGCTTAAATGATTTTAAGGTAATCTATAATAACACATTTAAGTAGCACATAAAATAACCAATGCATTAAGCTCATTATTATGTTAAATTCAGGGCAAAAGCTCAACAAATATGCAGAATATGGCTAAGTAAATAACAAAGCATATGTGTAGATCTTGATCGTTTACAGAAGTTGAGGAATCAATGGTGAAATTGTAGGGCAATGTACTTTTATGTATGCACTTATTTTCATGTTGAGTAACAATGATGTTTCATGATAGAAAAATTTTGAAACTGGAAAGAAGGTGCCAATTGACTAAATATAGGAGTTGTACCATACACGTAAAACTAAAAAAGGCGATATCGTATGGTCTAATACAAAGTCTTAAGAAGTTCATGTATAATTTACTAGTTTTATTACTATTTTCAATATTTGGAAGTTTATATTCTTCTTTTTATTCTAAATTTTTGCTCAGTTTTATTGTAGAGTAAACTTCTTGAGATTTTAGCCAAACAATCTCAAGAAGATACCACGAAACATCTAATCAATGATGAAATATTGACTCAAGTACTTAGTCAAAGAACAAGATTTTTTCGAGGTAAAGGCTACGGTGTGAAACATCCTCCCAAGAGAGTCATTGATCGAATTGCTCCTCAACAACTTCAATAGCAAAAAAGAAAATTATGCGAAGAGGTTGTTACGGAGGTACGTGAAGAGATAAAGATCCAAGAAGTAAAAACACAAGAAAAAGTATGTGAAGAGATGAGGATTCGAGAAACAGAAGTGTGCGAAGAGATGCGAGTTTGAGAAGAGAGGATGCAATCACAATTTGAAGAAAATGTATAATTGTAGATGGTTTCTCTAATCACATCTCTCCAATAAGTATTCCTTAATAATACCTGTTTGGTTCAATTTATATTATTTCATTTTAACTCCAAACTGTATATTAAATATGTTTATAAGTTAAACCCATCTGTATCATTTTAAGTCTTGTGTAGTTCCTCCAATGAGTGGTCTAATCCTTTTATGGCATTTATTTTTTGGTTTTCAACTTTTTCATTATAAGAATGATGGAATGTTTTTGGCTTTTATATTTTTGATTATAAGTGGCTGTGACAAAAGGACTTTCCCATATAAGCCATTTGTTTTATTTTTCTCTTTTGATATAAAGTACTTGTAGTGCCACACAGAGAGATAATAATATGTAGACCTTACTGTCTTGTCATGCTTGGCTATTGGAGAACATGATGAACAATAGAGACTAGGAACACCCATAACTACTATTTTTTGTAATTTTTAGATAATGGTAATTTAAATATTTTTCACTTCCGAAAGGTAAATATAATTAAGCATTAATAGAAATTAATTTAAAATGAATTAATAATATTATTGTTGCATTGTGTTATTGGTTAGTTTTTCTCTTTTTCCTGTCAGTTTTAGCCTTTCCATGGTTGAAAATATTCATGAGAATTGGCTGAGCAATATAACTACAATTACTTGGTTATATAGACTTACAAAATAACATGTCAATTTCAAAATGGTTGAACTTCATTGTTGTATGGCTTTTGTTTTGATGTGCTTCCTTTCTCTTTTATTCTGTTATTCTCTGGCCAATTCATTTTCTTCCTTTTTAGTTAGCATTAATAAATGAAGGCTCAAGCCATAAGGATTTGTCATTGTTCTCTTGCATCAACAATTTAAAGAGAGCTTTTCTTTTTACTTTACGTATTTATTGGCCACAAAACTGAGGTATGTCATAATGAAACTTATCTTACTTTTTTGTGTGATATTTTGGTAAGACAAATTGGTCTTACTTTTTTGTTTGATATTTAAAGAGAGCTTTTTTTTTATATTGTACATATCTAATTCTCTTGCATAATCTCTCCTGTTGTTTTGTGCAACTTTTTTTTGTGATACAAAAGATTAAGAGAGGAGACTACTTCATCTATTTTATAATTTTATTGTGAAATTTCACGACAAAGAACATCAAGTTTTTTTCAGTTGACAAGAATTATGGCAAGTTGGATGCTTTAGTTAGTTATGTGTTAGTTAACCACATCAACAGTTTAGGACCTCTTTCTAGCACTAGGTGGTTGTTCTTTCTTTGTGAGTGGTGTTTGGTAGATAGTTACATCACATGATTAAGATATGTAAATAGACTATGCATCGTATGTTGAAAATGAATTTTGTACCGTATTGCACAAGTCCTACTAGAAAGACATTTAGGAGAGAAATTTGGTTGCTGTGTTATGATACGATAAAGCCAATATTGGATCAAATTTTGTCTTAGTTTGAAATGGCATATATCTTCTATTAGTGTTATATCTTATGTTTGCATAACTGTATATAGTTCTATACTTGTTGGTCCAATTGAATCCACCTTGATGTATGCTTTCATAATATTATAAATAATTTTTCTTTCCTAATTAGTTTATTTAATTTTGTTGTTAGTGAATAGGGATAAATTCCAATTAGCCTCAATGGTAGTGTTGCACAGGGCTCTACAACAATACAATACAAATATCTCCAAGAGAACCATCGACTTGATTGTATTTTTTTCACTTTATTGTTATGTGTGTTGTTTTTTATTAACTGACAGTATTTGCCATAAACATTTGTTAGATTTGAAATTATGTTAATGTGTAACATTGTATTAATTTCAATGTCTCTTGATTTCTTTACATACTATCAGGTTTTTATTACTTAAAACAGTGCAAATATAAATTAAAACACAAATAAAATTACATCAGGATCTAGTGGTGACATGAAATGCCTCTATATGTGACCTCTAATAATCTTGAGCATTTGGAACACTTGGAACTACACGTAAAGCATTTGGTGGAGACTTAGTGAAGTCGCTATTGAATGACCTTTAGTGGTGATATAGGTCACCACCAAAGGGTCTTTCTTGGCGACTTCATCTAGTCGCCACCAAATTCCTTATGTGCTGTTGTAAGGTTTCCAAATCACATAATGGAGACCTCACATTGTCACCACTAAAGGTGTTTTTCAATGGTGACGTCACTTAGTCACCACTAAATACTAATTTTTTTGGTAGTGCTTTTTTGACTACTAGTGGCAATTTCTTAGTTTTTAGTGGCGACCTTATAAGTTGCCACTAAAACCCTTCAGCGTTGCTCGTATAGGCAATGACTTTGTGGCAAGTAAAAGTCACCACTAAAATGTTTTAGTGACAACTTTTGCATTTTTAGTCGTGACTTTAGTCGCCACAGAAACCCTTTTTTCTTGAAGTGATAAGGCCTTATTGTATAAGTTTATACAATATAGTTTGTTTTTATTAGGGGTTTGGTGTGGCCACTATATTATGTAAATTAATCTAGCCAACCTCCCTTAATATGATGAAAAATGCATAATTTAGTCAAGCTACCCTTGGTTTGTTAAGACCTGATTGTACAAGAAATTAATTAAAAATAAAAAAATACCAAAACTACCCATACAATACCCCCTCCTTATTTGTGTTCCTTGGGGTTGTACATAAGTTTGGTTCCATCAACTTTTGAGCAACAACCAAATTGAATTGATTACAAGGGGAGGAAAAAAAATTGAACCTATCTGTTTGGTTGAAGTTGGGAGAATGGAATCAGACAAAACTTGTTGGAAATCAGTTTAGTTTAGTTTAGCCTATTCAATTTTTTAGCTTTATTTTCTCTATTTTTTAGTTTTTTTTTGCACCAAATCGACTTTTTTTTGGGTGAAATGGCCCAAATCCAATTTCTTGGACTTTTTCAAAAAAATTTCACAATAATAAATTCACTCTACATGTACCTTATAATTCTACATGTTAAAAATTACTACTAGTTCTACGTACAAAGAAAGAAAACTAACCTAATGCATTCTACAGGTCCATTGATATTAACTATGTTTCTTTTATTAATAAAAGTACATAAATATTTAATGTAACATCCCTAATTTTGTTTCTTTAAAGATACATAAATATTTAATTAAGTAAATAAAATTTATTAGACAATTTTTAGATTTCTAAGGAAATATAATCCTTAGAAATTTTTCAACTTATGTGTATGTATAGAAAATGTTCTTAACATTAAGGGAACAAGTAAAGAGAGAAAAATTAATAGAAAAAGTTAGAAATAACATACTAAAGATAGATGAAATTCTTTGGTAAGGAAGATAAATTTTTGTGAAGTAAGTAAAGGTTTTAAAATTTTTAGAAGATTGGATTAGGGTAATTTTCCTAATTCAAGAGTTAGAAATTTCTAAGTTTAACATCTCCACCCATAAATTGAGCTTTCACCTATCGACACTTCATATAGAGTTTTTTCATTTCACATAAGTTTTTAGCAAGCCCATTGGATAACTAAAGCAAGAAATAAAACATAAACTTGGACTAGGATATAGAAGTTGGACCGGTAGCCCAAAAAATTATGAAAATATGACCAAGCCCTCAAAGAAAGGTAGAATTTTATCCAAAGCAAAGGAAATGGGTAGGAATGAGCCCAAATCCAAGAGAAAAAATAAAATAAAATAAATCATGTGATGAAATAATAGTGTAATAATAATAAAGATTAAGTTACATGGCATTAAGACAAAAATTCAGCAAGTGGTGTGATATCCTACATTCATAATTTTAGCAAGTGGTATGATAATACATGGCATTAAGACAAAACATCTATATCCTACACTCATAATTTTAGCAAGTGGGTAATAATACATAGCATTATGACAAAACATCCTTATACTGCAAAAATAATTTCAGCTAAGCAAGGAAGATTCAAGGGTTGGAAATTTGCCACCTAAAAAGACAAACCTATCATACTTGATTAGGCCAAAAGCAAAAGGAAATGAATCCCCAAAATAAAAGGGACCTTGTCCCTTGTCTTAAGAACATATTATCATAAATTTCAAAATAGAAATCTCCTTTTCCTATGCATATCTTGACTAAGTAAGAGGAAGACAAGAACATGAGTTGTTTGTTTTCCAAAAATCAACCAAGTGCATCTTAATTGTGATAAGGTAGACCCATGATCATGAAAGTTGAATTATTTGATAGTCTATTTAAGCAAAACCCACCCTTATAACATTATAATTTTGTCCAAGTGAGGGAGAGGAAAAATAGAAGCAAGGTAGAGTGAGGAAATGAGAGAAAGAGGGGAGAAGAAAGGAAGGAAGAAAAAGGAGAAGTCTAGAGGACTAAGTACTCAAGGTAATTTAGCTTAATGTCCACTTGAATCCATCTTTCTTCTTCATCCTTGGGGTTCAAAACTCATCTTCCTTCTCTTATTTAAGTTGCTAGAAGAGCTAAGAAAAGGTAGGAATCTTGCTACTTCCTTCAAGAGGAAACAGGAAAACGAATTCACTAAATGAGTTAGGGAGATCCTTAGATAGGTTTAACAATATTTCTTTTTGAAACGTTTTGAATTTTGTAACATTTATATGAGATTTTGATCTTAGAACTTTGATGATTGGTCATGGATGTTGCTATATCATGTTACATATTAATCTTGCATGTGATGTATGGTTGAATACTTAGGCTGGTGTAGATAGTTCTGCATAGGTATGGCTTTGGTTGGAAAAAGCTTTTAAAATTTTGGGAAGAATCGGTAAGAAACTAAAATAAATGGTTAACATGAAAAATGTATATCTATATCTTTTGGATTGTTAGTCATTGGAATAACTCAATTTGGAGTCCATATGAGGTAGATATGGCCCGATTAGTAAGCAGTGGTCAGAAACTGATTAATCAGGGAAGATTCTGTTAGGAAAGCTTCTGTGTTTGAATTTATGGTAACATTCTGTAGGGAATTAAAATAATTGGTTAACATAAAAATTATAGATATATGTGTGACGGAAGTTTTGCCACTAGAATCACTCAATTTGGAATTCTTATGAGAGAGATATGGACATATTAGTAAGTAGAGGGCAGAACCTACCCGAGAAGGAATAACATGTCACTTAAAGGAGTAATATCACCAAGCATCTTTAATATTTGGATAAACTATTCAACATAATAGTTTTATCTTTAAATTGACACCAAGATCACCTAAATTAGAATTAAAATGAGGGAGTTATGCTCTGATTAGTAAGAGAAGCTCAGATAGGATGAAAACCTGCATCAATAAAATAAAGAGATAAAAATAATATTTAAAAAAGAAAAATTTTATTAATGAAAATAATAATTGACTAGTATATTCCATAGTCATTGCCATTGCATGAACTTCTTACCATCTTAAGTATGTAACTTTGACATGGAAATATTTTATAAAGTGATATTTGAAACGGTTATGTTCATGGCATGATTACCAATGATTTTTGGTAATAATTATATTTTGATGTGAGTTTAATGAACATACGTGTTATTGAAATCATATTTTTGGCTATTATTATGAAAAGAAAAGAAATGAGCATGGTCACACGGCAATCCGTATGCTGCACCAATAGGGGACGCCCTACCAACGGTTATGATTATATTAATGAGAAAAGAACGAGAAAGTGTGCCATGTCAGATGGAGCGAGAAAAACCCGTACCGGAGAGTAGAAAATACTCACCCTGACCGAGGTTGCTTGATATGAGAATAAATTGATAGTGATCATATGATATTTTAAAAATAGTTAATCCTGCCATATATGTCATTACTGTATGATTTTTATGTGTATAGATAAAGTGCATTCATGTGACCTAAGGTATTTGTTGTACCTTATACAGATGAACATGACTTGATGAACTATATTGATTATGATTTATTGTTGAACCTATTGTGATATAATTCTCACTGTTTTTTCATATCATGTTTAGAAGATTAACTATGCAGCTATTCTCCATAACATTTATTATTGCTGTACGTTGGATCAAACTGCCCCACCTTGGGCAACTACCGATTATATCGGATATATATGTGATAGACGTAACTGAGATTCCGGTGGAGGTGCCGCCACCCGCATCAGTGTCCCCAGAAGTAGTCTACCTGTATGATTAGAGTTAATATGTATATTTTAGACTTTTGTACAAATGTTTGTAAATTAATGATGTGTATGTAAATTCAGTATTGTATAAATTAAATAAATGTTATTTTGAGTGAAGTTGTAACGAGTTAATAAATTCATGGAATTTAAAAAAAAAATTTGATTTGTTACATAAATGGAGTTGTTACATAATTGGTATCAAAGCAGGTCGATCCTAGATGGCCAGTGGGTGGATGGTTATCTGAATCGATCTTATAGTGTCTTGAGTATGTTGTGGTTGTGCTGTGTAGGGGATCAGTGTTTTCATATTGGTAAGAAATTACTAGTGTTTCCTATCTTTATGCCGAGGTGGTGTTATGGCTGTTGTTAAATTTTTTTGAAACTAACTATTGGGTTTGATCACCTCAATAGCAGCTTAACTTTGTTTTCTCCACAGTAGGAAATGGCACCACCAAGGAGGAATATGGCAAACAATGCTGAGGAAACCCTGCATAATGTAACAACTCCATTTATGTAAATGTAACAATTTTTTTTATATTTGTAAAATTCCATGAAGTTATTACTGCTTTAATTCTAACCACTTAACTCATAATAATAATTAATTTAACCAAGCATAATTGTTATTAATAGTGATACAATACTGAGTTTCCATACACACCATTATTTTACAAACATTTGTACGAAGGTCTAAAATATACATATTAGCCCTAATCATCTACGTAGACTACTTCTGGGGACACTGGTGCGGGTGGCGGCACCTCCACCGGAATCTCAGTTACATTTAGTACAGATATATCCGATATAACTGGTAGTTGCCCAAGGTAGGGCTCCTTGATCCAACGTACGACAATAATAAGTGTCATGGAGAAAATCTGCATAATTATTCTTCTGAACATGATATGGAAATATAATGAGAATTAAATCCCAGTAGGTTCAACAATAAATCATAATTTACCATCAATATAGTTCATCATGTCATGTCCATCTGTATAAACTACAGAAAATATCTTTAGGTCACATGAATGCACTTTATCCATGCACATGAAAATTGTACAATTATGACATGTATGGCATAAATACTATTTTTCAGGATATCATATGATGAGTATCAATTTATTTTCATATCAAGCTACCCCGGTCAGGGTGAGTATTTTCTACTCTCTGGTACAGGCTTTTCTTGCTCCGTCCGACATGGCACACTTTCTCTTTCTTTTCTCATAATCATAATCATAACCGTTGGTAGGGCATCCTTTACTGGTGCACCACATGGATTGCCATGTGACCGTGCTCATTTCTTTTCTTTTCACAATGATAGCTAAAAATATGCTTTCAATAACAAGTATATAACTATTACAAAAAATCATTGGTAATCATGCCATGAACACAACCATTTCAAATATCACTTTATAAAATATTTCCATGTCAAAATTTCACACTTAAGATGGTAAGAAGTTCATACAATGGCAATGGCAATGGCATATACTAGTTATTTATTATTTTCATTTATAAGATTCTTCTTCTTGTTTAAATATTATTTTTATTTCTTTATTTTCTTGATGCAGGTTTTCATCCTATCTAACATTCTCCTACTAATCAGAGCTTAACTCCTTCAATTTAACTCCGATGTAGGTGATCTTGGTGTCAATTTAAAGATAAAATAAGTATCTAAACATATATACCTCTTATGAAGCTATCCTAGAAATTAAAACAAGAAGAAGAATCTTATTCTTGGTGTCAATTTAACTCCCTACATAATGTTCCCAGAAATTAAAACACAGAAGCTATCCTAACATATTCTTCCCTGATTAACCATTTTCTGACCACTGCTTACTAATCAGAACATATCTACCTCTTATGAACTCCAAATTATGTAATTCTAGTGGCAAAAAATTCCATGACACATATATCTATAATTTGTATGTGAACCATTTATTTGAATTCCCTACAGGATGTTCCCAGGAATTAAAACACAGAAGCTATCCTAACATGTTCTTTCTTGATTAACCATTTTCTGAACACTGCTTACTAATCAGATCATATCTACCTCATATGGACTCCAAATGGAGTGATTCTGGTGGCTAAAATTCCTTGAAACATATATCTATAATTCTTATGTTAAACATATATTTGAATTCCCTATATGATGTTCCCTGAAATTAAAACCCAGAAGCTATCCTAACATGTTCTTCCCTAATTAACTATTTTCTAAACATTGTTTACTAATCAGACCATATTTACCTCATATGGACTCCAAATTGAGTGATTTCAGTGGATAAAATTCCGTGAGACATATATCTATACTTTTTATGTTAACAAGGTATTTTAATGCCATACAGAATGTTCCCAGAAATTCAAAAACAGAAACTTTCCTAACAGATTCTTCCTTGATTATCCATTTTTCGACCACTGCTTACTAATCGGCCTTATCTACCTCATATGGATTCCAAATTGAGTGATTGCAGTGGTCAAAAATCCGTGAGACATATATCTATAATTGTTATGTTAACAAGTTATTTTAACTCCTTATCAATTCTTCCCAGAATTTTAAAAATATAAGCTTAAAGTTTTGCCACCCATAGCCATACCTATGCAGAACTATCTACACCAGCCTAAGTATTCAAATATACATCACATGCAAGAATAATATGTAACATGATAAAGCAACATCCATGACCAATCATCAAAGTTCTTAAGATCAAAATCCTATATAAATGTTACAAATTTCAAAACTTTTCTTCAAAAAGAAATATTGTTAAACCTACCTAAGAATCTCCCTAGCTCACTTAGTGAATTTGTTTTCTTGTTTCCCCTTGAAAGAAGTATCAAGGTTCCTCCCTTCCCTTAGATTTTCTAGCAGCTTAAATAAGAGAAGGAGGGTGAGTTTTTGAACCTCAAGGATGAAGAAGAAAAATAGATTCAAGTGGAGATTAAGTTAACTTACTTTGAGTACTTAGCCCTCTAGACTTCTCCTTCTTCTTCCTTCCTTTCTTCTCCTATCTTTCTCTCCTTTCTTTTCTCTACCTTGCTTCTATTTCTCTCTCTCTTCCTCACTTGGACAAAATTAAAATGTTATAGGGGTGGGTTTTGCTTAAATAGACTATCAAATAATTCATCTTTCATGATCATGGGTCTACCTTATCACAATTAGGATACACTTGGTTGAATTTTTGGAAAGCAAACAACTTATGTTCTTGTCTTCCTCTTCCTTAGTCAATATATGCATAGCAAAAGGAGATTTGTATTTTGAAAATTATAATGATATGTATTTAAGATAAGGGACAAGGTCCGTTTGATTTAGGGATTCATTTCCATTTTTTTGTTTTAATCAAGTATGATAGGTTTGCCTTTTTGGGTGGCAAATTTCTAGCCCTTGAATCTCCATTATTTGGCTGAAATTATTTGTGTGGGATTGGAATGTTTTGTCCTAATGCCATGTATTATCATACCACTTGCTAAAATTATGAGTGTAGGATGTAGATGTTTTGTCCTAATGCCTTGTCACCCAATCTTGATTACACCATTATTTCATCACTTTATTTTTATTTTTATTTTTATTTTTCCTCTTGGGTTTGGGCTCATTCTTGCCCATTTTCTTTACTTTGGTTAAAAGTCTACCTTTCATATTGGGCTTGGTCACATTTTCATGATTTTTGGGCTACCGGTCCAATTTCTATATCCTAGTCCAAGTCTATGTTTTATTTCTTCCTTGGGCTATCCTATTGGCTTGCTAAAAATTCATGTGAGGTAGAAAGATTCTATATGAAGTGTCCATAGTTGAAAGCCCAATTTATGGGTGGAGATATTAAACTTAGTAACTTTAACTTTTAAATTAGGAAAAATTACCTTAATCCAATCTTCTTGAAATTTTAATACCTTCACAAAAATTTATCTTCCTTACCTAAGAATTTCACCTTTCTTTAGTATATTTATTTTTAATATTTCCTCTTAGGTTTTCTTTCTTTACCTATTCCATTAATGTTAGAACATTTCTATGCATACGTAAGGTGAAGAATTTCTAAGGATTATATTTCCTTAGATATTTAAAAATTGTCTAATAAATTTTATTTTCTTAATTAAATATTTATGTACCTTTATTAATAAAAGAAAAGAAATTAGAGATGTTACTTTGAATACTTTTGTACTTTTATTAATACATGAAACGAAATTAGGGATGTTACACACAACCTTGCCACGGCAATTCGAGACTAGGTCACGACCACCAATCAAATTTTATAATACTTCCAGAATGCTAATAACTTGAATGGCGAGAATGGTGTTAATAATCGGATGGCAGAGAATGATAACGGCATATCTGAGTTCCTAAGGACTAGACCACGTTGTTTTCAAGGCGACTTTCATCCAATTGTAGCTGAAAGGTGGATAAGGGAACTAGAGAAAATCTTTGAAGTGATAAGTTGTACTGAGGAGCAGTAAGTTATCTTCGCTGCATATATGTTGAAAGATGAAGTAAAATACTGGTGGCATGAAACTAGAGAACTTTTAGCTCACTAGGGAAGGCAGATCACCTGGCAGGTGTTCAAAGACACCTTTTTGGAAAAGTACTTCCCAAGTACTGTGCAGGTAGAGAAGGAGATGGAATTTCTCCAACTTAGGCAGGGCAGCATGACCGTAAACCAGTACATCGTGAAGTTTGAGGAGTTGTCTAAGTTCTCCTTTTACCTACGATTTAACCCCGTTGAAGCATGAAAGGATGTTAAGTTTGAAGCGGGGTTGAATCCAGAGATAAGGATTAATGTTGTAGCTATGGTGATCAGGGAGTTTGTACCTCTTATAAATAAATGTAGACTCTTGGAGAAGAGCTCGAGGGCAATGGCAGATGAGAAATAAAGACAGAATTTTTGGAAAAGGAAGAACGGTCCACAAAATTCTAGCAGAAATGTTAGATAAAAAGGACAGGGTATTGGCAAGAGGCCAATCACTACAAGTCCTCGACCCTTCCAACAGAAATTTTCCATAGTTAAGTGTACTAAGTGCAGACGTATACATGGTAACCGGCCATGCTACATAGGATAAGATGTTTGCTTCAATTGCGGACAGAAGGGTCATTTTGCAAAGAACTACCCACAAAATTTAGGGAAGCAACCAGAACAGAAGCCTCAGGTGAAAGGAAGAGTTTTCACCCTTAGCGGCCAAGAGGCAACTTAATCCCTCGAAATGATCCAAGGTACATGCTATATCTATGGATTTGCTCTTATGGTGTTGTTTGACTTTGGTGCTAGTCATTCATTTATATCAGAATAATGTATTAGGGAGTTTTAGTATCCTATTACTGAAACCCCCTATGAGCTATCTGTAGTAACTCCCACAGGGGAAAGGGTCTTAACTTCCTCTGTATGTAAAGACTGTTAGGTCACTATTCAGGAGAAAACTTTTTCTGTAGACCTCGTCTGTCTACCTTTAAAAGGTATTGTTGTCATTCTAGGGTTAGATTGGATGTCTAGAAATCAGGTCTTGCTAAATTGTTGTAACAAGACCATTGAATTTCTAACTCCTACTTCAGAAGAGGAGATGTAGTTATTGATGCTTAATGTCAATCAAGTTAATAGGGAGTTGAAGAATGGAGTACTTGGATACATTCTCTTGAACTTATTAAATCTAGAAGTTGAATTGAAGCTTGATAAAATCCCAATAGCCAATGAGTTTTCTGAAGTATTTCCATCAAATATTCTAGGCTTACCTCCTAAGAGAGAGATAGAGTTTTCTATTGATCTTTTACCTAGGATAGGGCCTATCTTTATTACACCTTATAGAATGGCCTTAAAGGAACTACAGGAACTTAAGAAACAGTTGGAGGAATTATTAGAGAAGCAATTCATTAGACCAAGTGTATCACCTTGGGGAGCTCTTGTATTTTTTGTTAAGAAGAAAGACGGAAGCTTGAGACTATGCATAGATTACAAACAGTAGAATAAGGTGACTATCAAAAATGAGTATCCTTTCCCTAGAATAGATGATTTATTAGATCAACTAAAATGAGGCTCCATCTTTTCTAAAATTGACTTAAGATGGGGAAACCATCAGATTAGGATCAAGGAAGAGGATGTACCTAAAACAGCCTTCAGGACTAGGTATGGGCACTATGAGTTTATTGTAATGCCCTTCGGGTTGACAAATGCACCTGTAATTTTCATGGATTACATGAATCACATTTTTCGACCCTACCTAGATCAATTTGTGGTAGTATTCATTGATGACATCTTAATATATTCTAAGAGTGAGAAAGAATATGAACAATATCTTTGAATCGTGCAGAAAGTGCTAAAAGAGAAAAAGTTGTATGCCAAATTGGAGAAGTGTGGATTTTGGCTATCAAAAGTAAAATTTCTCGGACATGTCATTTCTAATAAAGGGGTAGCCGTAAACCTTAGCAAGACAGAAGCAAGGATTTAGTGGGAAAGACCAAAGACGGTTACAGAAGTCAGAAGTTTATTGGGTTTGGAAAGATACTACAGGAGGTTTATACAAAAATTCTCTTGTATAGCCTTGCCATTGACTAAATTGACCAAGAAGGGAAGTCCTTTCAAATGGACTGATCAATGTGAAGCTAGTTTCGAGGAGTTTAAAACAAAATTGACCACTCTTCTTATTTTAATTATTCCAGTCCCCACAGGACATTTTGAAGTGTGTAGTGACGCTTCAAAGAAAGGGCTAGGGTGTGTGTTGATGTAAGACAAGAGAGTAGTTGCTTACGCCTATAAACAACTGAGACCTCACGAAGGAAACTATCAAACCCATGATCTTGAATTGGAAGTGGTGGTGTTTGCCTTAAAGATTTGGCAACATTATTTGTATGGTGCAACATTTAAAGTATACTATGATCATAAGAGTCTTAAGTACCTTTTTGATCAGGAAGAGTTAAATAAGAGAAAACGACGATGGGTAGAATTTCTCAATGACTTCAAGTTTGAGATAAAGTATCATCCAGGAAAGACGAACATTGTAGCTGATGCCTTGAGTCGAAAATCTCTACACATGGGTAAGATGATAGTGTATGAGATGCAGATGCTAGAGGAGTTTCAAAATTTGAAGCTGGACACTACTCTTATTCCAAAGAAGCTAATCACTAATGGGTTAAGTATATGGTGTGATCTTAGAGCCCAGATCAAAGAGGCTCAAGCTCACGACCAATACTTTTAGGATAATAAAGATCAAGGTAATTTTTCTGTCATGGAAGAGAGAGCAATCATGTATCAGGGAAGGATTTGTACCCCTCAAGAACGTGAACGAGAGTTGAGGACTAAGATCCTGCAGGAAGCGCATCTGAGTAAATACACAATCCATCCTGGATGCACTAAAATGTACTAGGATTTAAAGAGGATGTACTGGTGGCCAAGGATGAAAAAGAACATTATCGAGTTTGTGGTGAAATGTCTCATTTGTCTGAAGGTAAAGGTAGAGCATCAAAAGCCAGCAGGATTGTTACAACCTATTAAGATCCCTAAATGGAAATAGGATAATATTTCGATGGATTTTGTCGTGGGTTTACCCAAGATTTCAATTGGACATGACTTTATTTAAGTAATAGTTGACAGATTAACCAAATCTGCTCAATGTTTCTCATAAAAATTAACAATTCACTGGATAAATTAGCCTAATTGTACGTCCAAGAAATAGTTAGACTACATGAAATTCCCTTAAATATCATTTTTGATAGAGATCCGAGGTTCACGTCGAGGTTTTAGAAGGCGTTGCAGGAAGCTTTTGGTACCCAGTTGCAGTTCAGTATTGTCTACCATCCTCAGGCTGACGGGCAGACAGAATGGACCATTCAAACCCTAGAAGATATGTTAAGGGCTTGTGTGATAGAGCAAGGTAAGGGATGGGATAAGTACCTACCTTTAGTGGAGTTTGCTTATAATAATAGCTATCACTCTAGTATTAAGATGGCCCCCTATGAAGCTTTATACAGTAGGAAGTGCCGATCTCTACTATGTTGGTTTGAGGTAGGAGAAAAGAACTTGCTGGGTCCTTATCTAGTTCAATAAACCACTGAATAAATCAGGATGATACGAGACAAAAAACTTATAGCTCAGAGTCGACAAAAGAGTTACTATGATAAGAGACATAGACCTCTGGAGTTTGAGGAAGGAGACCATGTATTTCTTAAACTTTCTTCAACTACTGGAATTGGTAGGTTTCTCAAAACAAGGAAGTTAAGTTTGCGATTTTTGGGAACCCTACCAAATTCTGAAGAAAGTGAGGACGTCAACATATGAAGTTGCCCTCCCACTTAATTTGTCCAACCTGCATAATGTTTTCCATGTATCACAGCTGTGTAAGTATCTTTCAGATTCCTCACATATAATACGGGATGAACCAATTCAAATAAAGGAGAACATGACATACTAGCTAGTACCTACATCCAAATTGGACACCGACGTGAACCAACTGAGAAATAAAATATTCCCCTGGTTAAGGTGTTATGGGAAGCTTTGACTCTAGAAGAAGCAACTTGGGAGCTGGAAGAAGTCATGAGGAAGAAATATACGCAATTGTTCTTATTAGGTAATTTCAAAAATTTTTAGGACAAAATTTCTTTTAGGGGGAGAGAAATGTAACATCCTTAATTTCGTTTCTTTTCTTAATAAAGGTACATAAATATTTAATGTAACATCTCTATTTTTGTTTCATTAAAGATACATAAATATTTAATTAAGAAAATAAAATTTATTAGACAAGTTTTAGATATCTAAGGAAATATAATCCTTAGAAATTCTTCACTTTATGTGTATGCATAGAAAATGTTCCTAACATTAGGGGAACAAGTAAAAATAAAAAAAACTAATAGGAAAAATTAGAAATAACATACTAAAGATAGGAGAAATTCTTTGGCAAGGAAGATAAATTTTTGTAAAGTAAGTAAATGTTTTAAAATTTTAAGAAGAATGGATTAGGGTAATTTTCCTAATTCAAGAGTTAGAAATATCTAAGTTCAATATCTCCACCCATAAATTGGGCTTTCACCTATAGATACTTCATATAGAGTTTTTCCATTTCACATAAGATTCTAGCAAGCCCATTGGATAACCTAAGCAAGAAATAAAACATAGACTTGGACTAGGATATAGAAGTTGGACCAGTAGCCCAAAAAATTATGAAAATGTGACCAAGCCCTCCAAGAAAGGTAGAATTTTATCCAAAGCAAAGGAAATGGGTAGGAATGAGCCCAAATCCAAGAGGAAAAATAAAATAAAATAAATCATGTGATGAAATAATAGTGTAATAATAATAAAGATTAGGTTACATGACATTAAGACAAAAATTCAGCAAGTGGTGTGATATCCTACATTCATAATTTTAGCAAGTGGTGTGATATCCTACATTCATAATTTTAGCAAGTGGTATGATAATACATGGCATTAGGACAAAACATCTATATCCTACACTCATAATTTTAGCAATGGGTAATAATACATAGCATTATGAACAAACATCCTTATCCTACACAAATAATTTCAGCTAAGCAAAGAAGATTCAAAGTTCAAAAATTTATCACCTAAAAAGGCAAACCTATCATAGTTGATTAAGACAAAAGAAATAGGAAATGAATTCCTAAATCAAAGGGACCTTGTCATTTGTCTTAAGAACATATTATTATAAATTTCAAAATACAAATCTCCTTTTCTTATGCATATCTTGACTAAGGAAGAGGAAGACAAGAACATGTGTTGTTTGTTTTCCAAAAATCAACCAAGTGCATCTTAATTGTGATAAGGTAGACCCATGATCATGAAAGTTGAATTATTTGATAGTCTATTTAAGCAAAACCCACCCTTATAACATTATAATTTCGTCCAAGTGAGTGAGAGGAAAAATAGAAGTAAGGTAGAGTGAGGAAAGGAGAGAAAGAGGGGAGAAGAAAGGAAGGAAGAAAAAGGAGAAGTCTAGAGGACTAATTACTCAAGGTAATTTAACTTAATTTTCACTTGAATCCATCTTTCTTCTTCATCCTTGGGGTTCAAAAACTCACCCTCCTTCTCTTATTTAAGCTGGTAAAAGAGTTAAGGGAATGGAGGAATCTTGCTATTTCCTTCAAGAGGAAACAAGAAAACGAATTCACTTAGTGAGTTAGGGAGATCCTTAGGTAGGTTTAACAATATTTCTTTTTGAAACGTTTTGAAATTTGTAACATTTATATGAGATTTTGATCTTTGAACTTTGATTATTGGTCATGGATGTTGCTATATCATGTTACATATTAATCTTCCATGTGATGTATGTTTGAATACTTAGGCTGATGTAGATAGTTCTGTAAAAGTATGGCTATGGGCATCAAATCTTTACACTTCTGGTTTACAATTCTGGGAGGAATCGATAAGGAATTAAAATAAATGGTTAACATGAAAAATGTAGATCTATGTCTTACTAATTTTTAGACACTAGAATCACTCAGTTTGGAGTCCATATGAGGTAGATATGGTTTGATTTGTAAGCAGTGGTCAGAAAATGATTAACTAGGGAAGAATCTGTTAGGAAAGCTTCGTGTTTGAATTTCTAGAAATATTCTGTAGGGACATAAAATAATTGGCTAACATAAAAATTATAGATATATGTGTGACAGAATTTTAGCCACTCAAATCACTCAATTTGGAATTCTTATGAGAGAGATATGGACAGATTAGTAAGTAGAGGTCAGAACCTACCTAAGAAGGAATAACTTGTCATTTGGGGGAGTAATATCACCAAACATCTTTAATATTTGGCTAATCTATTCAACATAATAGTTTTATATAATAGTTTTATCTTTAAAGTGACACCAAGATCACCTAAATTGGAGTTAAAATGAGGGAGTTATGCTTTGATTAGTAAGAGAATGTCAGATACGATGAAAACCTACATCAAGAAAATAAAGAGATAAAAATAATATTTAAAAAAGAAGAAGAATATTATAAATAAAAATAATAAATGACTAGTATATGCCATAGTTATTTCCATTGCATGAACTTCTTACCATCTTAAGTGTATAATTTTGACATGGAAATATTATATAAAGTGATATTTGAAATGGTTATGTTTATGGCATGATTACCAATGATTTTTGGTAATAATTATATTTTGATGAACATACTTGTTATTGAAATCATATTTTTGGCCATTATTGTGAAAAGAAAAGAAATGAGCACGGTCACATGAGAATCCGTGTGGTGCACCAGTAGAGGACGTCCTACCAACGGTTATGATTATGTTAATGAGAAAAGAAAGAGAAAGTGTGCCATGTCAGACGGAGTGAGAAAAGCCTGTACCAGAGAGTAGAAAATACTCACCCTGACCGAGGTAGCTTGATTTGAGAATAAATTGATAGTCATCATTTGATATTCTGAAAATTGTTAATCCTGCCATACATGTCATTACTGTACGATTTTTATATGCATAGATAAATTGCATTCATGTGCCCTAAGGTATTTATTGTAGCTTATACAGATGAACATGACGTGATGAACTATATTGATTATGATTTATTGTTGAATCTATTGGGAGTTAATTATCACTATTTTTTCATATCGTGTTTAGAAGATTAACTATGCAGCTATTCTCTATGACACTTATTATTGGTGTACGTTAGATTAAACTACCCTACCTTGGGCAACTACCGATTATATCGGATATATCTGTGATAGACGTGACTGAGATTCTAGTGGAGGTGCCGCTACCCACACCAGTGTCCCCATAAATAGTCTACGTGGGTGATTAGAGTTAATATGTATATGTTAGACTTTTGTACAGTTTTTTGTAAATTAATGATGTGTATGTAAACTCAGTATTTTATAAATTAAATAAATGTTATTTTGAGTGAAGTTGTAACGAAGTAATAACTTCATGGAATTTTTTTAAAAAAAATTTGAGTTGTTACATAAATGGAGTTGCTACATTAACACCTTTGGATCTTATTAAAATCTAAACAATGCATACTAGTTGTAATAACCCTAAAATAAAAGAAAAACTCTAAATAAATGAAAAATCCAGAATAAAAAAAAGTATGAATGTAAGCGAGGATTATGATATATGGAGATAAGTACTATTTAAAATGTGTTTATGTATCGTATTGTTTGAAGAATTGTGAAGGTTATATAAGGATTTAATTTTTTGGGCCAAAATGTAAATTTCATGTCTTTATTGAGTGTTAGCATCGAGACCACTGATTCCTCAAGGTCTATATTCCTACCCATCAGCTTCTACATTTTTACTAAATATAACATCAATATTCTCAAGTTGTATTAAGATTTCTCAGCGAGTTATTGTTAGGGAAGGGCTTCTTTTTTCTTCAGTTCCATTAAACCTACTACTTCACAATCTCAATTTATACCCTGGGTTAAAAAGTGGAGAGTGCCCATGAAACACCATTTTTGACTATAAGTAAGGCACACAAGAATTGAGTTTAAGTTATAATGGGGACAAATAACCAATATAAGTATTCTACCTATATAAGGTTTCGAGCCCTAGAAAATCACAAATAGTCCACATTAAAGTTGCACGCATATTGAATTTTTCATCGGAGAAAGAATCAATTGTTTTAACTTTAACATATAATAAATCTTTCAACTCTTTTATAAGTTATTTCAAATACACATCTATATCATTTCTCAGTACCTTTCTTCTTGGAATTATCATTGAGAGAATGAAAGAACTATGTTTTATACACATCCAAGGTGGGAGGATGTAAGGTATTAGTATTACTAACTAAATGCTATAACTTATACTCAAGTTGCCATATGGATTATAAACATTAATAGACAAGGCCAAGTATACATTCAAAGGACTTGAAGAGAGTTAAGAATTTTGATAAAGGGGAAATTTGAGTGCTTAATGATTATATTTTACCCCCTAATTTAAAGTAACTTGTGATTATTCTCTTGCTTTTGGATATGCTTTGCTCTGGGTACTGCTTTGGTTGGTTTTATGCTTGTAGGTGAGCAAAAGAGGCCAATAAGCAATGGAAAACATTCATGTAAAGAGCTGTGAGGACTTGGAACAAGTTAAGGAGGAACTAAGGAGGCAACACAACATAAATTGGCAAATTCTGAGCCTAGCAGCTTGAAGCACGACCAGGTCGTGCTTTGTCTGAGAAGTGGAGAATTTACCAGTTTTCTAGCCTGAAGCACGGCCAGGCCGTTTCACAAAACATGGTCGTGTTTCGTGTCCGTACACCATGTGATTTTTAGGGTTTTGAGTAGTCAAGTTGTTATAAATACAGGGGAAAACACAGAGGAACGGATACAGACTTATTCAGACTCACTTTTACTCAATTTTAGGCTTAGGAAACACCATTATATTAGGTTTAGAGTAGAATTAGTGTTTACTTTCATGTTCCTAGGTTAGATTTGAGATTGATTTAACATTGTATCTCTACTAAATTCAATAAACTAGGTTATATCTTTCTATTCTGCACTTACTTCTTCTTCTACTCCTTTCTTTTAGATTGTATTGAACTTTAATGGTTTACTTAATGAATATGATTTTGGTTGAGTACATTTGATTTAGGGTTTTGGTAAACCCACTTATGATATGATGATGCGGAACTATTGAATTGAATTGTGGAACCCTAATTGTATTATCCATGGTTAATTAGGATTGACTATTATGCTTTGATTATATGAGTTGATGAATGTCTGGCCAACGTTTTATCACGTCTTAGGATATTAATTGATGGACTAAAAGGTGAAAATTAATACAAGAAAGTTAATTAGGGATATCTTAATCACGAAAGTAGTTTAAGGTTCTCTAAGAATGAATCAATTAGTGGGCACGAGAAAACTGATTAATTGTATTCCTTAGTTGGCATAGAACTTAATGGACCTAGGTTAAACTAAGAACCACGAACGTAGGAAATTGGATTAACCTAGGTACGATTAGTAAAGCTTGAAAGATGTTGCTAGTTAATTAAGGCTAAACCATCCCTAATTACCTAGATAATTGCAATTAGAGGTACATGTTAAATGTTGAATATCGTAAGTGTGGTGAACCCTAACCCTAGGCTTTTATTAATTGAATTACTTATTAGTGTAATTGTGACAAATTTTCTATCGCATTGCATCGATTTAGATAGCATATTTCAAATAATTATAGTAGTTGACATTGTTCTTTGTGGGATACGACCCGTACTCACCGGACTAACTACAACTATGCCGTGTGCTTACGGTTAATTATAAAACATACACAACAAGTTTTTGGCACCGTTGCTGGGGAACAATCGTCAATATTAGATATATTATGAAATAGCTAAACTAGATCACTTTCTTTTAATTTTTCTGCATTATTTTATCTTGCTGATTTTTGCCTCTTTTCTTCCTTTATAGGTGTGTTGCTCTTTTAGGCGAAGCGAACATGAGTTCGTCACTGAATTTGATCCAAAAATTGAACGCACACTATAAAGGAGAAGAAGAAGACAGCAGTAAGAACATTCTGCACCTACCATGGCGGAGAGAGATAATCGTTCTCTTAAGGATTTCACTGCCATGGTAGGTGCAGAATGTTCTTCATCATGTGAGATTTACGGAGGTGTTGGTCATGTGGCCAATGAATGCCAGCTTGGAAACTCTACACCTCAAGATTGTGAGCAAGTAAGTTTTGTGAATAATCAGAAAAACAATCCTTACAGCAACACCTATAACCCAAGATATAGGAACCACCTGAATCTCTCATACAAGCCTAATGTGAATCAGCCTCAGAAATAATTTTAGGCAACCTCCAGGGTTTCAGAATCAGAGGCCATTCAATCCTCCTCCACAGACAAAAGCAAATTTAGAGGCTCTAATGGAGAATTTCATCACCACACAAAGTAAGCAAAATGATGAATTTAGAGCCCAGTACCACTCAATGAATGAGGCTATAAAGGACCTAGCCTCTAAGGTTGACTCGCTTGCTACCCATAGTAAGATGCTGGAAACATAGATTGCACATCAAGTGAGCCTATCTAATAGGAACTTTGGCAGACTTCTAGGCCATACTGAGAACCCTAGAGCGCATTATAATGCTATTACCTTGAGGAGTAGTAAACAATTGGCTGAATCTGACAAAAGTGGAGAGGTAAGAGAAGATGAACCTCAGGCTGCATCTGAGAAAAGAAAAGAAGAAGAACTAGAAGAATAGGAAAAGAAGGAAGAAGAGCCCAAATATGTGGCTCTTGCACCTTATAATCCATCAATCCCTTTTCCTCAAAGATTGGTTAAGGCTAAGTTAGAGAAGCAGTTTAGGAAGTTTCTGGATGTTTTGAAAAATTTAAATATTAACATTCCGTTCCTAGAAGCCATCTCCCAAATGCCTTCTTATGCAAAGTTCCTAAAAGAGATCCATTCAAATAAGAGGAAAATTGAAGAGCATGCTATTGTGGCACTGACAGAGGGATCTAGTGCTTGAATTCAAAATAAGCTGCCATAAAAGCTTAAGGATCCCGGAAGATTCTCAATTCCTTGCTCTATTGGTGATATGAAAATTAACAGAGCCCTATGTGACCTCGGAGCAAGTGTGAGTCTCATGCCTCTTTCGATTTGTAAGAAACTTCAAATGGGTGACTTGAAGCCTACCACTCTTTCTCTTCATTTTACCAACCGATCTATCAAGCATCCGGTAGGTATTGTAGAGGATGTTCCTCTAAAGGTGGGCAAGTTTTATATACCAATTGACTTTGCTATTTTAAAGATAGAGGAAGATGAGAAAATCCCCATCATTCTTGGAAGGCCTTTCCTAGCTACGGTTGGTGTAAATATAAATGTGAGAGATGGAAAGCTTTCTTTGAATGTAGGGGATGAAAAAGTAGAATTTAATTTGAATAATACTATGAACTCTCCATCTCTAAATGAATCTTGTTGTATGATTGGCTTACCTAAACCTAATATGAATGAGAAAGTCATGAATTTTTCTCCTACTAACCCACTTGAGTTATGCTCTGTGGAAAGTTCTTTTGTTTATGATAAATAGGGGAAAGAAAAGCAGGCTGTTGAGGAGGTAATCCAACCTCTAAAAGTAGAACCTAAGCCACCTCCTCTCAATCTCAATAGAGCTAAGGAAGAAAGGAATGAGCTAAAAGGAGCCTTGAAAGCTATTGGACAAAGCCTCAAGCATCATACTAAGAGGCAATGGATTAAAAAGAAAGTCATTCAAACTTTCTTCAAACCTCCTTGAGTAAAAGAATGAAAGGGAGTCGAGCTAATGACTTTAAACAAGCAGTTTGTGGGAGGCAACCCACATTTTAATTTTTAGGTTTCTTTTTGTTTTGTTTTCTTGCTTTTAGTTTTTGTTTTTATCTCAAATTTAGTTAATTTCTTAGGTTAGGAGTTTAATGAGTGTTTCCATCTAATTTTTAGGTCCATTCCCATATGCCCAAGGTTGAATTAAATGATGAAAATCAAACGAAATCAAAGAGAATTAAAAAAAACTGCAACAAATTTCAAAGAAAAGTGACTTCTAGCACCAAGCAGGAGTAGCCCGTGCCATAGGGAACGCGCGTGCTTCAAGCACAGTCAACAATTTAGAGATTTTGTCAATTTTAGCGTCAAGCACGGGCAGGACATGTCACTAGACATGGCCGTGCCTTATGTCTAGAAGCAGCACTCCCTCCTCGTGCCAGCAAACATGGGCAAAATTCTTGGGAATTTTGGATTCTAACGGGAAGCATGGCTAAGCCGTGTCTCCCACCACGACCGTGCTTCGTACTTTGGCAAGTCCACTCTTCCCATGTTTCTGAAAAGGGGACCTTTTCCAAAAATTTTGGACTTCCAGCTCGAAGCACGGGTGAGTTGTGTTGAGAAGCAAGACCGTGCTTCGGGCCCTAGAGAGATTTTTCCCCCGTTTTTCTTCTTTTCTTCCCTGTGTTCATTCTCCCTTCTCTCGTGCCCTTATTCATGCTCTTCTCCACTCCCTTCCCAGCCTCTTCTCGTCCCTTCCCTTCTCCTTCCTCAATCAATCCCATCCCTATGCCCTAACCAAGATCTCCCTCTCCCTCTTAGTCTTTCCATACTTGACATTTCCTCCCTATTTTGCGTTTTCATCCATTCCCCACACTTAGAAAATTTCCCCTGCACCCACATTCTCCTATAACCCAAAAATCCCTTCCCCCTACAATCCGAAGCCTACCCCTTCCTCTGTACCATTCCCCTACTTCTACATCCCCAAAATTTCTCCCTCACCTAGCTCCCTCTTCTTCAACGTCCCAGCTAACTATACCCGTAGCCTAATTTCCCCTGTACCCACTCCTTCCCTTTCACTCCAGTCAACCTGAAGCCTTTGCAACACACACACCCAAAAAATCCCAGCCATCTTGTGCTCTCCATTCTTGGACCTAAATCCAGTGTTCAACCCACACCCTTTTTCCCTGCACCAGCAACCCGAAGCCTCAATTCCACATTCCACTACTGCATTGCATTGCTAGATGCTATTTGCTGCATCTCCATCATAATTCCATCTAAGTAATTTTTGAATTCTTGCCATTTGTTTAAATTTTTGGATTGGACATTCTGAATTGGTGATTGCACTGGTTTAAATTTTTGAAGTGGTTTGTTTTGCTTTCTGCACTTGAGCTTCAATCTGCTGGATTTGCTGCATTGAACTTTTTGGTCTTCTATTGTCTGTCATTGAACTTAATTGTTGCCAAATTCTTACACTTAATAACCAAGTAATGTTGGATAAATTTTGCCTCATTATATAGGTTTTCATGTTGCTTGATGTTCTGATTTATTTATCTCAGTATCTGAATTGGAATTTCCTTCCCATTTTTTTAGACTTGCTGGATGGTTTATCTGGTTATAGGAAATCCTGCACTTTGGCATCATATTTGTTGAATCTTCTGAGTGCTGGTTGTCATTCTTGCTGGTTATTGCTTGACTTCCTCATTACACTAAATTTCTTGCCATCAATTCTCTGCTCTTAATTTAGCTAAATGCATTCACTTAGGAATATATGTTATGCACTAAAGGCTTAATTGGCCTAGTTTTGGGATGCATAGATACTGAATTCTGCTAGTTAAAGTAGGGTGCTTGTTGTAATTTGCTTCTGATAAATCATTAGTTGAAATATTGCAACACTACAATTTACTTGGACTTTAACATCTGCTTCGTTGTATTGTTTTGCTTAGCTTTGCACTGCATGAGGTATATGTTTACATATTCTAGTTGCTGTTTGTCTTGCAACTTGGCCTCTATGTTTGTTCAGCTTTTCAAAAACCTAATTTGTCTGGAATTAGATTCTCTGTTATTAAGTTGCCTAGTTAAGCTGAAATTCTAATATAGCTGAAATTGAAATTAACTAGCTAAGTTTACTAGTTTTGTTGGCAAACCTCTGCTTGGAGTTTATCCTACACATTGCATTGATTATATCTACCTATGAATTTATAGTGTTCTTGCAATTGAAATTTCAACTGACGTTGGACTTTGAAATTGGCCTTTAAATTTATGGGTTGCTGAATAGTTTCTATTAGTTTCTGATTTTTGCATTGCCTAAGTTGTTGGACAATTTCTTTCTCTGATTAGTGCATTACTCCTAGATTGTTTTGATTTTAACTTACACTCTGCTGGCTCTGATATAAAATGACATTAATTTCTTGATGACCGTGCTTTGAGCTCCAATTCAAAATTGCTGTATTGCTTAAATCTGACCTACCTGTTGCTGGTGAAAGCATGGTACAGTTGGCACTTGAGCCAGAACTCATCTCCACCTCCTTTAGAAGACTAGTAAGCAAGTAAGTTACTTCTCCCTTTGCCTGTATTTTCACTATTATTGACATTAAGGACACTGTCAAGTTTAAGCATGGGGGAGTAGACTTTAAGTTTATGGACTTCATTGGTTGAACTTCTGGTCTTGCATGTATATATTGTATATATTGCATCTCTCTTGTTTCAATTTAAAATCACATTGTTTACTGTTTTAGAGATAGATTGATGTAATATAGGTTGATTTTAGCTTATGAACATGTGATGCACAATAGGATATGAAATAGGTAGTTTAAATTTTAGTCTCTCTCTTTCAGGATTAAACCTCTAATATTTTAAAAAATATCTCTCCTATTGTGCTATGAATTGTATGCCTTTATTAATTTTTAACACTATGAGAGTACAAAGGTTGGGAGAGGTGAAAAATAAGGGAATAAGGATTCCAAAATTTTTTCATTATGAGTACCCCTTCAAGGCACCAAAAAGGCCCTAGTATGAGTATCTAGCTGCCTTTATCTTATTGAGATTGAGCATGAAATGCACTCACTGCATATTTCTATAAAAAAAAAGAGAAAAAAAAGATGAATGAAATAGACAAAAGAAAAAGAGAAAAGAAAAATGATGAGAAATAAAAGAAATTAAGTGAGAAAAAGAAAAACAACATCAAGTCATGTATCACTAAGGGTGTTTGTTAACAGAAATTTCTCATGGTTTTCCCCTAGGTGTCTAAGGCCATACTTAATTTACCAACCTAACCATCTTCCATCCATTTTTACCACATACCAATATGGAACACATCAGTATAAAAATTCCTAAAAGTTCACCACCCATAGGCATGCCTAAGCAGAAAATTTCCATACCAATATATGCATTCAAACATCCATCACATGCAAGATCAACATGTAACAAGATATATCAACATCCATGGCCAATCATCAAAGTAGAAAATTTCATCAAAGTTCTAAGATGAAAATCCCATATAAATGTTACAAATTTCAAATATTTTTTTTAAAAAGAGATAGTGTTAATCCCACCTAAAGATCTCCCTAGTTCACTCAGTGAATTCTTTCTCTTGGTTCCTCTTGAAGGAAGTGGCAAGATTCCTCCTTTCCCTTAACTTTTCCAGTAGCTGAAATAAGAGAATGGGGGTGAGTTTTGAACCCCAAGGATGAAGAGAAAAGATGGATTCAAGTGGAGATTAAGCTAACTTACCTTAAGTACTTAATCCTCTAAACTATTTCTTCTTTTTCATTCCTCTCTTTTCCTCTCTTTCTCTCCTTTCCTAACTCTACCTTGCTTATATTTTTCCCTCTCCCTCACTTGGATGAAATTCTAATGTTATAAGAGTAGTTTTTGCTTAAATAAATTATCAAGTGGTCTTTCTCCCATAATTATGGATTTACCTTATCACAATTAGGGTGCACTTGGCTACTTTTTGGGGGAAGACAACTCATGTTCTTTTCTTCTTCTCCCTTAGTCAAGATCTGCATAGAAAAAGGAGATTTGTAGCATCCCTAATTTCATTTCTTTTATTGATAAAAGTACATAAATATTTAATTAAGGAAATAAAATTTATTAGACAATATTTTAGATATCTAAGGAAATATAATCCTTAGAAATTCTTAACCTTATGTATATGCATAGAAAATGTTTCTAACATTAAGAGAACAAATAAAGAGGAAAAACCTAATAGGAGAGAAAATAGAAATAGCATACTAAAGAGATGCAAAATTCTTGGATAAGGAAGATAAATTTTTAGAAACAAGTAAAGGTCTTAAAATTTCAAGAACATTGGATTAAGGTAATTTTTCCTAATTCAAGAACTAGTGTTACTAAGTTTAAAATCTTTACCCATACATTGGGCTTTTACCTATGGACACTTCATATAGAGTTTTTCCACTTCACATAAGTTTCTAGCAAGCCCATTGGATAACCTAAGCAAGAAATAAAACGTAGACTTGGACTAGGATATAGTAATTGGACCGATAGCCCAAAAATTATGAAAATGTGACCAAGCCCTCCAAAAAAGGTAGAATTTTATCCAAAGAAAAGAAAATGGGTAGGAATAAGCCCATAATGGGTAGGAGCAAGCCCAAATCCAAGAGGAAAAATAAAATAAAATAAATTAGGTGATGATATAATAATGTAATAATAATAAAGATTATGTTACATGGCATTAAAACAAAAATTTAGCAATTGGTGTGATTCTACATTCATCATTTTGGCAAGTGGCATGATAATACAAGGCATTAGGACAAAAACATCTATATCCTACACTCGTAATTCTAGCAAGTGCTATGATAATACACGGCATTAGGACAAAACATTCCTATCCCATACAAATAATATCAACCAAATAATGGAGATTCAAGGGCTAGAAATTTGCCACCTAAAAAGGCAAACCTATCATACTTGTTTAAGACAAAAGAAAATGGAAATGAATCCCTAAATCAAAGGGACCTTGTCCCATATCTTAAGAATATATTATCATAATTTTCAAAAAACAAATCTCCTTTTCCTATGCATATCTTGACTAAGGAAGAGGAAGACAAGAACATAAGTTGTTTTTTTTTCAAAAATTCAACTAAGTGTAATCTAATTGTGATAAGGTAGACCCATGATCATGAAAGTTGAATTATTTGGTGGTCTATATAAGAAAACCCACCCTTACAACATTAGAATTTTGTCCAAGTGAGGGAGAGGAAAAATAGAAGCAAGGTAGAGTGAGGAAAGGAGAGGAAGAAACGAAGAAAGAGGAAGGAGAAGTCTAGGGGTCTAAGTGCTCCAGGTAAGTTTAACAATATTTTTTTTTGAAGAAAACTTTTGAAACTTATAATATTTATATGAGATTTTGATCTTAGAACTTTGATGATTGGTCATGAAGTTGCTATATCATGTTACATATTGATCTTGCATGTGATGTATGTTTGAATACTTAGACTGGTATAGAAAGTTCTGCATAGGTATGGTTATGGGTGGTAAAATTGTTTGCTTCTGTGTTTTAATTTTTTGGAATTATCTATAGAGAATTAAAATAAATGGTTAACATAAGAATTAAAGATATATGTCTCACGGATTTTTACCCACTGGAATCATTCAATTTGGAGTCCATATGAGGTAGATATGGTTTGATTAGTAGTCAAAGGTCAGAAAATGGTTCATCAAGGAAGAATATGTTAGGATAGCTTCTGTATTTTAATTTCTGGGAATTATATGTATGGAATTAAAATATATGGTTAACATAATAATTATAGATATGTATATCACAGATTTTTAACCATTGCAGTCATTCAATTTCGAGTCTATATGAGGAAGATATGAGCTGATTAGTAGTCAAAGGTCAGAAAATGGTTCATCAGGAAAGAATATGTTAGGATAGTTTTTATATTTTAATTTCTGGAAACTATTTGTATGGAATTAAAATAAATGGTTAACATAATAATTATATCTATGTGTGTCACGGATTTTTAGCCACTGGAATCATTCAATTTGGAGTCTATATGAGGAAGATATGAGCTGATTAGTAGTCAAAGGTCAGAAAATGGTTCATCAGGGAAGAATATGTTAGGATAGCTTATATATTTTAATTTCTGGGAATTATCTGTATTGAATTAAAATAAATGGTTACCAGAAGAATTATAGATATGTGTGTCACGGATTTTTAACCACTGGAATCACTCAAGTTGGAGTCCATATGAGGTAGATATGTTCCGCTTAGTAGGTAGAGGTCAGAACCTATCCGAGAAGAAATAACCTGTACATTTAGGGAGTAATATCACCTTGATTTCTTAATATTTCGTTACAATGTTCAACATAATAGTTTTAGATAATTGTTTTATCTTGAAATTGACACCAAGATCACCTACATCGGAGTTCAATTGAGGGAGTTATGCTCTGATTAGTAAGAGAAGGTTAGTTATGATGAAAACCTGCATCTAGAAAATAAAGAAATAAAATTAATATTTAAAAAAGAAGACGAATCTTATAAATGACTAGTATATGCCATAGCCATTTCCATTGTATGAACTTCTTACCATCTTAAGTGTAAAATTCTGACATAGAAATATTTTATAAAGTGATATTTGAAATGGTTATGTTCATGGCATGATTACCAATGATTTATGGTAATAGTTATATTTTGATGAACATACTTCTTATTGAAAGCATATTTTTGGCTATCATTGTGAAAAGAAAAGAAATGAGCACAGTCACATGGCAATCCGTGTGGTGCACCAGTAAGGGATGCCCTACCAACGGTTATGATTATGATTATGAGAAAAGAAAGAGAAAGTGTGCCATGTCGGATGGAGCGAGAAAAGCCCGTACCAGAGAGTAGAGGATACTCACCCTAACCGGGGTAGCTTGAAATGAGAATAAGTTGATGGCCATCATATGATATTCTGAAAATAGTTAACCTTGTCATACATGTTATTATTGTACGATTCTCATGTGCATAGATATAATGCATTCATGTGACCAAACTTATTTTTTGTAGTTTATATAGCTGAACATAACGTGATGAGCTATATTGATGATGATTTATTGTTGAACTTCCTGGGATTTAATTCTCACTATATTTCCATATCATGTTCAGAAAATTAGTTATGCAGATTTTTCTATAGCTCTGGCTTTTAGTGCACATTGGATCGAGTACTTTATGTTGGGCGGATCCAAGAAGCAAATAAAATGTTTGTGGTCGAGTTGGCTTATATCCCGGTGAAGGTGCAACCACCTGCACCTGTATCTCCAGAATTGGTCAACCAGAATAGATAAGATCTAGATTTTTATGTGTTTGATATGTTGTACGTATGTTTTGATTAATGACATGTATGTGAACTCTGTATTATATGAATTAAATAAATGTTATATTGAGTTAAGTTGTAACGAGGTAATTGATGAGTGAGTTTTATACTCATAAATTAAATATTTTCATCTTATCTTTTGCCATAATTAAGCATAAATCTCCCTTACTTGTCTTTAGTTTTGTGTCTTTCTTACAGATGGAGAGAAGAGTAGAAAATGGACTTAATTGGAGGAATCAGAGTTAAATTGTGGTTTTTTGGAAATGATGTCTATAAATCAAGCTGATAAAACAAATTCATTAAGGATGGCTGAGTAAGGAGCATTATCATATTGTCTCTTGAGACGCATCCTAATGGATATATGCACAAATTATTCTTGATTTATGATCACATTTCCAAAAGAACTAAAACATAAAGATTTAAGGCAAAGCACCCAATGTTGAGAATATGTTTGCTGGTTGCAGTCCAGCCCAACCTTGCTGTAGTACTTGGGCCATATCTCTGAAAATACATATCCAATATGTATGCAATTTGGTAGGTGTGTAGCTGACACAATTGGGTACAACTTTCATGTTCAAGTGGTCAGAAAATACGGACATTAAAAGGGCCAAAAGTGGGCTAGAAGAGAATCTGACTACTGCTGCAGTCCAGCCCGACTTTGCTCTAGTATTTTGACCATAACTCACACATTACGTATCCAATTTGTCCACAATTTGTCTTGACGGAAAGCGAATGAAATTTTCTACAACTTTCGTGTTGATGAAGTCAGAAAATTCGGCGGTTTTCAAGACGATATTCAAGGATCAATTTCGGTGCACATATAGAATTCAAATTGTCAACTTTGTACAACTTCCTACCTAACAATTTTGACAATTACCACACCAACCACACTTAATTGTATCTATAAATAGAGGGCTTGAGGGGTGAGTTGAAGAGTTTTTTGGAGAGCTTTGGATAGAGCTTGGGAAAGCTTTGTTGGAATTCTACGAACTTGTAATGTTATTCTCTCTTTAGACATCTTGTATTTTTTTCATTTTCTTTCGTAATATTATCATGTTTCTTCATCTTTCATTTCCCTTTCTTGCCTTGATTATGGAGAACTAATCTCCTAATGCTAAGGTGAAAGGGTGAAACTCTTGGTATGAGAATAATAATTTATCTAACTCTTAATCTTAATGTTTATCTTTGATATTGTATTTACCTTCCTATTTTTTTTTTCATAATTATTTCTTAATGGCTGGTTTTATCATACCGCCGATTTCTTGTTATGTTATTGGATGGTTTTATTAGACCGCCTATCTCTTATTATTTTCATGGTTGGCTTTGCCGCCTACTTTATTTTATTTTACTATTGGTTGGCTTTGCCACCGATTCTATTTCATTTTATTTTGTTATGTTAATTAATTTTCTACCTTTCATTTTTTTTGCATAAGTTAATCTTGTAAAATGTGAATTTTGATATATTGTAGACAATATAATGATTGGCACAATTTATGCTTGAATCCATTTACAAGTTATCTTTTGCATCTTTGTATTTTTAATCTTGTAAAGTGTGAACCTTGATACATTGTAGACAAATTTTGGCACAATAAATACTTGAATCACTCTTGATTTATTGTAGACAATATGGTGATTGGCACAATGTACGCTTGAATCCATTTTACAAGAATGTTTTAATTTTTAGAAAGGAGGTAAATATAATTCATGTATAAACAAAGTTGAGCTTAAATTAACATATTATCCGATTAGAACTTTATTCGTGTAAAGATTCTAATTGAGTAATTAAAGAGTTAAATTTATTTTTATTCGATATACCAAGAGCGGATCCCTTAACCTTAGCATGCTTCTTTACCTTGAATACATCTTCATTTAATTTCAGTATATTAGTTCTTTGCATATTTTGTTCAATATTCCTCTCACAAAACAAGACATCGGGAACTAGGTTAGAAGTATTTATTTCGGATCTATATTAGAATTTTCTCTCAATTGGCAATCTCTGTGGGATCGACCTTGCATACCACTAAATCTATACTCCAATAGATTCGTGCACTTGCGAGTTTTAATTAAAACAACAACAAGTTTTTGGCGCCGTTGCCGGGGATTGCGACGGAAAAGCTATTTGGATCCAGGTAAGTACTTTTCTTCCACTAGTTATAGTTAGAACATTTGTTTATTCTGTGTATAGAAATTTTTCTTTAGAATTGTTTCTTGAAAATTGGTGTAGTAATTTGGGTGTATAAAATTGGTTGATTCTGTCAACAAGGCTAAAAGCGCCTAAGGAGTATGGGTTTTAAGAGAAACCATTGTGATTTCTCCATATTTTCCTGGGAGTCTACCGATTAAATACTACCCATTATTACTAACACTTTGAAAAAAAAAGGAGTTTGTATAATTTTGTGATTTTTATTTTGTGGTATTTGCATGTTGTAGCCGTTGTGTAGTTAGATACTTTTTCATAATTAGGAAGCAACTTTTTTTAGTTTATGTGTGCTTGGAAACGTGATAAAGATAAGCGGTTGGTTAGGAAAAGTTTAGGGTCAACCATTGAGTGTACAATAGAGACATTAGATTCTGCTGGATCACCATTAAAAATGGAAGAACAAGTTGTGCATAATAAAACTCTTATGGAGTACTTCTCACCTGTCATAGCCAATACTCCATCTTGCATAGTTTTACCCCAAACTACTGCAACTCATTTTGAACTCAAACCGGCCATACTCCAACTTTTACCATCATTTTATGGTATGGAAAGAGAAGATCCCTACATGCACATTAAAGAGTTTCTTGAAATCTGCTCGACTTTTCGCTTCCAGAATTTCAATGATGAATCAATCAGGCTTAGAATGTTTCCATTTTCATTGAAAGATAAAGCTAAAGCCTGGTTGAACTCCCTTCCTACAGGAACTATAACTAGTTGGAACCAATTAGTAAATAAGTTTCTGGCAAAATTTTTTCCTATGTCTAAAACTGATGCCCTTAGGAGAGAAATTTCTGATTTTTGTCAAAAAGAGGGTGAACAATTTTTTGAATGTTGGGAAAGATTTAATGATCTTCTTCTGAAATGTCCTCATCATGGTTTTGAAACTTGGAGATTGGTGAAATATTTCTATGATGGTTTAACTTCATCAAACCGTCAAATGATCCAAAGCATGCATGGTGGGAGATTTTTACAATTGAATGAGGGGGAAGCTTGGGAATCCTTAGGATCTTTATCTGAAAATTCTCAGCATTGGAACTGCATAGATCCCAGGGATAAAAAGTCTCAAACACAAAAAAAGGGAGGACTTTATGAAGTGAGTGATGATACAGATGTGAGAATTGCCTTAGCTAGCCTAACTAGAAAGGTAGAAGCTTTAACTTTAAGCCACACTTTAAACCCTTCTACCAATACTAGGATAGAGGCATGTGCCTTATGTTCTAGTACATCTCACATTGCACAATCTTGTCCATCTATACCAGCTTACCAAGAGGCATTCTCTGAGCAAGCTAATTCTCTTCAATCTTATGGGAAGTCATCAGACAGCCCATTTGCACCCACATATAATCCAAATTGGAGGAATCATCCAAATTTCTCATGGAGGCAAAATCAACTTGCAATGAATCAAAGTGGGCAACAATTTGCCCCTTCTAATTCATACCCTCAAGTTCCTCATCATGCTCCTCCTTTCGGGGTACCACAACAAAGAAAACCTTCTTTGGAGGATACCTTGCAACAGTTCATGCAATCGACCCAACAAATCTTGCAATCTCACACTCAAGCTATTTCTAAGCTTGAAACACAATTGGGTCAATTAGCCAGTGCTATAGGAGAAAGAGAAAAAGGAAAATTCCCCAGTCAACCTGTTCCAAATCCTAAGGGTCAATATGAAGTAGGATCATCAGCAAATCCTGAGGAAGAAGTAAAGTCTGTGACAACCCTTAGATCTGGAAAGGTCATCGATAATCATGTTCACATGCCAGAAAATAAAGAACAGAGTCAACATGAATCCCAAACTAATGACTCAAGTGAAAAGAAAAGTGAACAAATTTCTTATGCCCCCAAAGCTCCTTTCCCTCAAAGACTTACATCTGTCAAGAAAGGTACTCAGTATAGTGACATTTTAGAGGTGTTTAAGCAAGTAAGCATTAACATCCCTTTTCTTGACGCTATCAAACAAGTACCTGCTTACTCAAAATTCCTGAAAGATCTGTGTACGGTGAAAAGGAAAACTAATGTTCCAAAAAAGGCATTCTTGACTGAACAAGTAAGCTCTATAATTCAACAAAAAACTCCTATCAAGTACAAAGATCCTGGTTGTCCTACAATTTCTTGTGTGATAGGTGACCATGTGATTAACCGAGCCTTACTTGATCTAGGAGCAAGTGTGAATCTGCTGCCTTACTCTGTGTATGAGAAACTTGGGTTAGGAAAGCTGAAACCTACATCAGTGACCCTTCAGTTAGCTGATAGGTCCACCAAAATCCCTAGAGGTGTCATAGAAGATGTGCTCATTAAGGTTGATAAATTCTACTTTCCAGTAGATTTCATTGTTCTTGACACTGAACCTGTTGAGAATGCTGAGACACAAATTCCAGTCATTTTGGGTAGACCATTTCTGGCAACATCCAATGCAATTATTAATTGTCGAAATGGAATTTTGAATTTATCTTTTGGAAATATGACTGTGGAATTAAATGTTTTTAATGTCTCTCATCAACCTGTGGACATGGATGATTTATGTGAGGTCAACCTAATTGAAAGTGCCATTTCTGATTCATTTTTAGACTCCTTTAGTAATGATCATCTAGAAAAATATTTGATTCATTTCGATAAGGATAAAAATGAGGATTATCTGGTTCGTGAAGTAGACTCTTTGTTAGAGACAACTCCACTAATGGATACTGATAAATGGAAAGCCAAAAAAGAAAAAGTCTCACCTTTTGAGTCAATTCCACTGCCATCTGTTGTTCATACTGTTTACCCACATGGTGCAGTAAAGATCGAAAATCCCAAGAACGGTGATGTGTTTAAAATAAATGGTCAAAGATTGGAAGCATTTTTGGAATTGCCAAATCCAGAGATAGAGGAGACACCTTTGCGTGATCCTGTCTACAAGGATTGATCTGCTTCTGTTGTTAAACGTTACCGTGCACGTTATCTAGGTAAGATCTTTCTTTATTTAACTTGCATTAATTTTTCCCTTCAGTGTTATCTTCTTTTGATTTTCTATTGTTTTCCCTCCCTTTGTTGCTTTTGCTTTTTCAAAAAAAAAAAAAAAACAAAAAAAAAAAAAAAAAAAATTTGAGTCGATAATGGAGGACATTCTCGTACAATTGAAAAATCATTTTCCTTCTCTTCCACCCAATGCATTGACAAAAATTTACAAAGCACGGGTTGAAAGATTGAGGTTAATGATGATCATGGGAATACCTGCTGATATTCGTTGGCTGATTGAAGCTAAGGTACGGTTATCAGGTGAGTCTGCAAATGATTTCATCTCTTACATGCCTGGTTTAGGAAAAAGTAGTTTTGCTAAAAAGCGCAGAGCTAAACGAATGGGTGTTTGTTACAAATGTGGACGTGAAACTTGTAACAAACGTTGCCATTCTTTGGGTTGGGTGTCTGTAAATCGGGAAGACAAAATTAAGTTCATTAAGGATGGCTTGAGTAAGGAGTCATTGGATGATGACTTTCACCCAACGTCTCTTGAGACACATCCTAGTGGATCTGTGCATATCGGTATTGTCGGTCTATGGCCCCATTTCAAAAAAGAACATAAACGATACAGTCTTGGGAATTTGACGTTAAAAGACCCTGTTTGCCAATTTATAAGAAAATTGGATGGGAAGCATATCCTCGACCCATAGAGGGCGTTTAAGCCGTTACTGGACGTAAAACCAGAGGAAGATGTGAGCCACAATCACAACTACTGTACATATACATGCGTGCCGTAATTTTTGAATTTTTCACCTTTAATTTAGCTGACATTTTTCGGCCTACTCTTATAGCTATGGAAATTATGCCCCCGGCCTATTCACATAGCTATTACAAGTATGCCCTTATTTGAGTCTTATAAATGCGCACCTCATTATCTTCACCTTCATAATCAAAGTTAAGGTGAGTGCAGATATGGAAGGAACCGCAGTTCGTCACTTTCGAAATATTTGTGTCTTTTGTGGTTCTAGTCCTGGGAAAAATGGAGAATATGTAAAAGCAGCACAAACTTTGGGTATGGTACTAGCCAAGAGAAAGATTCAGTTAGTGTATGGTGGAGGTTGTCGTGGGTTAATGGGGAGTGTGTCTGGATCTGCATATCTAGGAGGATGCCAAGTTCTTGGTATTATTCCTACAGCTCTAGCTGCATCAAACATAGTAGGAAAAACCATTGGGGAAGAATGCAGGGTATCCTCCATGCATGAACGAATTGCTAAAATGATGTGCAACGCTGACGCCTTCATTGCCTTACCTGGAGGTTTTGGTACTCTAGAGGAAATTTTTCAAATCGTCTCTTGGGCACAACTGAACATGCACCATAAACCCATAGGTTTGTTGAATGTTAACAATTTCTTTGATGGTTTGTTGTCTTTTCTTGATCATGCTGTAGAACAAAGGTTTATCTCGCACTCAGCACGTCGGATCCTCATCTCGGCCTCAAATGCTGACGAGCTGATTGATGCGTTACAAGCATTTGTTCATGTACCTGATCCAGTTATAGCTCAAATAGATTGGACAACAGAACATCGCAGAAAGCGCAAACTGGACTTAGATCTTAATTTGTAATACCTTTTATTTGCTTGAGAAAATTTTTATTTTCCGTTTAGTTTGTTGCAGGTTCATCTTTTCTTAGATCTCTTTCCAGGTAATATCTCTTTTGATCTTTATTGTTTATTTTGTGTTTCTTCATTTTTTTTAAAATAAAAAAAAAAAAAAATTTTGAGTGATGTTTTGGGATTAGGCAAAGCTAGCACCAATGATGAAAATGGTTTAAAATGCTTGTAACCTTTGAAAAATTGATGAGTTCTGGGTGTTATGTGTGAACTTGAACTCTAATGTAACTTATGTTTTATTTGAGAATCCTAATATCTGGTGCACTTAATCTTTTACATTTGACTGATTGTTTATTCAGAAAAAAAATTATGTGATTTAAATATGTTAATTGATCTCATAAGACTCTAGAACTTATTCGATTGTCACTTGAGGCGAAATCCTAGACTACTCTCCATTTGAGAAATGAATTAGGCATTTTTGGAATCGTTTGAGCCTTTCAAACCAACCTATACATTTTGTTATCCGTAGCAACCTATTTTGTGCCTATATTTATCTTTTCTTGAACACCTATATTTTTATCTAGCCTTTAAATAAAAATATGTCTAACTCTTACCCTTCACTCACAGGAATGATCATTTGAAAAGTTATGATTCAAGGGTGGATGGTAGAAGTTTAAAAAAAAAAAAAAAGAGAGAGAAAAGAAAAAAAAAAGAAAAAAAAGAAGAAGAAAGAAAGTTAATACTCCCTAAATAAATAAGTTTGGGGGTGTTTATATTCAAAAAAAAAAATAGTATAAGCAAATAAATGTAAGGATGATGAAAAGGTTGGAGATAGAATTCAAAATATAATATCCAAAGTATTTGGGAGGTTTTAAATGATCATGTACGTTGAAGAGTGAATTGAGCTTTCATTCATATCATTTTATCCACCTTTAACCTGTGCCATACATTACAAGCCTAATGAAAGTCCTAATGATCTTAAATGTTGTGCTCAGTCTACATTAGTGGAGAGTGACATGAAAAATAAGCTTATGGAGTCTCAAATGCATATATCTAGAGATCTGTTTTAAATATTTGATTACATAAATTTATTTGAATGCAAAAAGTCCAATGTCATAAGACTATTACACACACACACTTGGGATTCAAGGGTAAACCACATGTTGTATTTGAATAAAAGTTCTACATAACCTTAGGATTCTGATATCTTTCTTAGTTGCACATTTTAAATCCTTGAGGAATGCTTAGTAAGTCAAAAACCATTCATCACTCACTCATCATTTGAATTTTGAAGTTTGTGTGTTTTGCTTGAGGACAAGCAAAAGATTAAGTCTGGGGGTATTTGATGAGTGAGTTTTATACTCATAAATTAAATATTTTCATCTTATCTTTTGCCATAATTAAGCATAAATCTCCCTTACTTGTCTTTAGTTTTGTGTCTTTCTTACAGATGGAGAGAAGAGTAGAAAATGGACTTAATTGGAGGAATCAGAGTTAAATTGTGGTTATTTGGAAATGATGTCTATAAATCAAGCTGATAAAACAAATTCATTAAGGATGGCTGAGTAAGGAGCATTATCATATTGTCTCTTGAGACGCATCCTAATGGATATATGCAAAAATTATTCTTGATTTATGATCACATTTCCAAAAGAACTAAAACATAAAGATTTAAGGCAAAGCACCCAATGTTGAGAATATGTTTGCTGGTTGCAGTCCAGCCCAACCTTGCTGTAGTACTTGGGCCATATCTCTGAAAATACATATCCAATATGTATGCAATTTGGTAGGTGTGTAGCTGACACAATTGAGTACAACTTTCATGTTCAAGTGGTCAGAAAATACGGACATTAAAAGGGCCAAAAGTGGGCTAGAAGAGAATCTGACTACTGCTGCAGTCCAGCCCGACTTTGCTCTAGTATTTTGACCATAACTCACACATTACGTATCCAATTTGTCCACAATTTGTCTTGACGGAAAGCTAATGAAATTTTCTACAACTTTCGTGTTGATGAAGTCAGAAAATTCGGCGGTTTTCAAGACGATATTCAAGGATCAATTTCGGTGCACATATAGAATTCAAATTGTCAACTTTGTACAACTTCCTACCTAACAATTTTGACAATTACCACACCAACCACACTTAATTGTATCTATAAATAGAGGGCTTGAGGGGTGAGTTGAAGAGTTTTTTGGAGAGCTTTGGATAGAGCTTGGGAAAGCTTTGTTGGAATTCTACGAACTTGTAATGTTATTCTCTCTTTAGACATCTTGTATTTTTTTCATTTTCTTTCGTAATATTATCATGTTTCTTCATCTTTCATTTCCCTTTCTTGCCTTGATTATGGAGAACTAATCTCCTAATGCTAAGGTGAAAGGGTGAAACTCTTGGTATGAGAATAATAATTTATCTAACTCTTAATCTTAATGTTTATCTTTGATATTGTATTTACCTTCCTATTTTTTTTTTCATAATTATTTCTTAATGGCTGGTTTTATCATACCGCCGATTTCTTGTTATGTTATTGGATGGTTTTATTAGACCGCCTATCTCTTATTATTTTCATGGTTGGCTTTGCCGCCTACTTTATTTTATTTTACTATTGGTTGGCTTTGCCACCGATTCTATTTCATTTTATTTTGTTATGTTAATTAATTTTCTACCTTTCATTTTTTTTGCATAAGTTAATCTTGTAAAATGTGAATTTTGATATATTGTAGACAATATAATGATTGGCACAATTTATGCTTGAATCCATTTACAAGTTATCTTTTGCATCTTTGTATTTTTAATCTTGTAAAGTGTGAACCTTGATACATTGTAGACAAATTTTGGCACAATAAATACTTGAATCACTCTTGATTTATTGTAGACAATATGGTGATTGGCACAATGTACGCTTGAATCCATTTTACAAGAATGTTTTAATTTTTAGAAAGGAGGTAAATATAATTCATGTATAAACAAAGTTGAGCTTAAATTAACATATTATCCGATTAGAACTTTATTCGTGTAAAGATTCTAATTGAGTAATTAAAGAGTTAAATTTATTTTTATTCGATATACCAAGAGCGGATCCCTTAACCTTAGCATGCTTCTTTACCTTGAATACATCTTCATTTAATTTCAGTATATTAGTTCTTTGCATATTTTGTTCAATATTCCTCTCACAAAACAAGACATCGGGAACTAGGTTAGAAGTATTTATTTCGGATCTATATTAGAATTTTCTCTCAATTGGCAATCTCTGTGGGATCGACCTTGCATACCACTAAATCTATACTCCAATAGATTCGTGCACTTGCGAGTTTTAATTAAAACAACAACAGTAATAACTTCATGGTATTTTTTTAAAAAAAAATTGATACTTAAATGGAGTTGTTACAAGATTTATATTTGAAAATCATGGTAAAATGTTCTTAAGACAAGGGACAAGATGCCTTTGATTTAAGGATTTGTTTCCTTTTTCTTTTGTTTCACTTAAGTATGATAGGTTTGCCCTTTTAGTTGAAAAATTTCTAGCCCTTGAGTCTCCCTTGCTTAGCTGAAATTATTTGTGTAGGATAATGATGTTTTGTCATAATGCCATGTATTATTATATCATCACATGGCTTGCTAAAATTATTAGTATAAGATATAAATGTTTTCTCCTAATGCTATGTATTATTACCTACTATATCATCACATGGCTTGCTGAAATTATTAGTGTAAGATATAGATGTTTTGTCTTAATGCCATGTGACCTAATCTTAATTATTATTACACTACTATTTCATGACATGGTTCTTATTTTTACCTATTGGATTTCGGCTCGTTCTTGCCCATTTCCTTTGTTTTGGCTGAAATTCTATATCTCATGGAGGGTTTGGTCACATTTTAATGATTTTTAGGCTATCGTTCCAACTTCTATATCCTAGTCCAAGTCTATGTTATATCTCTTACTTGAAATATCCAATTGGCTTGCTAGATACTCATATGAAGTGAAAAAAAAACTCTATAAAGTGTCCATAGGTGAAGGCCCAATATATGGGTGGAGATGTTAAACTTAGGTCCCGTTTGGTTGGTAACAACGAAGGGAATGAGAATGGGAATTGAGAATGGAATGGAAAGGAATGGATTCAAATGGAATGGAATGGAATGTTGTGATTAAAATTGCGTTTGGCAGGTCAATGAAATGAAATAGAATAAAAATTGTCAAAAAGACAAAAATATGCTTGAAAAATAAAATTATTATAGTAATATTATTTTAACTTAAAAAATTATTTTAAATATTATAAATAATAAATAAAATAAATTATTATTAATATAAAATTTTGAATTAAAATTTATTAAACAATATTGAAAATTTTAATTTAAATATATATATTTTTAATTATAGAAAATTTTATAAATAAATAAAATAATAAAGGGTATTTCAATCTTTTTACTTTCCATTCCATCGCACTATTCACTTTCCACCTGTTTTCGGAGGTAATGCTAATTACCTTGGAGGAGGTAATCAGCATTCTATGGGACCCACAATTTCCACCACTTCTAGCTACCAAACCAAGGAATGGAATGCCCATTCCATTCCATTCCATTCCCATGCTCTTATTTCCATCTACCAAACGGAACCTTAGTAACTCTAGCTCTTGAATTAGGAAAAATTAGCTTAATCCAATCTTCTTGAAATTTTAAGACCTTTACTTACTTCCAAAAATTTATCTTCATTACCCAAGAATTTTGTCTCTCTTTAGGATGTTATTTCTAATTTATTTCCTATTAAGTTTTATCTCTTTACCTATTCCCTTAATGTTAGAAACATTTTCTATGCATACACATAAGGTGAAGAATTTCTAAGGCTTATATTTTTTCTTAGATATCAAAAAATTGTTTAATAAATTTTATTTCCTTAATTAAATATTTATGTACCTTTATTAATAAAAGAAACGACATTAGGGATGTTACACCAACAGCTCCAGTATCATCAACATAGGTTTGTCACTTATCTGGCACAAATATTTAATGTGATAAACTTCAATAAAAATGACAATTTGGAGTACTGTTTGCATCCTTCATATAGTTTTTATTGCCCATCCTTAACTAACTCATAAAATTATTTTGTATCGTTAGTCATTGTTTGCCATGGTGATGGAACTGCCATCTCCACAAAATTCACACTTTCATTTTTATAATGAATCACGAATGCATCACAAACCATGTCTTGCACAAGGTCATCCTTACAAATTGATTCTTCTCTCACTTGTGGCATTACATTATGTAAGAGGTTCTTCTATACATCTTTCCCTATATATAACCCATCAATCGTACCATTTTAGAAAAAAATGAACAATTAAGTGGTCACACACATTTTATCTAACTTGCCATTACTTAAACTTATGTAACAACTCCATAACAAATTTTTTTTTTTATATTTAAAACAATTCCATGAAGTTATTACTACTTAAATTCTAACCAATTAACTCGTAATAATAACCAAGCATAATTGTTATTAACAGTGATACAATACTTAGTTTCCATACACACCATTATTTTACAAACATTTGTACAAAGATACATAGTAACTTTAATCATCTATGTCGACTACTTCCGGGGACACTGGTGCGGGTGGCACGTCCACCGAAATTTCAGTCACATCTACGACAGATACATCTGATATAGTTGGTAGTTGCCCAAGGTAGGGCATCTCGATCCAACGTACGGTAATAATAAGTGTCATAGAGAAAATCTGCATATTATTCTTCTGAACATGATATGGAAATATAGTGAGAATTAAATCCCAGTAAGTTCAACAATAAATCATAATTTACCATCAATATAGTTCATCATGTCATGTTCAGCTGTATAAACTACAGAAAATATCTTTGGTCACATGAATGCATTATATCTATGTACATAAGAATCATACAGTAATGATATGTATGACAAGATTAACTATTTTCAGAATATCATATGATGACTATCAATTTTTTCTCATATCAAGCTACCCCGGTTAGGGTGAGTATTTTCTACTCTCTGGTACGGGCTTTTCTCACTCCGTCCGACATGGCCCACTTTCTCATTCTTTTCTCATTATCATGATCATAACCGTTGGTAGGGCGTCCCCTACTGGTGCACCACACGGATTGCCATGTGACCGTGCTCATTTCTTTTCTTTTCACAATGATAGCCAAAAATATGCTTTCAATAACAAGTATGTTCATCAAAATATAACTATTATCAAAAATCATTGGTAATCATGCCATGAACATAACCATTTCAAATATCACTTTATAAAATATTTTCATGTCAAAATTTCACACTTAAGATGGTAAGAAGTTCATACAATGGCAATGGCTATGGTTATACTAGTCATTTATAAAGATTCATCTTTTTTTTTAAATACTAATTTTATTTCTTTATTTTCTTGATGCAGGTTTTCATCCTATATAACATTTTCTTACTAATCAGAGCATAACTCCCTTAATTTCACTCTGATGTCAGTGATCTTGGTGTCAATTTGAAGATGAAAAAATTATCTAAAACTATTATGTTGAACATTGTAGCAAACTATTAAGAGATCAAGGTGATATTACTCCCTAAATGTACATGTTATTTCTTTTCGGTTAGGTTCTGACCTCTATCTACTAATATGTCCATATCTCCCTCATACGAATTCCGAATTAAGTGATTCTAGTGGCTAAAGATCCGGGACAAATATATATATAATTCATATGTTAAACATTTATTTCAATTGCTTACAGAATGTTCCCAGAAATTAAAATACCAAGGCTATCATAACATATTCTTCCCTGATTAACCTTTTTCTGACCATTGCTTACTAATTGGACCATATCTACCTCATATGGACTCCACATTGAATGATTACAGTGGCTAAAAATCAGTGACACACATAGCCACAATTATTATGTTAACCATTTATTTTAATTCCATACATATAATTCCCAGAAATTAAAATACCGAAGCTATCCTAACATATTTTTCCCTGATGAACCATTTTCTGACCTTTGCTAACTAATCAGACCATATCTACATCATATGGACTCCAAATTGAATGATTCTAGTGGTTAAACATCCGTGACACACATAGCTACAATTCTTATGTTAACCATTTATTTTAATTCCATACAGATAATTCCCAGAAATTAAAATACCGAAGCTATCCTAACATATTCTTACCTGATGAACCATTTTCTGACCTTTGCTAACTAATCGGACCATATCTACATCATATGAACTCCAAATTGAATGATTCCAGTTGATAAAAATATGCGACACACATAGCGATAATTCCTACATTAACCATTTATTTTAATTCAATACAGATAGTTCCCAGAAATTAAAATACCGAAGCTATCCTAACATTTTCTTACCTGATGAACCATTTTCTGACCTTTGCTAACTAATCGGACCATATCTACATCATATGAACTCTAAATTGAATGATTCCAGTTGCTAAAAATCCGTGACACAAGTAGCTACAATTCTTATGTTAACCATTTATTTTAATTCAATATAGATAATTCCCAGAAATTAAAATACCAAAGCTATCCTAACATTTTCTTAGCTGATGAACCATTTTCTGACCTTTGCTAACTAATTGGACCATATCTACATCATATGGACTCCAGATTGAATGATTCCAGTGGTTAAAAATCTGTGACACACATAGCTACAATTCTTATGTTAACCATTTAGTTTAATTCTGTATAGATAATTCCCAAAAATTAAAATACAGAAGCTAAAAATTTTGCCACCCATAGCCATACCTATGCAGAACTTTCTATACCGGCTTAAGTATTCAAACATACATCACATGCAAGATCAATATGTAACATGACATAGTAACATCCATGACCAATCATCACAGTTCTAAGATCAAAATCTCATATAAATATTATAAGTTTCAAAAGTTTTCTTCAAAAAGAAATATTGTTAAACTTACCTAAGAATCTCCCTAGCTTACTTAGTGAATTGGTTTTCTTGTTTCCTCTTGAAAGAAATAGCAAGATTCCTTCCTTCCTTACTTTATCTTTTCTAGCAGCTTAGGTAAGAGAAGGAGGGTAAATTTTTGAAGCTCAAGTATGAAGAAGAAAAAAATGGACTCAAGTAGAGAATAAGGTAACTTATCTTGAGTACTTAGCTTTCTAAACTTCTCCTTCTTCTTCCTTTCTTCTCCTCTCTTTCTTTCCTTTCCTCACTCTACCTTGCTTCTATTTCTCTCTCTTCCTCGCTTGGACGAAATTAAAATGTTGTAAGGGTGGGTTTTCTTATATAGACCACCAAATAATTCAACTTTCATGATCATGGGTCTACCTTATCACAATTAGGATATACTTTGTCGAATTTTTTGGAAAACAAACAACTTATGTTCTTGTCTTCCTCTTCCTTAGTCAAGACATGCATAGGAAAAGGAGATTTGTATTTTGAAAATTATGATGATATGTTCTTAAGATAAGGGACAAGGTCCCTTTGATTTAGGGATTCATTTCCATTTTCTTTTGTCTTAAACAAGTATGATAGGTTTGCCTTTTTAGGTGGCAAATTTCTAGCCCTTGAATCTCCATTATTTGGTTGATATTATTTGTGTGGGATAGGAATGTTTTGTCCTAATGCCATGTATTATCATACCACTTGCTAGAATTATGAGTGTAGGATATAGATATTTTTGTCCTAAAGCCTTGTATTATCATGCCACTTGCCAAAATTATGAATGTAGAATCACACCACTTGCTAAATTTTTGTCTTAATGCCATGTAACCTAATCTTTATTATTATTATTATATCATCACCTAATTTATTTTATTTTATTTTTCCTCTTGGATTTGGGTTATTCCTATCCATTATGGACTTATTCCTACCCATTTTCTTTGCTTTGGATAAAATTCTACCTTTCTTGGAGGGCTTGGTCACATTTTCATAATTTTTGGGCTATTGGTCCAATTACTATATCCTAGTCCAAGTCTATGTTTTATTTCTTGCTTAGGTTATCCAATGGGCTTGCTAAAAACTTATGGGAAGTGGAAAACTCTATATGAAGTGTCCATAGGTAAAAGCCCAATGTATGGGTAAAGATTTTAAACTTACTAACTCTAGTTCTTGAATTAGGAAAAATTACCCTAATCCAATGTTCTTGAAATTTTAAGACCTTTACTTGTTTCTAAAAATTAATCTTCCTTATCCAAGAATTTTGCATCTCTTTAGTATGTTATTTCTAATTTCTTTCCTTTTAGGTTTTCTCTCTTTATTTGTTTTCTTAATGTTAGAAACATTTTCTATGCATATACATAAGGTGAAGAATATCTAAGGATTATATTTCCTTAGATATCTAAAAATATTGTCTAATAAATTTTATTTCCTTAATTAAATATTTTTTTGTACTTTTATCAATAAACGAAATTAGGGATGTTACATTTCTCTCCCCCTAAAAGAAATTTTGTCCTCAAAATTTCAGAAATTACCTAATAAGAACAATTGTGGATATTTCTTCCTCATGACTTCTTCCAGCTCCCAAGTTGCTTCTTCCAGAGTCAAACCTTCCCAGGACACCTTAACAAGGGGAATGATTTTATTTCTCAGTTGCTTCACGTCAGTGTCCAATATGGATGCAGGTACTAGCTGGTATGTCATGTTCTCCTTTATTTGGATTGGTTCATCCTGTATTATATGTGATGAATCTGGAAGATACTTCTACAGCTGTGATACGTGGAAAACATTATGTAGGTTGGACAAATTAGGTGGGAGAGCAACTTGATATGCTGATGTCCATACTTTCTTCAGAATTTGGTAGGGTCCCAAAAATCGCGGACTTGGCTTTCTTGTTTTGAGAGACCTACTAACTCCAGTAGTCGGGGAAAGTTTCAAAAATACATGATCTCCTTCCTCAAACTCTAGAGGTCTATGTCTCTTATCGTAGTAACTCTTTTGCCGACTCTGAGCTGTAAGTATTTTGTCTCGTATCATCCTGATTTGTTTAGTGGTTTGTTGAACTAGATCAGGACCCAACAAGTTCTTTTCTCCTACCTCAAACCAACATAGTGGAGATCGACACTTTCTACCATATAAAGCTTCATAAGGGGCCATCTTAATACTAGAATGATAACTATTATTATAAACAAATTCTACTAAAGGTAGGTACTTATCCCATCCTTTACCTTGCTCTATCACACAGGCCCTCAATATATCTTCTAAAGTTTGAATGGTGCGTTCTGTCTGCCCATCAGTCTGAGGATGGTAGGCAGTACTGAACCGCAACTGAGTACCAAAAGCTTCCTGCATTGCCTTCCAAAACCTCGATGTGAACCTCGAATCTTTATCAGAAACGATATTTAAGGGAATTCCATGAAGTCTAACTATTTCTTGGACGTACAATTAGGCTAATTTATCCAGTGAATAATTAATTTTTATGGGCAAAAAGTGAGCAGATTTGGTTAATCTGTCAATTATTTCCCAAATAGAGTCATGTCCTACTGAAGTCTTAGGTAATCCCACAACAAAGTCCATTGAGATACTGTCCCATTTCCATTTAGGGATCTCAAGAGGTTGTAGTAATCCCGCTGGCTTTTGATGCTCCACCTTCACCTTTTGACAAATGAGACATTTCGCCACAAACTCAGCAATGTCCTTTTTCATCCCTGGCCACCAATACATCCTTTTTAAATCCTGGTACATTTTAATGCATCCAGGATGGACTGTGTATTTACTTTGATGCGCCTCCTGCAGGATCTTAGTCCTCAACTCTCGTTCTTAAGGGACACAAATCCTTCCCTGATATTTGATTGCTCCATCTTCCATGACAGAAAAATTACCTTGGTCTTTATGATTTTGTAAGTATTGGTCGTGTGCTTGAGCCTCTTTGATCTGGGCTCTAAGGTCACACCCTATACTTAAACCATTAATGACTAGATTCTTTGGAGTAAGAGTAGTGGCTAGCTTCAAATTTCGAAACTCCTCTTCTGTATCTCATACACCATCATCTGACCCATGTGCAGAGATTTTCGACTCAAGGCATCTGCTACAACATTTGCCTTTTCGGGATGATACTTTATCTCAAACTTATAGTCATCAAGGAATTCTACCCATCTTCGTTGCCTCATATTTAACTCCTTCTGATCAAAGAGGTATTTAAGACTCTTATGATCACAATATACTTCAAAGGTTGCCCCGTACAAATAGTGTCACCAAATCTTTAAGGCAAACACTACTGCCGCTAATTCAAGATCATGGGTTGGATAGTTTTCTTCATGGGGTCTCAGTTGCCTAGAGGCATAAGCAACTACTCTCTTATCTTGCATCAGCACACATCCTAGCCCTTTCTTTGAAGCATCACTATACACTTCAAAATGTCCAGTGGGGTCTGGAATAATTAAAACAGGAGGAGTGGTCAGTCTTGTCTACAGCTCCTGAAAACTAGCTTCACATTGATCAGCCCATTTGAAAGGACTTCCCTTCCTGGTCAATTTAGTTCATGGCAAGGCTATACGAGAGAAGTTTTGTATAAACCTTCTGTAGTATCCTGCCAAACCTAGGAAACTTCTGACTTCTGTAACCGTCTTTGGTCTCTCCCACTGAATCACTGCTTCCATCTTGCTAGGATCTACGGCTATCCCTCTATTAGAGATGACATGTCCGAGAAACTTCACCTTTGACAACCAAAACTCACACTTATGCAATTTGGCATATAATTTTTTCTCTTTCAGCACTTGCAGCACTATGCGGAGATGTTGTTCATGTTCTTTCTCACTCTTAGAATATATCAAGATGTCATCAATGAACACTACAACAAATTGATCTAGGTAGGGTCGAAAAATGCGATTCATGTAATCCATGAAAATTGCAGGTGCATTCCTCAACCCGAAGGGCATTACGAGAAACTCATAGTGCCCATACCTAGTCCTGAAGGCAGTTTTTGGTATGTCCTCCTCCTTGATCCTAATCTGATGATATCCTGACCTCAAGTCAATTTTAGAAAAGATGGAGGCTCCCTTCAATTCATCCAATAAGTCATCTATCCTAGGGAGAGGGTACTTATTTTTGATAGTCACCTTATTCAGCTGTCTGTAATCTATGCATAGTCTCAAGCTCCCATTTTTTTCTTAACAAACAATACAGGAGCTCCCCAAGGTGATACACTCGGTCTAATGAATTGCTTGTCTAATAGTTCCTTCAACTGCTTCTTTAGTTCCTGTAGTTCCTTTGAGGACATTCGATATGGTGCAATAGAGATAGGCCTTGTCCCAGGTAGGAGATCAATAGAGAACTCTATCTCTCTCTTGGGAGGTAAGCCTGGAATATCTAATGGAAATACTTCAGGAAACTCGTTGGCTATTGAAATTTCATCAAGCTTCGATTCGATTTCTAGGTTTGATAAATACAAGAGAATGTATCCAAGTACTCCATTCTTCAACTCCCTATTAACTTGATTGGCATTTAGCATCAATAACTGGACCTCCTCTTTCGAAGTAGGAGGTAGAAATTCAACGGTCTTGTTACAACAATTCAACAAGACTCCATTTCTAGACATCCAGTCTAACCCTAGAATGACCTCAATACCTCTTAAAGGTAAATAGACGAGGTCTACAGAAAAAGTTTTCTCCTGGATGGTGACTTGACAGTCTTTACAAACAGAGAAAGTTAATACCCGTTCCCCTGTAGGGGTTACTACGGATAGCTCATAGGGACTTTCAGAAATAGGAAACTGAAACTTCCTAATACATTCTTCCGATATAAATGAATGACTAGGACCAGAGTCAAATAACACCATAAGAGCAAATCCATAGATATAGCATGTACCTTGAATCATTTCAGAAGATTGAGCTGCCTCTTGGCCGCTCAGGGTGAAAACCCTTCCTTTCACCTGAGGCCTCTGTTCTAGCTGTTTTTGTAACAACTCCATTTATGTAACAATTTTTTCTTTTTTTATTTATTTAACATCATGAAGTTTTTACCTTAACTTAACTCACAATAACATTTATTTAGTTATACAATACTAAGTTTACACTCACATCATTAATACAAACATTTGTACAAGACATACATGTACATATAAGCCCTAATCTTCCACATAGACTATTTCCGGGGCCACTGGTTCAGGTGGTGGCACCTCCGCCGGAATCTCAGTCACTTCAACAACTGATATATCCGCAATAATAGGTATTTGCCTAAGATAGGGCACCTCGATCATACGTACAGCAATAATAAGTCTCATTGAAAACAACTGCATAGCTAATTTTCTGAACATGATATGGAAATATAGTGAGAATTAAATCCCAGTATGTTCAACAATAATTCATTATCAATATAGTTCATCACGTCATGTTCAGCTGTATAAACTACAGAAAATATCTTTAGGTCACATGAATGCACTTTATCATGCACATGAAAATTATACAGTTATGACATGTATGGCATGAATAACTTTTTTTTTCGAATTTCATATGATGGCTATCAACTTATTCTTACTTCAAGCTACCCCGGTCAGGGTGAGTATTCTCTACTTTTCGGTACGGGCTTATCTCGCTCCGTCCAACATGGCACACTTTCTCTTTCTTTTCTCATGAATATAATCATAACCGTTGGTAGGGCGTCCCCTACTGGTGCACCACACGGATTGCCATGTGACCGTGCTCATTTCTTTTCTTTTCATATTAATAGCCGAAAATATGATTCCAATAACAAGTATGTTCATTATATTCTCATGCCATAATGTATCAAAACATAATCATTCTCAAAATTCATTGGTAAACTGAAATTATGCCATGAATATAATCATTTTCTAATTTTCACTTTATAAAATATTTCCATGTCAAAATTCCACACTAATACCTCGGTAACTGGATAGTAATTGTAGTCTGTAAACAGCGCACCAGGAAAGTTCCCAGAAAAGAGAGGTGGGTCACTAATGGACACGCTTAAATACCAAGTCTTTCCTTGCCAGAGCTTTCCTTAGACATGAACTTTTCACAAATCACAATTTTTTTCCAGTAACTAGAATAATTCTTTTCTGATGTGGAAATACTGCAACCACGGAGCATACTAAGATTTTTCAAATAAAACCGGCACTTTCAAAACTTCTTGGAAATTTATATGAGTACTAGGATAAATTCTATGTTAAAAATTACACACTTAAATTGGTAGTAAGTTCATGCAATGGCAATAGCTAGGGCATACACTAGGCATTTATTATTTTCATTTATAAAATTCCTCTTCTTTCTTGAATATTATTTTCATCTTTTCATTTTCTTTATGTCTAGGCATTTAGTCATTTTATTTCTACTTATATCATTTCCAACACATGTTCTTACAAATTTTATAGAGCATTTTTCCTCAAATTGATTTCTACTATTACCTTAAAAATTCATCTAGGGTAGAAAAAATATTGAAAATAGGTTTTACTAACTTTTAACACAGCCTTTGCTCACAAATCAGAGCATAACTCTCTCATTTTAACTCCGATTAAGATGATCTTAGTGTCTATGAAAAGCTAAGACAATTATCTAAAACTATTATGTTAATCATATCAACAAAATAGTATGATATCATGGTGTTATTACTCCTTTAAATTTAGTATTATTTCTTCTCGTGTAGGTTCTAACCTTTACTGACTAATTAGACCATATCTCTCAAATTTGAACTCCAAATTGAGTTATTCCAGTTGGTAAAATTCCATGAGCCATATATCTATAATTGTTATGTTGGCGCGCTATTTTAATTCCCTACAGAATATTCCCAGAAATTCAAAAACTAAAGCTTTAATAACATACTCTTCCCTTGATAAACATTTTCTGACCTCTGCTTACTAATTGGATCATATCTACCTCATATGAACTCCAAATTGCATAATTCCAGTGGGTATATTTCCATGAGACAGAGATATATAACGTTCATGTTAACCATTTATTTTAATTCCATACAGATAATTCCCAAAAAGTAAAATACAAAAGCTGTCCTAACATAATCTTCCCTGATGAACCATTTTCTGACCTTGGCTTACTAATCGGACCATATCTACCACATGTGGACTCCAAATTGAATGATTCCAGTGGCTAAAAATCCATGACACATATATCTTTAATTATTATGTTAACCATTTATTTTAATTCCTTATAGATTGTTCCCATAAATTAAAATACCGAAGCTATCCTAACATATTTTTCCCTGATAACCCATTTTCTGACCTTTGTCTATTAATCTGCTCATATCTCCCTTATATGGACTCCAAATTGAATGATTCCAGTGCCTAAATATCCATGCACATATATATTTAATTCTTATGTTAACCATTTATTTTAATTCCTTATAGATTGTTCCCAGAAATTAAAATACCGAAGCTATCCTAACATATTTTTCCCTGATGACCCATTTTCTGACCTTTGTCTACTAATCTGCTCATATCTCCCTTATATGGACTCCAAATGGAATGATTCTAGTGCCTAAATATCCATGACACATATATATTTAATTCTTATGTTAACCATTTATTTTAATTCCTTATAGATTGTTCCTATAAATTAAAATACCGAAGCTTAAAATTCTGCCACCTATAGCCAGAACCATGCAGAACTATTTACACCAACCTAAGTATTCAAACATACATCACATGCAAGATTAATAAGTAACATGATATAGCAACATCATGACCAATCATAAAAGTTCTAAGATCAAAATCTCATATAAATATTATAAGTTTCAAAAGTTTTCTTCAAAAAAATATATTGTTAAACTTACCTGGAGCACTTAGTCCCCTAGACTTCTCCTTCCTCTTTCTTCCTTTCTTCCTCTCCTTTCCTCACTCTACCTTGCTTCTATTTTTCCTCTACCTCACTCGGACAAAATTCTAATGTTGTAAGGGTGGGTTTTCTTATATAGACCATCAAATAATTCACCTTTCATGATCATGGGTCTACCTTATCACAATTAAGATACACTTTGTTGAATTTTTGGAAAACAAACAACTTATGTTCTTGTCTTCCTCTTCCTTAGTCAAGATATGCATAGGAAAAGGAGATTTGTATTTTGAAAATTATGATGATATGTTTTTAAGATAAGGGACAAGGTCCCTTTGATTTAGGGATTCATTTCCATTTTCTTTTGTCTTAAACAAATATGATAGGTTTGCCTTTTTAGGTGACAAATTTCTAGCCCTTGAATCTCCATTATTTGGTTGATATTATTTGTGTGGGCTATGAATGTTTTGTCCTAATACCATGTATTATCATACCACTTGCTAAAATTATGAGTGTAGGATATAGATGTTTTTGTCCTAAAGCCTTGTATTATCATGCCACTTGCCTAAATGATGAATGTAGAATCACACCACTTGCTAAATTTTTGTCTTAATGCCATGTAACCTAATCTTTATTCTTATTATTATATCATTATCTAATTTATTTTATTTTATTTTTCCTCTTGGATTTGGGCTTATTCCTACCCATTATGGGCTTGTCCTACCCATTTTCTTTGCTTTGGATAAAATTCTTCCTTTCTTGGTGGGCTTGGTCACATTTTCATAATTTTTGGGCTATTGGTGCAATTACTATATCCTAGTCCAAGTCTATGTTTTATTTCTTGTTTAGGTTATCCAATGGGCTTGTTAGAAACTTATGTGAAGTGGAAAAACTCTATATGAAGTGTCCATAGGTAAAAGCCCAATGTATGGGTAAAGATTTTAAACTTAGTAACTATAGTTCTTGAATTAGGAAAAAATACCCTAATTCAATGTTCTTCAAATTTTAAGACCTTTACTTGTTTCTAAAAATTTATCTTCCTTATCTAAGAATTTTGCATCTATTTAGTATGTTATTTCTAATTTCTTTCCTATTAGATTTTCCTTCTTTATTTGTTCTCTTAATGTTAGAAACATTTTCTATGCATATACATAAGGTGAAGAATTTCTAAGGACTATATTTCCTTAGATATCTAAAATATTGTCTAATAAATTTTATTTCCTTAATTAAATTTTTTATGTACCTTTAAAAAGAAAAGAAATTAAGGATGTTATAGTTTTCCTGTATTCTGTGGGCAGTTTCTTGTAAAATGTCCCTTCTGTCCGCAATTGAAGCATACATCTTGTCCCATGTAGCGTGGCCGGTTACCATGCATGCGTCCGCACTTAGCGCACTTGACTGAGGCGAGGTCTTGTTGAAAAGGTCTAGGACCCGTAATCAATGGCCTCTTACCAGCTCTATATCCACTTCTTCTCATGTTCTTTCCAGGATTGGGAAAATTTTTCTTCCTCTTCCATAGGTTTCGCCTTTGCTTCTCGTCCTCCACTGCCCTTAAACTCTTTTCCAGGAGTCTGCATTTATTTATCAGAGGTACAACCTCCTTGATCTCCATAGCTATAACAGCATTCTTTATCTCCGGGTTTAGTCTCGCTTCAAACTTAACCGCCTTCCATGCTTCATCTGGGTTATATCGTAGATAAGAGGAGAACTTAGATAACTCCTCGAACCTTGCGATATACTGGTCCACGGTCATGGTTCCTTGCCTGAGTTGGAGAAATTCGATCTCTTTCTCTGCCCGTACAGTACTTGGAAAGTACTTTTCAAAAAAAAAATTCCTTGAACACTTGCCAGGTGATCTATCTTCCCTGATGAGCTAAAAGTTCTCTAGCTCTACGCCACCAGTATTCTGCTTCATCCTTTAACATATATGCAGCAAAAATAACTTGCTGCTCTTCAGTACAGCCCATCACTTCAAAGATTTTCTCTAATTCCCTTATCCACCTTTCGGCCACTGTTGGGTCATAGCCACCTTGAAAACAAGGTGGTCTAGTCTTCAAGAATTCGGATATGCCATTATCTTTTCCAGCCATCCGGTTGTTAGCACCATTCTCACCATTTGGGTTATTAGCATTCTGAAGATGTTATAAAATTTGGTTGGTGGTCATGACTTGATCTCGAATTGCCATGGCAAGGTTGTGCAGGGTTTCCTCTGCATTGGTTGCTGGATTCCTCCTTGGTGGTGCCATTTCCTACTATGGCAAAAATAAAGTTATGCTGCTATTGAGGTGATCAAGCCCAATAGTTAGTTCAAAAATATTTAATAGCAGTCATAACACCACCTCGGCATATAGATAGGAAACGCTAATAATTTCTTACCTATATGAATCACTGATCCCCTACACAGCACAACCACAACATACTCAAGACACTATAAAATCAATTTAGATAACCATCCACCCACTGGCCATCTAGGATCGACCTGCTCTGATACCAATTATGTAACAACTCCATAACAAATTTTTTATTTTTTTTATATTTAAAACAATTCCATGAAGTTATTACTACTTTAATTCTAACCACTTAACTCGTAATAATAACCAAGCATAATTATTATTAACAGTGATACAATACTTATAATACAATACTTAGTTTCCATACACACCATTATTTTACAAACTACACACCATTATTTTACAAACATTTGTACAAAGATATATAGTAACTCTAATCATCTATGTTGACTACGTCCGGGGACACTGGTGCGGGTGGCACGTCCACCGGAATTTCAGTCACATCTACGACAGATACATCTGATATAGTTGGTAGTTGCCCAAGGTAGGGCACCTCGATCCAACGTACGGTAATAATAAGTGTCATAGAGAAAATCTGCATATTATTCTTCTGAACATGATATGGAAATATAGTGAGAATTAAATCCCAGTAAGTTCAACAATAAATCATAATTTACCATCAATATAGTTCATCATGTCATGTTCAGCTGTATAAACTACAGAAAATATCTTTGGTCACATGAATGCATTATATCTATGTACATAAGAATCATACAGTAATGATACGTATGACAGGATTAACTATTTTCAGAATATCATATGATGACTATCAACTTTTTCTCATATCAAGCTACCCCGGTCAGGGTAAGTATTTTCTACTCTCCGGTACGGGCTTTTCTCACTCCGTCCGACATGGCCCACTTTCTCTCTTTTTTTCTCATTATCATGATCATAACCGTTGGTAGGGCGTCCCCTACTGGTGCACCACACAGATTGCCATGTGACCATGCTCATTTCTTTTCTTTTCACAATGATAGCCAAAAATATGCTTTCAACATCAAAATATAACTATTATCAAAAATCATTAGTAATCATGCCATGAACATAACCATTTCAAATATCACTTTATAAAATATTTCCATGTCAAAATTTCACACTTAAGATGGTAAGAAGTTCATACAATGGCAATGGCTATGGCTATACTAGTCATTTATTAAGATTCATCTTCTTTTTTAAATACTAATTTTATTTCTTTATTTTCTTCATGCAGGTTTTCATCCTATCTAACCTTTTCTTACTAATCAAAGCATAACTCCCTCAATTTAATTCTGATGTAGGTGATCTTGGTTTCAATTTGAAGATGAAACAATTATCTAAAACTATTATGTTGAACATTGTAGCAAACTATTAGGAGATCAAGGTGATATTACTCCCTAAATGTACAGGTTATTTCTTTTCGGTTAGGTTCTGACCTCTATCAACTAATATGTCCATATCTCCCTCATACGAATTCCGAATTAAGTGATTCTAGTGGCTAAAGATCCGGGACACATATATATATAATTCATATGTTAACCATTTATTTCAATTCCTTACAGAATGTTCCCAGAAATTAAAATACCGAGGCTATCATAACATATTCTTCCCTGATTAACCTTTTTCTGACCATTGCTTACTAATTGGACCATATCTACCACATATGGACTCCACATTGAATGATTACAGTGGCTACAAATCTACGACACACATAGCCACAATTATTATGTTAACCATTTATTTTAATTCCATACATATAATTCCCAGAAATTAAAATACCGAAGCTATCCTAACATATTTTTCCCTGATGAACCATTTTCTGACCTTTGCTAACTAATCAGACGATATCTACATCATATGGACTCCAAATTGAATGATTCTAGTGGTTAAACATCTGTGACACACATAGATACAATTATTATGTTAACCATTTATTTTATTTCCATACAAATAATTCCCAAAAATTAAAATACCGAAGCTATCCTAACATATTCCTACCTGATGAACCATTTTCTGACCTTTACTAACTAATCGGACCAGAGCTACGTCCTATGAAATCCAAATTGAATGATTCTAGTTGCTAAAAATCCGTGACACACATAGCTACAATTCTTATGTTAACCATTTATTTTGATTCAATAGAGATAATTCCCAGAAATTAAAATACCGAAGCTATCCTAACATTTTCTTACCTGATGAACCATTTTCTGACATTTGCTAACTAATCGGACAATATCTACATCATATGGACTCCAAATTGAATGATTCCAGTGGTTAAAAATCCATGCCACACATAGCTACAATTCATATGTTAACCATTTAGTTTAATTCTGTATAAATAATTCCCATAAATTAAAATACAAAAGCTAAAAATTTTGCCACCCATATCCATACCTAAGCAAAACTTTCTATACCGGCTTAAGTATTCAAACATACATCACATGCAAGATCAATATGTAACATGACATAGCAACATCCATGACCAATCATCACAGTTCTAAGATCAAAATCTCATATAAATATTATAAGTTTCAAAAGTTTTCTTCAAAAAGAAATATTGTTAAACTTACCTAAGAATCTCCCTAGCTTACTTAGTGAATTGGTTTTCTTGTTTCTTCTTGAAAGAAATAGCAAGATTCCTTCCTTCCTTACTTTATCTTTTCTAGTAGCTTAGGTAAGAGAAAGAGGGTGAATTTTTGAACCTCAAGTATGAAGAAGAAAAAAATGGACTCAGGTAGAGATTAAGGTAACTTACCTTGAGTACTTAGCTTTCTAAACTTCTCCTTCTTCTTCCTTCCTTTCTTCTCCTCTCTTTCTTTCCTTTCCTCACTCTACCTTGCTTCTATTTCTCTCTCTTCCTCACTTGGACGAAATTAAAATGTTGTAAGGGTGGGTTTTCTTATATAGACCACCAAATAATTCACCTTTCATGATCATGGGTCTACCTTATCACAATTAGGATACACTTTGTTGAATTTTTTGGAAAACAAACAACTTATGTTCTTGTCTTCCTCTTCCTTAGTCAAGATATGCATAAGACAAGAAGATTTGTATTATGAAAATTATGATAATATGTTCTTAAGATAAGGGACAAGGTCCCTTTGATTTAGGGATTCTTTTCCATTTTCTTTTGTCTTAAACAAGTATGATATGTTTGCCTTTTTAAGTGGCAAATTTCTAGCCCTTGAATCTCCATTATTTGGTTGATATTATTTGTGTGGGATAGGAATGTTTTGTCCTAATGCCATGTATTATCATACCACTTGCTAGAATTATGAGTGTAGGATATAGATATTGTTGTCCTAAAGCCTTGTATTATCATGCCACTTGCCAAAATTATGAATGTAGAATCACACCACTTGCTAAATTTTTGTCTTAATGCCATGTAACATAATCTTTATTATTATTATTATATCATCACCTAATTTATTTTATTTTATTTTTTCTCTTGGATTTGGGCTTATTCCTACCCATTATGGGCTTATTCCTACTCTTTATGGGCTTATTCCTACCCATTTTCTTTGCTTTGGATAAAATTCTACCTTTCTTGGAGGGCTTGGTCACATTTTCATAATTTTTGGGCTATTGGTCCAATTACTATATCCTAGTCCAAGTCTATGTTTTATTTCTTGCTTAGGAAAAATTACCCTAATCCAATATTCTTGAAATTTTAAGACCTTTACTTGTTTCTAAAAATTTATCTTCCTTATCCAAGAATTTTGCATCTCTTTAGTATGTTATTTCTAATTTCTTTCCTATTAGGTTTTCTCTCTTTATTTGTTTTCTTAATGTTAGAAACATTTTCTATGCATATACATAAGGTGAAGAATATCTAAGGATTATATTTCCTTAGATATCTAAAATAGTGTCTAATAAATTTTATTTCCTTAATTAAATATTTTTTTGTACTTTTATCAATAAACGAAATTAGGGATGTTACAACTTACACTTAGGAAATGGACATATTATTTTACCCTTCACACTCGAGTTAACAAACGTAAAATCCAGAAATCTATTTAGTCCATCCAAGTATTCATGGGTATTCCAACACTTCGCAATCAAAGACTTATCCATTTATGAAAGCATAACAAGATTAATGCTATGTTTTTATAGGCAACATATTGTTCTTAGCATTTCTTCAAATTTTGTAAAAAATATATTCTTTGACTCCATTTTTTTCAATTTACATACCAACGTAATAATTATTTCTTTTTCTTCTTCTTCTTCCATGTTTTTTAAAATTTTATGCAAAGTAAATATTTCATTTAGTTTATCACAATTTTTAAATTTTATACACCATAAGTAATTTATTTACTTTCTTTCAAGTTTTTAAATTTCAAACAAAATATATTTGTTTACTTTTTTACCCTTTTTTAAATATTTCACTATTTTTCTCCCTAACTTTTACATTTTACGCATAACAAGTAATCCATTCATTTTATTCCATTTATTTTTAATTTACAAAAAAAAATCATTTAGTTTCTTCCAAAATTATTTAGTTTCTTCCAAAATTATTTAAACCGTATGAGAACTACACTAAATAATTATTATCACAAAATTTTCAAATTTTAAATTTTTTTATGAGAATTTTATGTTTTCATTTCTTTCTCCAAATTTCATTATAAGTAAGCAATATATCTAGCATAACATCATCATTTGAAGCTATATAAAATAACCACTAATGATATAACAAAAAAATATTTATAATTATATAAGCAAGAAATATGTCCATCATATGTTTGAAGCAATACAATATATAAGCAAGCAATATATCCAACATATAAGCAAGCTGTAACATCCCTAATTTCGTTTCTTTTATTGATAAAAGTAGATAAAAATTTAATTAAGGAAATAAAATTTATTAGACAATATTTTAGATATCTAAGGAAATATAATCCTTAGAAATTCTTCACCTTATGTATATGCATAAAAAATGTTTCTAACATTAAGAGAACAAATAAAGAGGGAAAACCTAATAGGAAAGAAATTAGAAATAACATACTAAAGAGATGCAAAATTCTTGGATAAGGAAGATAAATTTTTAAAAAACAAGTAAAGGTCTTAAAATTTCAAGAACATTCAATTAGGGTAATTTTTCCTAATTCAAGAACTAGAGTTACTAAGTTTAAAATCTTTACCCATACATTGGGCTTTTACCTATGGACATTTCATATAGAGTTTTTCCACTTCACATAAGTTTCTAGCAAGCCATTGGATAACCTAAGCAAGAAATAAAACATAGACTTGGACTAGGATATAGTAATTGGACCAATAGCCCAAAAATTATGAAAATGTGACCAAGCCCTCCAAGAAAGGTAGAATTTTATCCAAAGCAAAGAAAATGGGTAGGAATAAGCCCATAATGGGTAGGAATAAGCCCAAATCCAAGAGGAGAAATAAAATAAAATAAATTAGGTGATGATATAATAATGTAATAATAAAGATTAGGTTACATGGCATTAAGACAAAAATTTTGCAAGTGTTGTGATTCTACATTCATCATTTTGGCAAGTGGCATGATAATACAAGGCTTTAGGACAAAAACATCTATATCCTACACTCATAATTCTAGCAAGTGCTATGATAATACATAGCATTAGGACAAAACATTCCTATCCCACACAAATAATATCAACCAAATAATGGAGATTCAAGGGCTAGAAATTTGCCACCTAAAAAGGCAAACCTATCATACTTGTTTAAGACAAAAGAAAATGGAAAAGAATCCCTAAATCAAAGGGACCTTGTCCCATATCTTAAGAACATATCATCATAATTTTCAAAATACAAATCTCCTTTTCCTATGCATATCTTGACTAAGGAAGAGGAAGACAAGAACATAAGTTGTTTGTTTTCCAAAAATTCAACAAAGTGTATCCTAATTGTGATAAGGTAGACCCATGATCATGAATGGTGAATTATTTGGTGGTCTATAAAAGAAAACCCACCCTTACAACATTATAATTTCGTCCAAGTGAGGGAGAGGAAAAATAGAAGCAAGGTAGAGTGAGGAAAGGAGAGGAAGAAAGGAAGAAAGAGGAAGGAGAAGTCTAGGGGACTAAGTGCTCCAGGTAAGTTTAATAATATTTCTTTTTGAAGAAAACTTTTGAAACTTATAATATTTATATGATATTTTGATCTTAGAACTTTGATTATTGGTCATGTATGTTGCTATATCATGTTACATATTGATCTTGCATGTGATGTATGTTTGAATACTTAGGTTGGTGTAGATAGTTCAGCATGGGTATGGCTATGGGTGGCAGAATTTTAAGCTTCTGTGTTTTAATTTCTGTGAACTATCTAAAGGGAATTAAAATAAATGGTTAACATAAGAATTAAAGATATATGTGTCACGGAATTTTACCCACTTGAATCATTCAATTTGGAGTCCATATGAGGTAGATATGGTCCGATTAGTAAGCAAAGGTCAGAAAAAGGTTCATCAGGGAAGAATATGTTAGGATAGCTTCTATGTTTTAATTTCTAGGAATTATGTGTTGGGAATGGAAATAAATGGTTAACATAAGAATTAAAGATATATGTATCACGGATTTTGAACCACTGGAATCATTCAATTTGGAGTCCATATGAGGTAGATATGGTCCGATTAGTAGTCAAATGTCAGAAAATAGTTCATCAGGGAAGAATATGTTAGGACAGCTTCTGTATTTTAATTTTTGGGAATTATTTGTATGGAATTAAAATAAATGGTTAACAAAAGAATTATAGCTATGTGTGTCATGGAGTTTTAGCCACTCAAATCATTCAATTTGGAGTCCATATGAGGAAGATATGAGCTTATTAGTAGTCAAATGTCAGAAAATGGTTCATTAGGGAAGAATATGTTAGGAAAGCTTCTCTATTTTACTTTCTGGGAATAATCTGTAGGAATTAAAACAAATGGTTAACATACGAATTATAGCTATGTGTGTCATGGATTTTTAGCCACTGAAAGCATTCAATTTGGAGTCCATATGAGGAAGATATGAGTTGATTAGTAGTCAAAGGTCAGAAAATGGTTCATCAGGGAAGAATATGTTAGGACAGCTTCTGTATTTTAATTTTTGGGAATTATCTGTATGGAATTAAAATAAATAGTTAACATAAGAATTATAGATATGTGTGTCACGAATTTGTAGCCATTAGAATTAATCAAGTTGGAGTCCATATGAGGCAGATATGGTCCGATTAGTTGGTAGATGTCAGAACGTATCCGAGAAGAAATAACCTGTACGTTTAGGGAGTAATATCACCTTGATTTTTTAATATTTCGCTACAATGTTCAACATAATAGTTTTAGATAATTGTTTTATCTTGAAATTGACACTATGATCACCTACATCGGAGTTCAATTGAGGGAGTTATGCACTGATTAGTAAGAGAAGGTTAGATATGATGAAAACCTACATCAAGAAAATAAAGAAATAAAATTAATATTTAAAAAAGAAGATGAATCTTATAAATGACTAGTATATGCCATAGCCATTGCCATTGTATGAACTTCTTACCATCTTAAGTGTAAAATTCAGACATGGAAATATTTTATAGAGTGATATTTTAAATGGTTATGTTCATGGCATGATTACCAATGATTTATGGTAATAGTTATATTCTGATGAACATACTTCTTATTGAAAGAATATTTTTGGCTATCATTTTGAAAAGAAAAGAAATGAGCACGATCACATGGCAATCCGTGTGGTGCACCAGTAGGGGACGCCCTACCAACGGTTATGATTATGATTATGAGAAAAGGAAGAGAAAGTGTGCCATGTCGGACGGAGCGAGAAAATCCCGTACCAGAGAGTATAGGATACTCACCCTGACCGGGGTAGCTTGAAATGAGAATAAGTTGTTGGCCATCATATTATATTCTAAAAATAGTTACTCCTGTCATACATATTATTACTGTATGATTCTTATGTGCATAGATATAATGCATTCATGTGACCAAAGATATTTTCTGTAGTTTATACAGCTGAACATGATGTGATGAGCTATAATGATGATGATTTATTGTTGAACTTACTGGGATTTAATTCTCACTATATTTCCATATCATGTTCAAAAAATTAGTTATGCAGATTTTTCTATAGCTCTGGCTTTTAGTGCATGTTGGATCGAGTACTTTATGTTGGGCAGATCCCAGAAGCAAATAAAATGTTTGTGGTCGAGTTGGCTTAGATCCCGGTGAATGTGCAACCATCCGCACTTGTATCTCCGGAATTGGTCAACCAGAATAAATAAGATGTAGATTTGTATGTGTTTGATATGTTGTACGTATGTTTTGATTAATGACATGTATGTTAACTCTGTATTGTATGAATTAAATAAATGTTATATTGAGTTAAGTTGTAACGAGGTAATAACTTCATGGTATTTTAAAAAAAAAATTGATACTTAAATGGAGTTGTTACATAATTGGTATCAGAGAAGGTCTATCCTAGATGGCCAGTGGGTGGATAGTTATCTGAATCGATCTTATAGTGTCTTGAGTATGTTGTGGTTGTGCTGTGTATGGGTTCAGTGATTCATATAGGTAAGAAATTACTAGTGTTTCCTATCTATATGTCGAGGTGGTGTTACGACTGCTATTAAATATTTTTGAACTAACTATTGGGCTTGATCACCTCAATAACAGCATAACTTTGTTTTTGCCATAGTAGGAAATGGCACCACCATGGAGGAATCCAGCAACCAATGCAGAGGAAACCCTGCACAACCTGGCCACGGCAATTCGAGACCAAGTCATGACCACCAACCAAATTTTACAATATCTCCAGAATGCTAATAACCCAAATGGTGAGAATGGTGCTAACAACCGGATGGCTGGAAAAGATAATGGCATATCCGAGTTCCTGAGGACTAGAGCACCTTGTTTCCAAGGTGGTTATGACCCAACGATAGCCGAAAGGTGGATTAGGGAATTAGAGAAAATTTTTGAAGTGATGGGCTCTACTGAAGAGCAGCAAATTATTTTTGCTGCATATATGTTAAAGGATGAAGCAGAATACTGGTGGTGTGGAGCTAGAGAACTTTTAGCTCATTAGGGAAGACAGATCACCTGGCAAGTGTTCAAGGACATTTTATTTTTTAAAAGTACTTTCCAAGTACTGTACGGGCAGAGAAAGAGATCGAATTTCTCCAACTCAGGCAAGGCAGCATGACCGTGGACCAATATATCGCATGGTTCGAGGAGCTGTCTAAGTTTTCCTCTTATCTGCGATATAATCCAGATGAAGCATGGAAGGCAGTTAAGTTTGAAGCAGGACTAAACCCGGAGATAAAGAATGCTGTTATAGCTATGGAGATCAGGGAGTTTGTACCTCTGATAAATAAATGCAGACTCTTGGAAAAGAGTTTAAAGGCAGTGGAGGACGAAAAGCAAAGGCGAAACCTATGGAAAAGGAAGAAAAATTTTCCCAACCCTGGAAAGAACGTGAGAAGAAGTGGATATGGAGCTAGTAAGAGGCCATTGATTGTGGGTCCTAGGCCTTTTCAACAAGACCTCGCCTCAGTCAAGTGCGCTAAGTGCAGACGCATGCATGGTAACCGGCCATACTACATGGGACAAGATGTCTGCTTCAATTGCGGACAGAAGGGACATTTTTGCGAAAAACTGCCGATAGAATGTGGGAAAGCAGCCAAAACAGAGGCCTCAGGTGAAAGGAATGGTTTTCACCCTGAGCGGCCAAGAGGCAGCCCAATCTTCTGAAATGATTCAAGGTACATGCTATATTTATGGATTTTCTTTTATGGTGTTTTTTAACTCTGGTGCTAGTCATTCATTTATATCAGAAGAATGTATTAGGAAGTTTCAGTTCCCTATTTCTGAAACTCCCTATGAGCTATCTGTAGTAACCCTTACAGGGGAACAGGTATTAACTTCCTCTGTATGTAAGGACTGTCAAGTCACCATCCAAGAGAGAAATTTTTCTGTAGACCTTGTCTGTTTACCTTTAAGAGGTATTGAGGTCATTCTATGGTTAGACTTGATGTCTAGAAATTGAGTCTTGTTGAATTGTTGTAACAAGACCGTTGAATTTCTACCTCCTACTTTGAAAGAGGAGGTCTAGTTATTGATGCTAAATGCCAATCAAGTTAATAGGGAGTTGAAGAATGGAGTACTTGGATACATTCTCTTGTATTTATCAAATCTAGAAGTCGAATCGAAGCTTGATAAACTCCCAATAGCCAATGAGTTTCCTGAAGTATTTCCATCAGATATTTCAGGTTTACCTCCCAAGAGAGAGATAGAGTTCTCTATTGATCTCCTACCTGGGACAGGGCCTATCTCTATTGCACCATATCGAATGGCCTCGAAGGAACTACAAGAACTAAAGAAGCAGTTAGAGGAACTATTAGACAAGCAATTCATTAGACTGAGTGTATCACCTTGGGGAGCTCCTGTATTGTTTGTTAAGAAGAAAGACGGGAGCTTGAGACTATGCATAGATTACAGACAGCTGAATAAGGTGACTATAAAAAGCAAATACCCTCTCCCTAGGATAGATGATTTATTGGATCAATTGAAGGGAGCCTCCATCTTTTCTAAAATTAACTTGAGGTTAGGATATCATCATATTAGGATTAAAGAGGAGGACGTACCAAAAACTTCCTTCAGGACTAGGTATGGGCACTATGAGTTTCTCGTAATGTCCTTCGGGTTGACGAATGCACCTGCAATTTTCATGGATTACATGAATCGCATTTTTCGACCCTACCTAGATCAATTTGTTGTAGTGTTCATTGATGACATCTTGATATACTCTAAGAGTGAGAAAGAACATGAACAACATCTCTGAATCATGCTGCAAGTGCTGATTGAGAAAACGTTATATGCCAAATTGGAGAAGTGTGAATTTTGGCTGTCAGAGGTGAAGTTTCTCGGACATGTCATCTCTAATAGTGGGGTAGCCGTAGATCCTAGCAAGACAAAAGCAGTGATTCAGTGGGAGAGACCAAATATGGTTACGGAAGTCAGAAGTTTCCTGGGTTTGGCAGGATACTACTGGAGGTTTATACAAAACTTCTCTCGTATAGCCTTGCCGTTGACTAAATTGACCAGGAAGGGAAGTCCTTTCAAATGGACTGATCAATGTGAAGCTAGTTTGTAGGAGCTTAAGAAAAGACTGACCACTCCTCCAGTTTTAATTATTCCAGACCCCACAGGACATTTTGAAGTGTATAGTGATGCTTCAAAGAAAGGGCTAGGGTGTGTGCTAATGCAAGACAAGAGAGTAGTTGCTTACGCCTCTAGACAACTAAGACCTCACGAAGGAAACTATCTGACCCATGATCTTGAATTGGCAGCGGTGGTGTTTGCTTTAAAGATTTGGCGACATTACTTATACGGAGCAACCTTTGAAGTATAATGCGATCACAAGAGTCTTAAATATCTCTTTTATCAAAAGGAGTTAAATATGAAGCAAGGAAGATGCGTGGAATTTCTCAATGACTACAAGTTTGAGATAAAGTATCATCCAGGAAAGGCGAATGTTGTAGCTGTTGCCTTAAGTCAAAAATCTCTACACATGGGCCAGATGATGTTGTATGAGATGCAAATGCTAGAGGAGTTTCAGAATTTGAAGCTGGACACTACTTTTTCCTCAAAGAAGCTAATCATTAATGGTTTAAGTATAAGGTGTGACCTTAGAGCCCTGATCAAAGAGGCTCAAGCTCACGACCAATACTTATAGGATCATAAAGACCAAGATAATTTTTCTGTCATGGAAGATGAAGCAATCATGTATTAGGGAAGGATTTGTGTCCCTCAAGAACGAGAGTTGAGGACTAAGATCCTGCAGGAAGCGCATCAGAGTAAATACACAGTCCATCCTGGATGAACTAAAATGTACTAGGATTTAAAAAGGATGCATTGGTGGCCAGGGATGAAAAAGGACATTGCTGAGTTTGTGGCAAAATGTCTCATTTGTCAAAAAGTGAAGGTGGAGCATCAAAAGCCAGCGGGATTTCTACAACCTCTTAAGATCTCTAAATGGAAATGGGATAGTATCGCGATGGACTTTGTTGTAGGTTTACCTAAGACTTCAGTGGGACATGACTCTATCTGGGTAATAGTTGACAGATTAACCAAATCTGCTCACTTTTTGCCCATAAAAATTAACTTTTCACTGGATAAATTGGCCCAATTGTACGTTCAGGAAATAGTTAGACTCCATGGGATTGCCTTAAATATTGTTTTTGATAGAGATCCGAGGTTCACGTCGAGGTTTTGGAAGGCGTTGCAAGAAGCTTTTGGTACTCAGTTGCAGTTCAGTACTACCTACCATCTTCAAACTGACGAGCAGACAGAACGAACCATTCAGACCCTAGAAGGTATGTTGAGGGCCTGTGTGATAGAGCAAGGTAAAGGATGGGATAAGTACCTACCTTTAGTAGAGTTTGCTTATAATAATAGCTATCAGTCTAGTATTAAGATGGCCCCCTATGAAGCTTTATACGGTAGAAAGTGCCGATCTCCACTATGTTGGTTCGAGGTAGGAGAAAAGAACTTGTTGGGTCCTGATCTAGTTCAACAAACCACTGAACAAATCAGGATGATACGAAACAAAATACTTACAGCTCAAAGTCGGCAAAAGAGTTACTACGATAAGAGACATAGACCTCTAGAGTTTGAGGAAGGAGACCATGTATTTCTAAAACTTTCCCTGACTACTGGAGTTGGTAGGTCTCTAAAAATAAGAAAGCTAAGTCTGCGATTTTTGGGACCCTACCAAATTCTAAAGAAAGTAGGGATATCAGCATATCAAGTTGCTCTCCCACCTAATTTGTCCAACCTGCATAATGTTTTCCACGTATCACAACTGCGGAAGTATCTTCCAGATTCATCACATGTAACACAGGATGAACCAATCCAAATAAAGGAGAACGTGACATACCAGCTAGTACCTGCATCCATATTGGACACTAACGTGAAACAACTGAAAATTAAAACCATTCCCCTAGTAAAGGTGTTATGGGAAGGTTTGACTCTGGAAGAAGCAACTTAGGAGCTGGAAGAAGTCATAAGGAAGAAATATGCGCAATTGATCTTATAAGGTAATTTCTGAAATTTTGAGGACAAAGTTTCTTTTAGGGGGAGAGAAATGTAACATACCTAATTTTGTTTCTTTTATTGATAAAAGTACATAAAAATTTAATTAAGGAAATAAAATTTATTAGACCATATTTTAAATATCTAAGGAAATATAATCCTTAGAAATTCTTCACCTTATGTATATGCATAGAAAATGTTTCTAACATTAAGAGAACAAATAAAGAGGGAAAACCTAATAGGAAAGAAATTAGAAATAACATACTAAAGAGATGTAAAATTCTTGGATAAGGAAGATAAATTTTTAGAAACAAGTAAAGGTCTTAAAATTTCAAGAACATTGAATTAGGGTAATTTTTCCTAATTCAAGAAGTAGAGTTACTTAGTTTAAAATCTTTACCCATGCATTGGGATTTTACCTATGGACACTTCATATAGAGTTTTTCCACTTCACATAAGTTTCTAGCAAGCCATTGGATAACCTAAGCAAGAAATAAAACATAGACTTGGACTAGGATATAGTAATTGGACCAATAGCCCAAAATTATGAAAATGTGACCAAGCCCTCCAAGAAAGGTAGAATTTTATCCAAAGCAAAGAAAATGGGTAGGAATAAGCCCAAATCCAAGAGGAGAAATAAAATAAAATAAATTAGGTGATGATATAATAATGTAATAATAAAGATTAGGTTACATGGCATTAAGACAAAAATTTTGCAAGTGGTGTAATTCTACATTCATCATTTTGGCAAGTGGCATGATAATACAAGGCTTTAGGACAAAAAAATCTATATCCTACACTCATAATTCTAGCAAGTGCTATGATAATACATAGCATTAGGACAAAATATTCCTATCCCACACAAATAATATCAACCAAATAATGGAGATTCAAGGGCTAGAAATTTGCCACCTAAAAAGGCAAACCTATCATACTTGTTTAAGACAAAAGAAAATGGAAAAGAATCCCTAAATCAAAGGGACCTTGTCCCATATCTTAAGAACATATTATCATAATTTTCAAAATACAAATCTCCTTTTCCTATGCATATCTTGACTAAGGAAGAGGAAGACAAGAACATAAGTTGTTTGTTTTCCAAAAATTCAACAAAGGGTATCCTAATTGTGATAAGGTAGACCCATGATCATGAAAGGTGAATTATTTTGTGGTCTATATAAGAAAACCCATCCTTACAACATTATAATTTTGTCCAAGTGAGGGAAAGGAAAAATAGAAGCAAGGTAGAGTGAGGAAAGGAGAGGAAGAAAGGAAGAAAAAGGAAGGAGAAGTCTAGGGGACTAAGTGCTCCAGGTAAGTTTAACAATATTTCTTTTTGAAGAAAACTTTTGAAACTTATAATATTTATATGACATTTTGATCTTAGAACTTTGATGATTGGTCATGTATGTTGCTATATCATGTTACATATTGATCTTGCATGTGATGTATGTTTGAATACTTAGGTTGGTGTAGATAGTTCTGCATGGGTATGGCTATGGGTGGCAGAATTTTAAGCTTCGGTGTTTTAATTTCTGGGAATTATCTGAAGGGAATTAAAATAAATGGTTAACATAAGAATTAAAGATATATGTGTCACGGATTTTTAGCCATTGTAATCATTCAATTTGGAGTCCATATGAGGTAGATATGGTCTGATTAGTAAGCAAAGGTCAGAAAATGGTTCATCAGGGAAGAATATGTTAGGATAGCTTCTGTGTTTTAATTTTTGGGAATTATCTGTAGGGAATTAAAATAAATAGTTAACAGAAGACTTAAATATATATGTGTTACGGATTTTTAGCCACTGGAATCATTCAATTTGGAGTCCATATGAGGTAGATATGGTCTGATTAGTAGTCAAAGGTCTGAAAATGGTTCATCAGGGAAGAATATGTTAGGACAGCTTCTGTATTTTAATTTTTGAAAATTATCTGTATGGAATGAAAATAAATGGTTAACATAATAATTATATCTATGTGTGTCATGGAGTTTTAGCCACTCAAATCATTCAATTTGGAGTCCATATGAGGAAGATATGAGCTGATTAGTAGTCAAAGGTCAGAAAATGGTTCATTAGGGAAGAATATGTTAGGACAACTTCTGTATTTTAATTTTTGGGAATTATCTGTATGGAATAAAAACCAATAGTTAACATATGAATTATAGCTATGTTTGTCATGGATTTTTAGCCACTGGAATCATTCAATTTGGAGTCTATATGAGGAAGATATGAGCTGATTAGTAGTCAAAGGTCAGAAAATGGTTCATCAGGGAAGAATATGTTAGGACAACTTCTGTATTTTAATTTCTGGGAATTATCTGTATAGAATGAAAATAAATTGTTAACATAATAATTATAGCTATGTGTGTCATGGAGTTTTAGCTACTGGAATCATTCAATTTGGAGTCCATATGAGGAAGATATGAGCTGATTAGTAGTCAAAGGTCAGAAAATGGTTCATTAGGGAAGAATATGTTAGGATAGCTTCTGTATTTTAATTTCTGGGAATTATCTGTATGGAATTAAAATAAATGGTTAACATAAGAATTATAGCTATGTGTGTCATGGAGTTTTAGCCACTCAAATCATTCAATTTGGAGTCCATATGAGGAAGATATGAGCTAATTAGTAGTCAAATGTCAGAAAATGGTTCATTAGGGAAGAATATGTTAGGAAAGCTTCTCTATTTTAATTTCTGGGAATTATCTGTAGGAATTATAACAAATGGTTAACATACGAATTATAGCTATGTGTCTCGTGGATTTTTAGCCACTGGAATCATTCAATTTGGATTCCATATGAGGAAGATATGAGCTGATTAGTAGTCAAAGGTCAGAAAATGGTTCATCAGGGAAGAATTTGTTAGGACAACTTTTGTATTTTAATTTCTGGGAATTATCTGTATGGAATGAAAATAAATTGTTAACATAATAATTATAGCTATGTGTGTCATGGAGTTTTAGCTACTGGAATCGTTCAATTTGGAGTCCATATGAGGAAGATATGAGCTGATTAGTAGTCAAAGGTCAGAAAATGGTTCATTAGGGAAGAATATGTTAGGATAGCTTCTGTATTTTAATTTCTGGGAATTATCTGTATGGAATTAAAATAAATGGTTAACATAAGAATTATAGCTATGTGTGTCATGGAGTTTTAGCCACACAAATCATTCAATTTGGAGTCCATATGAGGAAGATATGAGCTGATTAGTAGTCAAAGGTCAGAAAATGGTTCATTAGGGAAGAATATGTTAGGAAAGCTTCTCTATTTTAATTTCTGGGAATTATCTGTAGGAATTAAAATAAATGGTTAACATACGAATTATAGCTATGTGTCTCATGGATTTTTAGCCACTGGAATCATTCAATTTGGAGTCCATATGAGGAAGATATGAGCTGATTAGTAGTCAAAGGTCAGAAAATGGTTCATCAGGGAAGAATTTGTTAGGACAGCTTCTATATTTTAATTTCTGGGAATTAGCTATATGGAATTGAAATAAATAGTTAATATAATAATTATAGATATGTGTGTCACGGATTTTTAGCCAATGGAATTAATCAATTTGGAGTCCATATGAGGTAGATATGGGCCGATTAGTAGGTAGAGGTCAGAACCTATCCGAGAAGAAATAACCTATACATTTAGGGAGTAATATCACCTTGTGTTTTTAATATTTCGCTACAATGTTCAACATAATAGATTTAGATAATTGTTTGATCTTGAAATTGACACTAAGATCACCTATATCGGAGTTCAATTGAGGGAGTTATTCTCTTATTAGTAAGAGAAGGTTAGATATGATGAAAAACTTCATCAAGACAATAAAGAAATAAAATTAATATTTAAAAGAGAAGATGAATCTTATAAATGACTAGTATATGCCATAGCCATTGCCATTGTATGAACTTCTTACCATCTTAAGTGTAAAATTCAGATATGGAAATATTTTATAAAGTGATATTTGAAATGGTTATGTTCATGGCACGATTACCAATGATTTATGGTAATAGTTATCATTTTGAAAAGAAAAGAAATGAGCACGGTCACATGGCAATCCGTGTGGTGCACCAGTAGAGGACGCCCTACCAATGGTTATTATTATGATTATGAGAAAAGAAAGAGAAAGTGTGCCATGTCGGACGGAGCGAGAAAAGCCCGTACCGGAGAGTAAAGGATACTCACCCTGACCAGAGTAGCTTGAAATGAGAATAAGTTGTTGGCCATCATATGATATTCTAAAAATAGTTACTCCTGTCATACATATTATTACTGTATGATTCTTATGTGGATAGATATAATGCATTCATGTGACCAAAGATATTTTCTGTAGTTTATACAGCTGAACATGATGTGATGAGCTATAATGATAATGATTTATTGTTGAACTTACTGGGATTTAATTCTCACTATATTTCCATATCATGTTCAGAAAATTAGTTATGCAAATTTTTCTATAGCTCTGGCTTTTAGTGCACGTTGGATCGAGTACTTTATGTTGGGCAGATCCCAGAAGCAAATAAAATGTTTGTGGTCGAGTTGGCTTAGATCCCGGTGAAGGTGCAACCATCCGCACCTGTATCTCCGGAATTGGTCAACCAGAATAAATAAGTTGTAGATTTTTATGTGTTTGATATGTTGTACGTATGTTTTGATTAATGACATGTATGTGAACTCTGTATTGTATAAATTAAATAAATGTTATATTGAGTTAAGTTGTAACGAGGTAATAACTTCATGGTATTTAAAAAAAAATTGATACTTAAATGGAGTTGTTACACAAGCAATATATAGAACATATACAAAACAATATATCTCTATTTGAAGCTATATAACATCATCACCTAAACTCATTTAGGCAAGCAACAATAGAGAAGCTATACAAAAAACATGAAGGCAGGAAATTAGAGGAAATATGATACATACCTTCGATGAAAACAATAAGCCATAAGCTGGGAAAGCAAAAGAACAAACCTAAAATTGCTTTAAGAGCAAAAAATAAGGAAGGAAATGGGAGGAAATCAGAGAAAAGAATGAATGCTCGCACAAGAATGAAGTCGTAGAGAAAAATGGAGGGGGAAGGTAGGGAACAAAAAAAAAGTGCACTTAATTATGGTTCATTAAAAAATCATCATTAAGCTAATGCGTTCACCAACAAATTATTAGAATCTTTGTATTTTAATGACAATTCCCTAAAATTGTCGTTATTTAACAATGGTTTTATGGGAAATCATCATTAAATTACATAATTTCCTACCAACGATTAAAATTTAACAACCCTTTCATCGAATCGTCATTATTTAATGACAAATTTATGCCAAACTGTAGTTAAGTTACACAATGTCTCATAAAACATTCAGAAAGTAACAATGACTTCATCTAATTGTCACTATTTAACAATGGTTTCCCATACACTATCATTGTTTTATGTTGGTTTATGCTAAATCATGATTAAGATTGAAAATGCAACCACAATTTTAAAATTTTCATTGTGTTACATTTTAACAATGATTTTCTTAACTGCTGTTAAAACTTCGTCGCTAAACCACTGTTTTCTTATGGTGAGTGTTGGAATTTTTTATATTTTTTAATTTAAATTTCTACACAATTGAAATTAATTTCCCTAACACTAAGTAGTCAAGAATAATGAAAACCAAATACAAATATATTATTCCCCAAAATATTTGCTTAGTATATAACTCTTATATACAAACTATGCAAGCCAAATTACAAACAAAAACTAGTATGAATGCAAAATCTCCCCGTCCAACCAATATGAACAACAAAGACAGCCTTAATGGAATCAATAAACTTTATAAAACACTACAACAATGAAATTTAGCATCATGGAGCTCTTTCAAATCAACTAAAGCTTGAAAATCACTAATAAAATTATATAAGAAAATAAAAAGCACAAATGTTCTAATCAATTAGATTCTCATTAAGAATGAAAGACTGGAATTCATTTCTAAAATAAAACCATGGCACCCATTTAGATAAATTCTAACACAAGGCCTATTAAAGGATTCTAATGCATTTTATATCAATGCAAATGAGTAACACATTAAACTGCACATGAATCAACACATGTAACATGATATGAAATCAATAATTTAATAGGCATGTTCTTATCACTCCCCCAAACCAAGAGTTTGATTGGCTAGAGGAATGGATATCCTAAACCCTTGTGACCATCCACACTTACACATGACTAAGAAGTGACAAGACTCAACTATATTCCATAACTTTAAAAGAAAGCTTGAAACATAACTAAGAACATAAGTTACACCTCCATAAACTAATACTCAATAAATTAATAACCTCCCTAAAATAATATTTTTTTTAGGGTCCCACTTAGGCCAGTTTACAAAATTAATTACTTTGATATATTAATAAGATAATAATTTTTAGGAAGACCCTTATATAACTCTATAGTCCTGTCAATATCATAAATTAAAAATTCTATGAAATTACAAACATAACTTAGAAAATTTAGTAAAATATGAATCTATTTTTGTTTGTTCTTTCATGAAATTTAAATTTTAGGTGGATTTCGTCTCTAACTTTTCTCATTACATTCAAAAGTTCTAGTGTTGTGCTCTTGAACTACAACAAAAAGTTTTGAAGAGTTGTTGCCACTTGGAGTACTTCCTTTCACATGATTGGTTCCAAAGGTACTAAATCTTCCTTAACTTCATCCTTAATAGGATTTTCAATGGCACTAGCCACAATTTCTTCTAAGTTTTGAACCTTTGAACATTCATCATTTTCACTCGAGTAATCCAACAGGTGATTGACATTCATTTATTCCAATAACCAAGATCATTAATCATTTTCTCAAGCTCATAAATGCCTCATTTTAACAATGATTTTCTTAACCACCGTTAAAACTCTATCGCTAAACCACATTTTTCTTGTGGTGAGTGTTGGAACAATTTTTTATATATTTTAATTTTAATTTCTTCACAATTGAAATTACTTTCCCTACCACTAATTAGTCGAGAACAATGAAAACCAAATACAAATCTATCATTCCCCAAAACATATTCTTAGTATATAACTCTTATATACAAACTATGAAAGTCATATTACAATCACAAAACTAGTATGAATGCAAAATCTCCCCGTCCAACCAATATGAGCAACAGAGCCAGCCTTAATGAAATCAACAGACCTTATTGAACACTACAACTATGAAATTCAGCCTCATGGAACTCTTTCAAATCAACTAAAGCTCGAAAGTCATCAATAAAATTATAGAAGAAAATAAAAAGCATAAATGTTCAAATCAATTAGATTCACATTAAGAATGAACGACTGGAATCTTTAACATCCATAATTTCGTTTTATTTATTAATAAAGGTACATAAATATTTAATGTAACATCCATAATTTTGTTTCTTTTATTAATAAAGGTACATAAATAATTAATTAAGGAAATAAAATTTATTAGACAATTTTTAGATATCTAAGAAATATAATCCTTAGAAATTCTTCACCTTATGTGTATGCATAGAAAATGTTTCTAACATTAAGGGAATAGGTAAAGAGAGAAAACCTAATAGGAAAAATTAGAAATAACATACTAAAGAGAGGTGAAATTCTTTGGTAAGGAAGATAAATTTTTATGAAGTAAAGGTCTTAAAATTTCAAGAAGACTGGATTAGGGTAATTTTTCCTAATTCAAGAGCTAGAATTACTAAGTTTAACATCTCCACCCATAAATTGGGCTTTAACCTATGGACATTTCATATAGAGTTTTTCCACTTCACATGAATTTCTAGCAAGCCAATAGGATAGCCCAAGCAAGAAATAAAACATAGACTTGGACTAGGATATAGAAGTTTGACCGATAGTCCAAAAATCATGAAAATGTGACCAAGCCCTTCATGAAAGGTAGAATTTTAGCCAAACCAAAGGAAATGGGTAAGAATGAGCCCAAATCCAAGAAGGAAAAATAAGAATCATGTGAGGAAATAGTAGTGTAATAATAACCAAGTTTAGGTTACATGGCATTAAGACAAAACATATATATTCTACATTTATAATTTCAAAGAGTAGGTAATAATACATGGCTTTAGGACAAAATATCTATACCCTATATTCATAATTTCAACAAGTGGGTAATAATACAAAGCATTATGACAAAACATTCTTATCCTACACAAATAATTTCAGCCAAGCAAGGGAGATCTAAGGGCTAGAAATTTGCCACCTAAAAAGGCAAACTTATCATACTTGATTAAGACAAAAGAAAAATGAAATGAATCCCTAAATCAAAGAGACCTTGTCCCTTGTCTTAAGAAAATTTTAACATGATTTTCAAAATACAAATCTCCTTTTGCTATGCATATCTTGAGTAAGGGAGAGGAAGACAAGAACATGAGTTGTTTTTCCAAAAAAAAATAACCAATTGCATCCTAATTGTGATAAGGTAGACCCATGGTTATGAAAGGTGAACAACATTATAGTTTATTTAAGCAAAATCCACCCTTATAACATTATAATTTCGTCCAAGTAAGGGAGAGGAAAAACATAAGCAAGGTAGAGTGAGGAAAGGAGAGAAAGAGAGGAGAAGAGAGGAAGAAAGAGGAAGGAAAAGTCTAGAGGACTAAGTACTCAAGGAAAGTTAGCTTAATCTTCACTTGAATCTACCTTTCTTCTTCATTCTTAGGGTTCAAAAACTCACCCTCCATCTCTTATTTAAGCTACTAGAAAAGCTAAGAGAAGGGAGAAATCTTGCTACTTCCTTCAAGAGGAAACAAGAAAAAGAGTTCACTAAGTGAGCTAAGGAGATCTTTAGGTAGGTTTAACAATATTTCATTTTAGAAAAGCTTTGAAATTGAAAACATTTATATGGGATTTTTATCCTAGAACTTTGATAAAGTTTACTATAATTGTTACCTGGATGATTGGCCATGGATGTTACTATATCATGTTACATGGTGATCTTGCAAGTGATGTATGTTTGAATACTTAGGTTGGTGTGGAAAGTTCTGCATATGTATGGTTATGGGTGACAAAATTTTAGGATTTTTATGCTGCTATTTTGTATATTTAAATGTGATAAAAAATTGATGAAATATGATTAGATGTAAATTAAGAAGAAAATGGAAGAGGATATAACAAAAGGATGAACTAAAACCTTAGAAAAGGTTTGGTTAAGAAACTGGATTTCGGAGTAACCAGGGAAGCTTCTGTTTTTCAAATTCTGGGAAGAATCAATTAGTAATTAAAAGAAATGGTTAATAGGAAAAATATAGATATATGTCTCACAGATGTTTAGCCACTGGAATCACTCAATTTGGAGTCCATATGAGTTAGATATGGTTAGATTAGTGATGTGATCTTAATTAAGTATGATATTCATATCTTTAAACTTAGTTTTTGCTTGATTTAGGTAAAATATAATTAGGAATTAGCTTAGTTTTGTGTTTTGTGTTTTAGGAACAAAAGAAGAAGAAAAGAGAAGAAAAAGATAAGAAATTCATGGAAAAATGCTACATTGCAGCGATTCCAGATCTTTCAATACTATTTTGAGCATATCTCCCTCTTATGAACTCCAATCAAAGTGATTCAAGTGTGTGAAAATATAACACCATTATCTACAACGTTTATGTTGGACACTAGGTCAAATTCGGGATATTTAATAGCGTTACAGAGCTCGTAAATCAGAATCATAGTGTAACAAGATGATTTCTGACCTTTGGTCACAAATTTTATCATATCTCCTTCAATTTAGATCAGATTAAGTTGATTCCAGCAGATATGGGAAGAAGATACATAGAGATACAACTTTTATGTTTAGCACTTTGGCAAATGCTGGAGTTTTCTTGGCACTGTGGCTCTGCGTCATCACAGATACGGAGGGCCGCAGTGCTCCCTAACGTGCCTCGGCGTTTGTTGCCCAGAAGCACCGGGCGACGCGGTGCCTGAGCGTCAGAACCAGAGTACCCTAGAGCTAGCTCAGGCACCGTAGCGTCCTGTCATAAGGATTTCGTAGTGCCACGGCGCTCGCTGCCGCACCAGATTGTTGAATTTGCAATTTTTTGGTCTTCTTGACTCCAATTAAAGCCTGATGGGCTGGGATTTGACCTAGAAACACTCTTGCTTCGATTATGAGGGGGAAATCTATAAAAATGGAGGAAAGCAAGAAAAGAAGGCATTCAATGATTCATCCAAGTTCTTAGTTACATTCTTCAATTCTTCTTTTGATTTTCTTATGGCCTTGCGTGACTAGTTCTTTTTAGTTGGTAGAGGTAGATTGAAACCTAAAGGGATCTTCATGCATTGTGAGATTTGGATTTGATTTTATTATTTCAATCTTAATTGAGTATTGATTATTCATCTGCTCTTCTTCTCAATGATTATTCATATGATTGCTAGGAGGCTTACTGGTGCGCACTGTCGCAGGCACGCCCAAATTAAAACCTTACCTCAACACTAACCTGTAGTAGTGGGAGTAAGGGTCGATCCCACAGAGACTGGAATTACCTTATGTGATTCAGAAAGGGGGGATTGAGAGTCGCAATTAAAATTAAGTAAACAATAGCAAAAATAATTGAGAGAAAGTGATTAATGAGAAAAGCGTTGGTTTCGGTCGATATTCACCATCAAGGGATTGCATTGATCATTGACAAAATTATCAATCTTAAACCAAATATCTATCATTGGGATTCTATCCCAGTTCCTCCTTAAGCCTAGTAAATTAATGACAATCGCACTAATTATACTCTAATTAACGAGCAATCCTTCAGCACATCGGTAAAGCATAACTTATTAACCGCATGAAGAACAAGAGAAACTAATAGAGCTAAACGAATACAAGCACATCGGTTATATTCAATTTAGTTGATATTCATCATAGGGTTAACGATTTATAATCCAAAATCGTTAATCCTATTTGCTTCACGAATCAAGTAATAAAAGCTTTGTTCAAAACCTAATTCAGCAGCTACACATACAATATACTAGTAGGCCTCCTAGCAATCACATGCATAATATTAAGAAAATAAGAACAGATGAATAAACAATACCCGGTTAAGATTGAATGCAATGAAATCAAATCCGTATCTCACAATGACATCAAATCTCTTGAGGTTTCAATCTCCCTCAACCAACTAAAGAAAATTAGCCGCGCAGGGCCATAGAAAACTAAACAAGAAGTAAAGAAAAGAGTTCAAAACTTGAATGAATTCTTTGCTGAATGAATAGATCCTTCTCTGCTTACTTTCCTTCCTTTTTCTCGATTCAACCCTCCTAGTCGAAGTAGGAAAGTTTTTAGGTCAAATCTCCATCAATTGGGCTTCAAATCAGGCGAAAAAACCCTAAAATCGCGACTTCCGGAGCGGCGGCGCCGCGGCGCATAAGTTCAGCGTCGCGGCGCTGCGAAACTTCATCCACAGGGTGCCGCGGCGCACCCATGCAGCGCCGCGGCACTCGTGGTTCTGGGGCAAGGGCGCCGCGGCTCCAATAACCAGCGCCGCGGCTCTACGAGACATCCATGACGGGCCGCCGCGGCGCTGTATTGTGAGCGCCGCGGCTCCTAGAAAACGCCGGATTTTGCCAAAGTGCCGAACATGAAAGTTGTAGCTCTATGTTTCTTCTTTGCATAGCCGCTGGAATCAGCTCAATCGGAGCTGAAATGAGTGAGATATGCTTCCATTAGTGACGAAAGGTCAGAAATCAGCATTTTTCATGATTTTCTTCTATTTTTCTCTTCTTTTCTTCTTTATTATTCCTAAAAACATAAAACACACAATTTAATTAAAACCTATCTATTTATCATTTAAATAAAATAAAAAGAAACATAAAATATGCTAAATACATGCTTAATTTAAAGCATGTCAAATACCCCCACACTTGCTCTTTTGCTTGTCCTCAAGCAAACATTGATTCATGTAAACAGAATTCAATATATGAAATGAGTGAATGGCTTACCAATATGCTGCCTCATAGTGAAAATTGTATGCTCTTGAAGAAATTTCAGAAAATTTCATGATCATGTGCAACATTTAATTCAAAAGCAATTTATAATTTATTCCCTAAAATCCATAGTGTATGTGTGTATTCGGATAATTAAATTTTCTTTTACCTAAATGAGCTTATATATCTCAGGAATTATAGCATGGCTCTCTATTTAAAATTTCCATAGGCTTATTTTTCATGCTACTCTCCACTAATGTAGGCTAAAACTACTTCTTAGAATCAAAAGGACTTAACTCAGCTTGTAATGTGGCTAGGCTATGGGGTGAGATAAAAGATATAATTTTAAAGCTCAATCCCCCAACATCACATGATTAACTCTGATCTATTTGAGCTAATTCTCAAGATTGGGGAAGTTTTTCCCCCACACTTATTTCCTTGCTTTTCTGCATTCTACTTTTCTTTGATTCTCTATTTCTTCCTTTTTCAATCACTGGATAGACTTTCATTAGTCTTTTGAAAAAAAAATATTTTTTCTTTCTTTCTTTCTTTTGTCCTTGCTCCACCCTTCCACCCTTTCATTAATGTAGATCTATAAAACAAATATTCAGAAATTAATCATGGAGTGAGTGAACAGGTAGAAGAAAATAAAGGTGTCAATCACAAAATTTGGTCTTGGCTGTTTTGTGGGTATAGAATAAAATGTTAATTAAGCTCAAAATAGAGGTTCTAAGGATATTCACTTGTTTGGGTTAAGCTTGAAAGGCTCAATCTCTAAAAAAAATGCCTAAATCATCTCCTAATTGTTAGAATTAGCCTAGGATTTCGCCTCAAGTAGCATTTAAATAAGTTCTAGAAATTTAAATGAGATCATAAAATAATTTTGAATTATATAATCTTTTTCTAAGTAAAAGACAAATTAAATATCCATAATTACTGTGCAAAAGAATTTCAGGATTTTTAGAAAATAGGTAATCATAAATTGAAAAGAAATTAAAATTACACATAATTATGACTTTCCTACATCTCCCAAGAGCTATAAGCAATTTAAACAGTTATATCATTGGCTATTGGTTCAGCTATCACAAACTCATAAAATGAAATTTTGTTCACATGCTCACCTCATGATAAGATTAAAAGTGCATATATCATAAAATGTATCAAAGTAGGAAAGTGCACACGTGTATGATATATTATACAGTCATCCAGCTGAATTATAAAGTGACCCCCCCACACTTAAAAACATACATTGTCCCCAATGTAAGAATATAAAAGAGAATATAAAAGGGACAAATAAAAACATAAGGAGGGGTGCAGTGAAACTTCCCTGACTAGTGATCACCATCCATCTCATCATGCTCAGGTGCAGGCCTAAAGGGTGGTTCAGGAGGTGCCGGGAAAGCAATCGGGAGGTTCAAGGCATGAGCTAACTGGCTAAAACACGCATGATGATGCTGCGTAATAGAGTGCTGATAGAGGGCCAGATCGTTCATTTGATGGCTCAGATACTCTGTGCGCTCCCATAAATCTTCAATAGTATGTTGGGATGGTGGTGGAGCTCGTACCAAATGCAGCGTGATGTGTGGCAGGAAAGTGTGAGATCAAAATGGCTTGAGAACCCTTGAAAATTGGCGTGGAAATCAGCTCAAATGCTAAAAAGAAGTGTATAATCCTGCAAAAGAAGATGCAAAATCAGGTAATTTCAGCAAGATATTGTAGTGGGAGGTGGGTGTGGGTGATTGAAGGTAAGAAAATGGATTCGGAGCTGCAAAAGAGGCAAAAACGGAGGGGGAAAATGAAGAGCATCGCGATGCTCTTATAGAGAGCGTCGTGGCGCTCTCTGCTGTAACGCTGAGCGCTGCGGCGCTCACCCATTCTGGGTACGTAGCGCCGCGGCGCTGTTCTATAGCGCCGCGGCGCTCATTTTGGGCGTCGCTGCACATGTGCGCGTCCGCAGTTCAGAAATTTTTTTTTTTAAAGAGAAAAAATAAACTATGAAAAGAAAGAAAAAATAAGAAGAAGAAGCAGAATGATTGTTGGGTTGCCTCCCAACCAGCGCCTTTGTTTTACGTCGTTGGCTCGACTCAGCTCCCTATCTTTGTTTATGGAGGCTCTTTGAGGTTCACTTTAAATTTCTTGAACTGATTCAATCTTTGAAATTCAACTGCATAACCAAAAACCACATCAGTAATAACAAGTGGTCCTAACCAAGGGAGAGATTTCTTACCTTTAAAGGGTTTAACCCCTTTAATTTCCAAAATTTGATGCAACTTAACAATCGGGTCTATGCCTTTAAGGTTTGCAATTGTTTTTATAATGGCATTTCTTTTTTTCTGAAAAATATGCATCAATTCTTCTTCTTTTTTAACACCCAAATTCTTGGCAACTAGAATAGGTGAAGCTTCCCCTACTTCCAAGTATTTCAAGTGATTAGGGAGAGGTGACAAATTAGCCCCAGGATCCTGCAAAATAGAAGGTACAAGAGTAGTATCAGAATTTGATAATTCCTTATAAGCAACCTTACATTTTGTGGCCCTTCTGAAAAATCAATGAGTGCAGTTAGTTTCTTCTTTGTTCCTTCATCTAAGTCTATCTCACCATCATCTGCTGCCATAGATTTGTTCACACTTTCCTCCATTTTCTCCTTTTCATCTAATTCAAAAATATCGTATGCCAACGAATCAAGTACATCAATAGAATAAACAGGAGTATCATCACCTGGGTGTTTCATGGCTTCATACATATTGAATTTTATTACATCACCATTAAATTCCATAGTGAGTGTGCCATTGTGAACATCTATCTTGGTTTTGGAGGTTTTCAAGAATGGTCTCCCTAATAATATTGGAGAAGTAAAATCCCCATTGTCCATGTCAAGCACATAAAAATCTGCAGGGAACACAAAATCATCTACCTGTACCAAAACATCTTCAATTATTCCCTTAGGATATGCAGTGGACCTGTCTGCTAGCTGAATTATCAAATTTACAAATTTCAATGGTCCCAAATTCAAAGATGTGTATACAGAATATGGCATAACATTGATGGAAGCTCCTAAATCTAACATAGCCTTTTCAATGCGAGTCCTCCCAATTTTGCATGGAATAGTAAACATACCTAGATCCTTGCATTTAATAGGGAGTTTTGTCTGTATCATAGCAGATACATTCTGACTCATATGAATCTTTTCAAAATCCTTTAATTTTTGCCCTTCTTTTTGAGTACATAGTTCTTTCAAAAACTTTGCATATCTTGGCACCTGTTTAATGGTATCTAGAAGGGGGAGATTAACTTCATATTTTCTAAAGACATCATACAATTCAGAAGTTTTCTCATTTAACCTATTCTCTTTAAGAGCTTCTGGAAAAGGAGGCACTACTTCATAATTTAAATTAGAAGAAGACTTACCTGTAGGTGCTTCATTCTCCTTAATTGATGTTTCAGTTTTCTTAGGAGAAGAGGGTGCCGGTGGACTTTCAATCTCCTTACCATTAATTGAAATGATTGCACTGACATTTTCTCTAGGATTCACCACAGTTTGAGAAGGTAACTTACCTGAGTTCTGAGCATCCAATCGACTCACTGTAGTTGCTAACTGACCTATTTGAGTTGTCAGGTTCTGAATGCTGGCTCTTGTCTCTTGCTGAAACTGATGAGAGTTATGTACCCGAGTTTTTACAATGTCTTCCAATGGATTGCTTACCTGGTGATCCTGGGATGCATTCTGTCTAGGATAATAGGGTTGCTGATTTTGTTGAAAATTTTGTCCTGCAGGCCTATTTTGTGCATTCCCATATCTGAAATTGGGATGATCCTTCCATCCAGGATTGTATGTATTAGCATATGGATCATACCTCTTTGGTTGGCCAGGAAAACCTCCTACAGCATTTGCTTGTTCTGTGGACTCCTCTTGAAGTGTAGGACACATGTCAGTTGGGTGCCCTGTGGCTGAGCATATTCCACATACTTTAACTTGCTGCAGTGTACCTGTATCCATTTGGCGCACAAGAGAAGTAAGTTCAGATATTTGATTCTGAAGAGAAGTAGTACTTACCTCATGGGCATGCCTAATAGGAGGATCATGCCTAACGCCAAATTGTTGTGAATTAGCAACCATATTTGAGATCAGAATTCTGGCTGCTTCAGGAGTTTTATCTACTAGTGCTCCTCCACTAGCTGCATCTATCATGCTCCTATCTCCCTGCAAAAGACCTTCATAGAAATATTGGATTAGTAGCTGCTCACTAATCTGATGGTGTGGGCAGCTTGCACAAAGTTTCTTAAACCTCTCCCAATATTCATAAAGCGTTTCATCATGTAATTGCCTAATGCCGCATATTTCTTTTCTAATAGTAGCGGCTCTAGATGCAGGAAAATAATGCTCTAAAAACATTCTCTTCATCTCATTCCAGGTAGTGATGGTACCAGAGGGCAAATAATACAACCAATCTTTGGCTGAATCTTTTAAGGAAAAAGGAAAAGCCCTGAGTTTTATTTGTTCCTCAGTTACTCTAGGGGGCTTCATACTGGTACATACCACATGGAACTCCTTCAGATGTTTATGCGGGTCTTCACCTGCAAGACCATGAAAACTTGGTAAGAGATGAATTAATCCAGATTTCAACTCAAAATTAACATTGTCATCAAGATTAGGAAAAGTAATGCATAAGGGTTGCTGATGTAAATCAGGAGCTGCAAGCTCCTTCAGAGTAGGGTGTCTGGCCATGATCACTTCCTCCGTATCCTAATCAATGTCTTCTTGAATTCCTCTTCTGTGCCTGTATACAGATTTTCCAATATCTGGATTGAACTGTAAATCTCGAGAATTAGAAGAACGAGTTACAGGCATAAAAAAAAATCACAAAAAGTAATGACGCAGTCCCCGGAAACGGCGCCAAAATTTGGTGCGCACTATCGCAGGCACGCCCAAATTAAAACCTTACCTCAAAACTAACCTGTAGTAGTGGGAGTAAGGGTCGATCCCACAGAGACTGGAATTACCTTATGTGATTCAGAAAGGGGGGATTGAGAGTCGCAATTAAAATTAAGTAAACAATAGCAAAAATAATTGAGAGAAAGTGATTAATGAGAAAAGCGTTGGTTTCGGTCGATATTCACCATCAAAGGATTGCATTGATCATTGACAAAATTATCAATCTTAAACCAAATATCTGTCATTGGGATTCTATCCCAGTTCCTCCTTAAGCCGAGTAAATTAATGACAATCGCACTAATTATACTCTAATTAACGAGCAATCCTTTAGCACATCAGTAAAGCATAACTTATTAACCACATGAAGAACAAGAGAAACTAATAGAGCTAAACGAATACAAGCACATCGGTTATATTCAATTTAGTTGATATTCATCATTGGGTTAACGATTTATAATCCAAAATCCTTAATCCTATTTGCTTCACGAATCAAGTATAAAAGCTTTGTTCAAAACCTAATTCAGCAGCTACACATACAATATACTAGTAGGCCTCCTAGCAATCACATGCATAATATTAAGAAAATAAGAACAGATGAATAAACAATACCCGGTTAAGATTGAATGCAATGAAATCAAATCCGTATCTCACAATGACATCAAATCCCTTGAGGTTTCAATCTCCCTCAACCAACTAAAGAAAATTAGCCGCGCAGGGCCATAGAAAACTAAACAAGAAGTAAAGAAAAGAGTTCAGAACTTGAATGAATTCTTTGCTGAACGAATAGATCCTTCTCTGCTTACTTTCCTTCCTTTTTATCGATTCAACCCTCCTAGTCGAAGTAGGAAAGTTTTTAGGTCAAATCTCCATCAATTGGGCTTCAAATCAGGCGAAAAAACCCTAAAATCGCGACTTCCGGAGCGGCGGCGCCGCGGCGCATAAGTTCAGCGTCACGGCGCTGCGAAACTTCATCCACGGGGTGCCGCGACGCACCCATGCAGCGTCGCGGCACTCGTGGTTCTGGGGCAAGGGCGCCGCGGCGCCAATAACCAGCGCCGCGGCTCTACGAGACATCCATGACGGGCCGCCGCGGCGCCTAGAAAACGCCGGATTTTGCCAAAGTGCCGAACACAAAAGTTGTAACTCTATGTTTCTTCTTTCCATAGCCGCTGGAATCAGCTCAATCGGAGCTCAAATGAGTGAGATATGCTTCCATTAGTGACGAAAGGTCAGAAATCAGCATTTTTCATGATTTTCTTCTATTTTTCTCTTCTTTTCTTCTTTATTATTCCTAAAAACATAAAAGACACAATTTAATTAAAACCTATCTATTTATCATTTAAATAAAATAAAAAGAAACATAAAATATGCTAAATACATGCTTAATTTAAAGCATGTCACCTACTAGTATATTCTCTGTCTTAATCTACCGCTGAATTATGTTTTGAACAAAGTTTTCAATTCTGTGATTCATGAGGCAAATAGGTTTGAGGATTTTGGATTATAAATCATTAAACCTATGATGAATAATTAACTAAATTAGATATAACCGATGTGTTTATATTTATTTAGCTCTGTCAGTTTCTCTACTTCTTCATGCAATTAATAAGTTATGCTTTGCCGATGTGCTAAAGGATTGCTTGTTAATTAGAGTTTAATTGATGCGATTGTCATTAATTTACTAGACTTAAGGAGGAACGGGTTTAGAAACCCAATGATAGATATTCAATTACAGATTGATTATGTTGTCAATGATCAATGTAATCCCTTGACGGTGGATATCAACCGAAACCAACGTCTTTATCATTAATCACTCTCTCTTAATTACTTTCGTTATTGTTTACTTGATTTTATTTGCAACTATCAATTCCCCATTTCTCAATCACATAAGGTAATACCAGTCTCTGTGGGATTGACCCTTACTCCCACTACTACATGTTAGTTTTGAGGTAAGGTATCAATTTGGGTGTACCTACGACAGTACGCACCAATTAGCAAGCAGTGGTCAGAAAATGGTTAACCAGGGAAGAATCTGTTAGGAAAGTTTCTGTGATTGAATTTAGAATCTGTTAGGAAAGATTCTGTGATTGAATTTCTGAGAAAATTATGTAGGGAATTAAAATGAATGGTTAACATAAAAAAGACATATATGTCTCATGGAAATTTAGCCACTAGAATCACTCAATTTGGAGTTCATATGAGGGAGATATGGTTAGATTAGTAAGTAAAGGTCAAAACCAACCCGAGAAGAAATAAGGTTTAGTTTGAGAGAGTAATATCACCAAGATTCTTTAATATTTCACTTAAATATTTAGCAAAATAGTTTTAGATAATTGTTTTATCTTTATATAGACACCAAGATCACCTAATTCGGAGTTAAAATGAGAGAGTTATACTCTGATTAGTGAGAGAAGGTTAGGTAGAACGAAAACCTGCTTTAGGGAATAACACAACATAGAGCATGGTTGTGTTCCAAGGCATGGCCAGGCCGTGTTCTATGTTGGAAAGGGCATTTTGAAGCCTAAAGAATGGTTGTTTTATAGGAAATGGCCAAGTCGTGTTATAGGATACGTTTAAGCTATGTTAAAAGCTGGTAAAGCTTATTTTCAATATTTTTCTATCCTAAATGAACCTCATTAACTATAGGAAATTAATAGAAACCAAATTGAAGAAGAATACATCATTAAATTTGTGAGAACATGTGTTGGAAATGATATAAGTAGGAGAAAATTGACTAGAGGCCATGCATAAAGAAAATGAATAGATAAAAATAATATTTAAAAAAGAAGAAGAATCTTATAAATAAAAATAATAAATGACTAGTGTATGCCATAGCCATTGCCATTGCATGAACTCTTTACCATCTTAAGTGTGTAATTTTGACTTGAAAATATTTTACAGTGATATTTGAAACGATTATGTTCATGTCATGATTACCAATGATTTTTTATAATGATTATATTTTGATGAAAAATTATGGCATGTGAGTATAATGAACATACTTGTTATTGAATTTTTGGCAATTAATGAGAAAAGAAAAGAAAAGAAATAAGCACGGTCACATGGCGGTCCCTATGGTGCACCAGTAGGGGACGACCTACCACCGACTATAGTTATGTTAATGAGAAAAGAAAGAGAAAGTGTGCCATGTCGGACGGAGCAAGAAAAACCCATACCAGATAGTAGAAAGTACTCACCCTAACTAGAGTAGCTTGATATGAAAATAAGTTGATAGCCATCATATGGTAATCTAAAAATAGTTATTCATGCCATACATGTCATTACTGTATAATTTTCATGTGCATAGATAAAGTGCATTCATGTGACCTAAGATATTTGATGTAGCTTATACAGATGAATATGACATGATAATCTATATTAGTTATAATTATGATTTATTGTTGAACCTACTGGGATTTAATTCTCACTATATTTCCATAACATGTTTAAAAAACTAGTTTTGCATAATTTTCTTTGGCTCTGGCTCTTAGTGTATGTTGGATCGAGTTACTTTATGTTGGGCAGATCACAGAAATTAATAAAGTGTTTATGGTCGAGTTGGCTAAGATCCCAGTGAAGGTGCAACTACGTGCACCCGTATCCCCGGAGCTGGTCAATATGGATGAATGAGATGTAGTCATATATGTGTTTGATTTGTGTACTGATGTTGTTAATTAATGGTATAAAGCTTAATTATGTTTGGTTAAATTAATTGAATGTTATTATGAGTTAAATAAAGGTAATGACTTCATGGGACTTTAAATAATTTATATATATATGTATATATGTAAAAAAAATGGAGTTGTTAGTCTAAAATAAAAACATGGCACCCATTTAGATAAATTCTAACATATGGCCCTTTAAAGGATTCTAATGCATATTATATCAATGCAAATGAGTAACACATTAAACCCAGCATGAATCAACACATGTAACATGATATGAAATCAAGAATTTAATAGGCATATTCTTGTCACTCCCCCAAACCAAGAGTTTGATTGGCTAGAGGTATGGACATCCCAAACCCTTGTGACCATCCACACTTACACTTGACTAACATGAGATAAGACTCTACTATATTCCATAACTTTAAAACAAAGCTTGAAACATAACTAAGAACATAAAGTTAAACATCCATAAAATAATACTTGATAAATTAATAGCCTCCCTTAAATAATATTATTTTTTATCCCACTTAGGCCAGTTTACAAAATTAGTAACTTTGATAAATTAATAAGATAATAATTTTGAGGAAACCCTTATATAAATCTATAGTCCTATCAATATCAAAAATTAATAATTCTATAAAATTACAAACATAATTAAGACAATGTAGTAAAATATGAATCTATTTCTTTTCATGAAATTTAAATTTAGGTGGATTTTGTCTCTAATTTTTCTCATTACATTCAAAAGCTCCAGTGTCGTGCTCTCGAACTACGACAAAAAATCGTAAAGAGTTGTTACTGCTATAAGTGCTTCCTTTCACGTGATTGGTTCCAAAGGTACTGAATCATCCTCATTTTCATCCTTAATAAGATATTCAATGACACTAGCCATAATTTCTTCTGAGCTTTGGACATTTGAACATTCATCATTTTCACCCGAGTAATCCAACAGGTGATTAACATTCATTTTATTCCGATAATCGAGATCATTAATCATTTTCTCAAGCTCGTGATTGCCTTCTTTAGAAGTTGCTTCATTTGAGTTTCTTAAGGCTGCTTCATCCCCTGAATGAATTTTACAGTGTTGGAAATAATTTGTTATTGTCTCTTGTTGAACATTTAACATCCAAGTTGAGACTCCAAGATTGATGGCATCTAAAACATTAATCTTTTAAATATTATATTTTTCATAGCCTAAATTTTTGAGTACGTGACTAACACGGAATGAGGGTTGACTCACCTCGTAAGCCTAACCTATTGGAACTTGGTGCATGAAATAATGGTTAAACGAATTTTTATCAAAACAATTTATTCTTCAAAATGTAAACATAAGTAAAGTCTACAGAGAAAACCATTTTTTCCTTTCACATAAAGCAAATGAATAATTTAAATCCTTTATTAGTTAAACCACAAAATCAAAACCTTCAAACATTAGAAAACTATAAACAGATAAAAAATAAAAAAAGTTCTAGCTTTAAACATATCACAGTTCAAGAAAATATCATTTTCAAAAATTAGAATCATTCAAAATGTTATATGTTTAAATACAAATAAAATTATCAACTTTAATTTCATATAAATATCTATCATAAAGCACGTATAGTAATTACACATCAGAAATGCAGACCTTGCCTGTGGTAAGAGAGTAACTCTAGAGTACCAATACTCAAATAGATAAGCAAATAATACCAAGCCTAGGAACAAATTGGGCTCACCAGATCTGCCTATCTTCTATTGCTTCAACTATGCTACTCTGATTCCTATACTTTATTTGAAACAAGGGGAAAATAGATAGTGGATTGTCACGCCCCTACTTTTAAGGGCATGTGAAACACATATTTTACGGATAAATCTTTCCTATAATAGCTATAATATAAGCGTTCATTATAGAAACAGATACATATTGGTTCTCTCATGTAAACACAATATATAGACTAATTTTATAAATATCAGAATAATAACAGAAGCAAGGATCCTACCTATGGCGTTCAGAGCATACTCTAGAGTACAAGTACAATATAAATCAAGATCTATGAGCCCTAGAAACAAAATAGGCTCACCAGAGAATATATCTCCTAGCTGATCACCTATCTAAAGGGAAATAACCAAACTCTGTATTCTTATATGAAAAATGTGGAAATATCGTGTAGTGAGTTTGAAAACTCAATGAGCAGATAATACTTCCTATGAACTCTTAGGTTAGCATATGAATATACTCATATTTAAAATTTTTCATATAGAAAGTATAGTTCGGAAGTGCATTCATATGGGACTTGCATTTCAAATATTCTTAGTTCAGATCACATTTAGATATCCAAAACTATATGCAATAAGGTAAGATCATTAATCAAATACTATTATGCATCAAAATATTTCTCATGAAAACATCATGAGAATCCTATATTAGAACCACCATATAAGAGTTCAAGCCCTTTCGTACTTTAGAGGTGTAGGATTTGCCTAAACTCAACATCTCAGCTAAGGTTTGTCCAACCACCATTCAAGAGGACACGCGAAGGGAATCTAATATGGGCATTTCCCAAGCACATAGCAAGGGAGGGCAAATCACATATCATATAGTCGGCATCTCACTCTCCTTCACATATCATATCCCATGTGTTGGCTGTCACACGAGGTTAGCACCACCCTTGCTAGCTGAGGTATCAAGGTGTACCAGGGCTAACATCACCTGCTGTTAGCAAACAATGTTTCTAATAGGATACCTCCACATAAATCATTTTTGCATATATGCCATATCGTTCAAAATAAAGGTTTTAGTATAATACAAAATTTTTAGTCTCGATATAATTCCTAAACTTTCCAATTAGGGTTATCACATAAACATGCCCTTTTCTAAGGCAATCTTATAGCTTACATATCAATGGCACGTGCACAATATATTTTCTTTACTATATGATGAGAAATACATTTAGAATCACATATTCAATGAGTTCAAAATTCTATTTTCAAAACCATACTCTTCTCGAACTATATGCCATATAGTAAACAAATCAGGTAATTTTATCCATTTTAGAGACATATAAAAGTATAAATAACTTGTAAACAGAGCCAATTATACATTTAAAGTTCAAGAAGAGTATAGGGTAAGTCATAGAAATAATTATCTACTCACAGAGTAAGGAATTGGGTTGGACAGCCTTAAAATGTAACTTTTTCAATTCAAATTTGACCAAATAGACCTCAAATTTGAGTTCGGAGGGTCCAAAAATCTAGAAAATGACTCCGAAAGATTGGTTAATGTTGGTCAATTGATGGGTTACTGTTCATGATCGAAAATACTATTCACCTCGGGCAAAATCACAATTTATGCCAATCAAAATTACTGTTCACACATACCAGAATCATTATTCATGCTAGTTAGAGTTACTGTTCATGACACCAAAATTTGTCAGATGACTATAAAACTTCATATCATATAGTTTATCTATTTCCTGAATCTATCTACGATGTCTAATTGTCAATTTGAGGACTCTAAATAGGAGTTTCAAACCTTACCTTTTTCTAAAATTTTCTACTTACGATTTGTGGCGATTCTGTGACCGATTTAAAAAATTATTTGATCAATATCCTAGTACTCTTCATCCTGAATCTAATGGTACCCTTAGTTTTGAGATCATATGCTCGAAAATACACTAAATCTCGAGAAAGAAAAAGCACAAGTGAGAAAACACTATTCACTATTCACTATTTATCACCCGGTTACAAAATTCATTCGCACAAAAATATTTTTTATTTATTTATTTATAAATAATAATAGAGAGACCAATTAAAAATTTGATAATTGTTAAGTCCTTGCAAATTTTATTATTTATATTTTGGCCCCTAAACTTTTAGAAAATTAAAATTTGACCCTAAAAATATAAATAAGTTTTCATTTTCATCCTTAAAACCTTTCAATTACATCCCTATTCCTTTATTTCTTTTAATAATCCATACATAAATTAAAATGACCAAATCTTAGGGTTATTACAGGGATCAATCTTACGACGTACAACAACAACAACTAAGCCTTTTCCCACTAGGTGGGGTCGACTACATAGATCAAACGGCGCCATAGTGGCCTATCATGGATGAGATCAATAGATAAGTTATTAACTATTAAATCATTTTTAATAGTTTCGCTTATTGTTTTCTTTGGCCTCCCTCTACCTCTAATTATTGGACTATTCTCCATTCGATTTACTCTTCTCACTAGGGCTTCTGCAGGTCTTCTCCACACATGGCCAAACCACCTTAAGCGAGATTCAACCATCTTCTCCACAATAGGTGCTATCCCAACCTTCTCTCTAATGCACTCATTTCTAATCATATCTCTTCTGGTGTGTCCACACATCTAGCGCAACATTCTCATCTCTGCAACGTTGAGTTTATCTTCATGTTGTCTTTTAACCGCCCAACATTCAGTACCATACAATATAGCAGGTCTTATAGCCATACAGTAGAATTTTCTTTTAACTTTGAGCGGCACTTTTTAATCACAAATAACATAGTGAGTAAATAATGTAATGCCTCTAATTTTTGAGCACGCGAAACAAATATTTTTTTTTTCAATAATCAGATATTTTTCTTAACATGCATAACACCATTCTTTGTCATAAAAATAGATATATATAGTTTCTCTCATGTATATACATTATACAGACCAAGTTATAAATGTCAAAGTAACAACAGAAGCAGGGATCCTACCTGTAGCGTTCGGAACACACTCTAGAATACAAATACAGTATAGTTCAAAACTGTGAGCCTTGAAAGCAACGTAGACTCACCCAGAAAATATGTCACCTAACTGATCACCTATCTACAGGATTATAATCTGTATTTTTATCTGAAAAATGTGGAAATATCGTGTAGTGAGTTTGACAACTCAGTGAGCAGATAATACCTCTTATGACCTCTTAGGTTGGCATATGGATGTACTCATGTTTTAAAATTTGTCACTTAGAAAATATAGTTTATAAGTACATTCATATAGGACTCGTATTTCAAATATTTTCAAATAAAAGGATATTTAGATATCCAAACCATATTCAGCACGGTATAATCATTATACAAATGTTGTTATGCTCAACTGTATAAACTATAGTAAAATAATAAGCTTCTGAGATAAAGTTATAAACTTTTAAAATGACCTGCCTCATTCGGCGATCTAGTCAACCCACACACTCATTTTCTATACGCATAGTGACCAATCGACTACAGTCACAATAGTGATTAGGGAATGTGAGTCCATCACCCATCTGCCTCCTCACATTACCATTGTAATCCGGTTGGAGCGGCCCTCCCTTGACTCACTTAAGTTAATAGGGCGTCCCCTATTCGGTATCGTCATAAGCCATACAACCCATCGATATTCATCCATACATATAAATACATATATATAAATGCATATTCATCAATGCAATGTAAAATTATCAAGCAATTCGCCATGAGCTTTACGCTTGCCATTCAATCATAATCAATAACTTTATAGCTTTACAAATTAACGCCACATGCATAAATATTCACTTTATCATTTAATGAGAAATACATGTGAAATCAGATAAACCATAAGTTCAGAAATCTATTTTCAAAACTATACTCTTCTCGAACTATATTCCAAATTGTAAGCAATTCAGATAATTTTAATACATTTCAGAAACATTTAAAAGTGTAAATATCTTTTAAACATAATCAAATACATGCTAAAAGATCAAGAAGAGTATATGGCAAGTCATAGAAAGAATCATCTACTCACAGGGTAAGAGCTCCAGATTGGACAGCCCCAAAATGTACTTTTCCAATCCACATTTGACTAAATAGACTTCAAAAATGTGTCTAGAGGGTCCAAAAATCAAGGAAATGACTTCAAAAACTTGGTCACTATTCATGGCCAGAAAATACTATTCACTAAAAATAAAAAGTTATTAGATAACTGAAAAATTTCATATCCTAAGGTTTATCTAGCTCCTGAATCCATCTACGGTGTCAGATTTCTAATTTGAGGTCTCTAAGTAAAAGTTTCAATGTTTATCTTTTTCTAAGATGTTCTACTTTCGATCTACAGCAATTCTACAGCTGATTTGAGAAATTGTTCGGTCAAAATCATAATATTCTCCGTCCTGATTCTAGTGGTACCCTTAGTTTAGAGATTTGAGACTTGTAGACACTCCAGATCTAGAGAAAAAACATAGAGATACTATTCACACTATTTTACTATTCATTCTCTTCCTCCATTTCACGTTTCGGTTTCCGTCTCCCCCTCCCCTTTTATTTATTCTTTATAATTATAATAATAATTATTATTATTTAATAATTGAATAATGGAATTTTATTTTATATATATTCATATAAATACTATTTTTCATCCTAAAACATCCTAAAAGTTTTTAAAAATTTACATTCTCATAAACATTTAGTTAAACTCTTAAATCATGACTTTTCTTGATAAAAATCTTAATAAAAAAATCACAAAAAATTATCTTCATACATGATAAAAGAAAGATTATTTCTAAAAATACAACAAAAATTTATTAAAGGCCAATATAATTATTTTAAGCAAAACAATAATTACTTTAATTAAAAGTACACTTACTTTTAGCAAAACATAATCATTTTTAAACAAATAAAAATATATTTGTTTATAGCAAAACATTATTATTTAAAAATAAAAATTACGGGATGTTTCAAATAACATAAACTATAATGGAACATGACAAACTATACACACAAGTTGTTCACAAATTTACTCAAAAGTGTAACTCTTTAAAAATAACTTTAATATAAAACCTCAAGCCAATTTCCTAGTCAAACCAAATGCAGAAAATAAAATATATTACATAGTTTATAAACATAATGTTTCCTTTATAAAAAACACAATATAGTAACTAGTTTACAGGTTCAAAACACCCTAGCAAACTTGTATAAACTCATATATATCAGGAGGGCATATTAAAAATAAACACATTGTATAGAAATAAACTTAATCAGTAACATATGTAGAAATCATATATGATAAATCATAATTATGTAATAAAATCAATTTTCGTTAGTTTATTTTCTCTTAGCATTATAATGGTAGGATTCCATATCAAAATCATATGTATTCCCAAACACACAGTAAGGGATAGATAATCACTAAACTTTACTTCCAACCACACAGCAAGGGATAGTCAATCACAAATGGCTAGCAACACGCTTGTTAGTTAAGGTTTCAAGGTGCATTAGGATTAGCATCTTATGCTGCTAACAGACAGTATTTCTGATAAGACTCCTCCCCAATATTAGATTATACAATTCTTCATTAGTTCAATGAATATCAGAATATCTTTAATCCTTTCACTTTCTTTCCTTATACTCATATTCAGATTCATAGCAACTTTATGATACAAATTTCAGAAATAATAAAATACTTAATACATTCCAATATATACATATATACCAATAAAACCATGTTCAAAACTTATCAATAGTGTACTATGTTATAGTAAAAACATAATTTAATGAAGCTTTTATTTTCCAAAACACATTTGTATGCTTCAAATTAAACAAAAGAAACTATAATATATATATATATATATATATATATATATATATATATATATATATATTGAACAAACATCTCCCAATTATTGTTATGTTCACACATATCTCAAATAATCATTATGATGATTCTACTCACCAAAACAAGAGGTTCCAAGTTGGACAACTTAAAAATCCACTTTTGTCAGGGGATTTTGGAAAATAGACCTTAAATTTGAGTTTGAAGGGTCCAAAAACATTGGTAATGACTCTGGAATTATGAAATTTGGCCTATGGGAGCTCAGTCAATGATGGTTAACAAGATAGAACACTATTCACACTGAATTTACTGTTCACACCTGGAAAAAATGGTGTTTTTTGGCTGTAAAAATCTGTCTCCTAAGGTTTTGACACCTCCTAAATCCATTTATGTGGTTACTTTTTCAATTTGAGAACTCTAAGTAGGGTTTGTTGAGCTAACCTCCTTTTAGGGTTCATTTTCTCTTCTAATTTTTCATAACTTTCTGGCCAGTTTGGGTGAAACCAATTGGACAAATTTGTAGTCCTCATCTTTCTAAATCTGTTGGTGGTGGCATTATTGCAATCAAAGGTCTAAAAGTGGTAGAAATTTCAGAGAGAGAAAAGAGGTTTAGAACCATCTAGAGCTAAAATCACATTTTTTGCTGAAAAAAACTCTAAAAATATGTAAAGCAATTATGTAGCAAAATCTTAATTGTTGAAGGTGGTCCTTTCAAATTTAATTATTTATATTTTTCCCCAAAAATTTCAATAATTACATTTTTGCCCCTAATATTAAGTTACCCTATTTTACCATATAAATTATCATAAAAACCATATAAGAAATACAATATTTTTTAAAAATCTGATACATAAAACAAAATCCTTTGAATATAATAAAATCCATCTCAAAATCTAGATAAAATATACTAAGCTTTATATGTGTAAAATCCCTAATGATGCCCTTTAAACTAAACATTTTCTTAACAAAGTTTTCAATAAAAATATGTAATGACTCCATTTACACACACACACACACACACACATATATATATACAAACTGATGAAGTCATTACCACTTACTTTATAATAATTAATTTGTTTAGGCAAGCATAATTAAGATTAGATGGACGTAATCTATCATTAAACATCAATGATGTCATTAATCCATATACACAACATAGTTTCCTTGGTGCTACCTGAAATACACAAAAGCAAGAGAACACCTGAACACTATGCCCAAAAGAATAAAGTCAACATCTAGGTATAGTTAGTCAAAAGAATACTCGTATACAAGAAGTTAAGCATATATATGCATATGCCCTAACGTCCATAACAGCCTCGTCCAGGGACACTAGTGTGAGTAGTGGCACCTCCATTGGGATCTCATCCAACTTTACCATAGATACATCATTAATAACTAGGATTTGCCTAAAATAGGGTATCTCGATGTAGCATACGCTACAATTCAAGGTCATAGAGAAAATATGCATATTTATTTATCTAAACATAACATGGAAATATAGTGAGAATTTATATTCCAGAAGGTTCAATAATAAATCATAATAATCATAATTATAAATCATCATGTCATGTTCAACTATATAAACTACAGAAATTCATCAAGCCATAGCAATGTGTCGTATATCCATACACATAAAAATCATGCAACAATGACATATAGAGCATGAATAATTATTTAAAAAAAATATCAAGAGCATGTATAACTATCCAAAATATCATGGGTATGAACAACTGTTTCAAAATATAATGGCATGTCAAAAATCAAAACTTTATCATATAATGGCTATTAAATGTTCTTATTGAATCTTTTTTACCTCAGTTAGGGTGAGCAAGATTTTCTCGCTCTACTCATTCTGAACGTGTTTCTCTTACTCTTTCTAGACATGGCAAAATTCTCTTTCTTTTCTTATTACAGCTGTGAATAGGGCATCCCCTATCTAGTATACCAGACATGGAAAGCCATGTGACCATTCTCTTTTCTTTTCTTTTTCACATTAATAGCCAAAATATGATTCCATCAACAAAATATGCCCACATGCCACAATTATCAAATCATTCTCATAAATCATGACCATGTCAAAACAAATATGCATAGGATGGTAAAGAATTCATGCAATGGCAATGGCTAGGGCATAAATTAAAATTTGCCAATAAAGGTATATTTCCCAAAAGTCCTTTATTTTAACTCATAGAGGAATTATTTTGCCTTTGTGATTCTTCTTCTTGCTTAATATCATTTTATTTTCTTTATTTTCTTCCATTTTTAGCCTATAGTCGATCTTCTTCTAAAACTAGTTCCACTTAAATTATTATGTTTCGTTTCAACATATGCTTCTTAGACAATTATTTTCCAATTCCTTACATATCCACCTTCTTATTATCCTTGATTTCCTAGTAGAAATCCTTATACATAATTTATCAACCCCTTTCTGAGTGTCAAAGCATTTTGGTTACCATAAGTCTAGACCTCTCGTTACTATTTGGGCCATATCTCTCTCATTTGGACTCCAATTTAAGTGATTTCAAAGCCGATGGAAATATAAGATAGAAGTATACAATTCTTATGTTAAGCATTTGGGAAAACTCTCAAATAATATGGGTGATTCCAGTAGCCATAGGACTGTAAGACACATAAATATAAGTTTTATGCTAACCATTTCTTTGCATTAGGTATAGATTTTTCCCAAAAATTCAAGAATAGAAATCTCGCTTACAGTGCCCTGGTTCTTAGCCTTCTTATTATTGAAATTAATTCTTAGGGTTATGATTAGGAAAATTTTAAATCTCCAAAATTCTAGTTACTCAAATTTGAATCCTCTAATTAAGTTCATTCTTTTATGCATTTAGCCTTCTTCAATTTCAGCCTCATCTATTCCTAAATATTTACCTATCCCTACTAAAATATTCAACTTTGCATCATTAACAACTATTATATTTTCATGCATATTTATCACATTAAATTTTTGCTAAGCTACGTCTTGATACTTCATCTATTTTTAGTGCTTTTAATTACTTCTAATTACTTATTATGGAATTCTTACACATCCCTTAATCTTTATTGACCAAATTTTTCTAGCAAGCATATGTAAGCCCCCAAAACTGAAAACCATTCTTAGCACATTCCTAGGGTTCTTATTCCTATTGTTTTTCTCCAATACAACCATCATCACCTTAATTTTCTAAGACCAAAATAATTAAGAGAAAACATCAAAAATAGTCCCAACATTTTGCCACCCATAGCCATACCATGCAAGAAGTTCAAAACCAAATCCAAGCACTTTTCGAACATCACATGCAAGATTTACATGCAACAAGATATAAAGACAATCATGGCCAATAATTAAGAGTAGCAAATATTACAAAGTTCATTAAAGTCCTAGGATCAAATCCTCATATAAATATTACAAAATTTCAAAGTTCTTTTCAAAAATAAATATTGTTAAACCTACCTACAATTCTTCCTTAGCTTACTTAGCTAGTTTTTCCTTCTTGCTTTCTCCTTGAAAGTGGTGAGATTTCCTCCTTCTACTTGCTATTCCAGCAACATATTTAAGGGGAAAAGAGTGAGTTATAATCCCTAGAGGTGAAGAGAGAAAAGAGGTTTGGGTGGTTGTGAACTACATTGGCTTGTGCTCTTCGATTCTCCTATTCTTCTTTATCCCTTTCTTTTCCTCCCTTTCCTTTTATTTGCTTTTGCTTCCTTTTTTTCAATTTGCTGAAATGCTTCCTAATAGAGTGGCCAATTTCTTTAAAAATTTTTAGGGTCAATGGTTTCCAATCATGAGGTCACTTTCTTTACTTGTGAAGCACACATTTGGTACATCATCATGGTATTTTATGATGGTTTCTTGTATGATGACATTCTTAGGTTTTCTCTTCCTCTCCCATGGCCAAAATATGCATCTTAGAACGGGAATAAAATGCATCAAAAACATGTAACTAATTGACTTTCTTTGTTAAGTCAACTTCCTTGTTGATCACAAAAATCTATCACCTTACTTATGGGACACTCAATTGTGGCTACTAACTTCATCATGTGAGGATTTAATTCTTACTTGGTTTTTGGCTCCTCCTTCCCTCACATTATGCTTGGCTGAGGCATACAAAAGGGGTGGATGTTTTGCCTCCAAGATCATGCAATCATTTTTCTTTGTTTGACACTTAACTATCTTGTTTTGCCCTCAATCGGTTTACTTATCTTGTACTCAATAAGAGGTTATGATTGCTCATCATTATGGTTCAATATTGCATCATGTGAGGCTCCATTTATCCCTTAGACTTCGGCTCCTCCTCTCCCTTTACATGCTTGGCCGAAATGCTCCCTTAATTTGGGAGACTTTTTTTCCTTCAACTACATGTGTCTTAAGGTTTTGACCAACTCTTTGAACTAGCCCTCCTTCATGATGTGTCCCTTTAATGGTCATCCATGTGGCTTGTGTAACAGCTCCATTTTTTTTTACGTATATACATATATATATTTTAAAAATCCCATGAAGTCATTACCTCTTTACTTCTATCTATTTAACTCATAATAACATTCAATTAAATTAACCAAGCATAATTAAGGTTTATAGTATACCATTAACACTGATACAATTCTGGGTTCATATACACATCATTAATTAAAAACATCCATACAAAAATCAAACACATATATGTCTACATCTTATTCATCCATATTGACCAGTTTCAGGGATAAGGGTGTGGGTGGTTGCACCTTCACCGGGATCTTAGCAAACTTGACCATAAACACATTATTAATTTTTGGTATTTGCCCAACATAGAGTAATTCAATCCAACGTACACTAAGAGCCAGAGCCATAAAAAATTTTGCATAACTAGTTTTCTAAACATGATCTGGAAATATAGTGAGAATTAAATCCTAGTAGGTTCAACAATAAATCATATTCATCATCAATAATGCTCATCACGTCATGTTCATCTGTATAAGCTACTGCAAATATCTTAGGTCACTTGAATGCACTTTATCTATGCACATGAAAATCATGTGGTAATGATATGTATGTCATGGATAACTATTTTCAGAATATCATATGATGACTATCAATTTATTTTTATATCAAGTTACCCCGGTCAGGGTGACTACTTTCTACTCTCTAGTATGGAGTTTTTCGCTCTGTCCGACATGGCACACTTTCTCTTTCTTTTCTCATTAACATAATCATAGCCGTGAGTAGGGCGTCCTCTACTAGTACACCACACGTACCATTATGTGACCCTGCTCGTCTCTTTTTTTTTCTTTTCATGTTAATAGCCAAAAATATGATTTCAAAAACAAGTATTTTCATTGTACTCACATGCCATAATTTATCATCAATACATAATCATTACCAAAAATCATGGGTAAAATACAATCTTGCCATCAACATAATCATTTTAATTTACCACTTTATAAACTATTTCTATGTCAAAATTACACACTTAAGATGGTAAGGATTTCATGCAATGGTAATGGCTATGGAATACACTAGTTATTTATTATTTTTATTTATAAGATTCTTCTTCTTTCTTAAATATTATTTTCCTCTCTTACCAAATATAGCATAACACCCTCTTTTTAAATCTGATTGAGTTGATCTTGGTGTTAATTAAAATATAAGACAATCCTCTAAAACCCTTATGTTGAAAATTTTAGTAAAATCTTAAGTATTCATGGTGTTACTACTCTCTCAAATTCAATGTTATTTCTTCTCGGGTAGGCTTTGACCTTTACTTATTAATCTGACCGTATCTCTATCATATGGATTCCAAATTGAATGCTCCTAGTGGATAAAAATTCGTGATATATATCTATACTTTTGATGTTATTCATTTCTTTTAATTCCCTATATCTTTTGCCCAGAAAACCAAATACAAAAGCTTACCTAACAGATTCTTCCCTGGTTAACTAGTTTCTTACCATTTCTTACTAATCTAACCATATCTCCCTCATATAGATTCCAATTAGATTTATTCCAGTGGCTCAAAATTCATAAGACATATATTTATATTGTTCATGTTAATCATTTCTTTTAATTCTCTACATATATTTACCAGAAATTTAATCACATAAGCTTACCTAAGAGATTCTTCTCTGGTTAACTAGTTTCTGACCACTGCTTACTAATCTGACCATATCTCCCTCATATGATTGCAAATTGATTTATTCTAGTGGCTAAAAATTCGTGATACATACATATATATTTTTTATTTTAATCATTTCTTTAAATTTCCTACATATGTTTCCCAAAAATTGAAACACATAAGCTTACCTAATAGATTCTTCCTTGGTTTACTAGTTTCTGACCACTGCTTACTAATCTGGCCATATCTCCCTCATATGGAATACAATTTGATTTATTTTAGTGGCATAAATTTTGTGAGACATATATCTATATTTTTATGTTAATCATTTCTTTTAATTCCTTACATATTTGTCCCAAAAATTCAAACACATAAGCATACTTAACAAATTCTTCATTGGTTAACCATTTTCTGACCACTGCTTACTATTTGGACAATATCTCCCTCATCGAGACACCTAATTAAGTGATTCCAGTGGCTAAATATTTGTGAAATATATATCTACATTTTTTATGTTAACCATTTCTTTTAATTCCTTATCAATTCTTCCACAAATTTTAAATACAGAAGATTCCCTAGTTACTCTAAAATCAAGTTTCCTAACCAAACCTTTCATAAGGTTTTACTTCATCAATTTATTATGTCCTCTTCCATTTTCTTACTAATTTACATCTAATCATATTCCATCAATTTTTCACCACATTCAAATATACAAAATAGTAGCATAAAAATCCTAAAATTTTGCCACCCATAGCCATACTTATGAATAACTTTCCACACAAACCGAAATATTCAAAACATCCATCATATGCAGGATAACATATAACATGATATAGCAACATCCATGACCAATCATCAAAGTATCAAATATTATAAATTTTATCAAAGTTCTAAGATCAAAATCACATATAAATGTTACAAATTTCAAAGCCCTTTTTTTCAAAAAGAGATTTTGTTAAACCTACCTAAAGATTCCCCTATCTCACTTAGTAAATTATTTTTCTTGTTTCCTCTTATAGGAGGTAGCAAGATTCTTCCCTTCCCTTAGCTTTAATAGCAGCTTAAATAAGAGTAGTAGGGTGAGTTTTGAACCCCAAAGATGAAGAGAAAAGATGAATTCAAGTGGAGATTAAGCTAACTTACCTTGAGTACTTAGTCCTTTAGACATCTCCTTCCTCTTTCTTCCTCTCTTCTCCTCTCGTTCTCTCCTTTTCTCACTCTACCTTGCTTATGTTTTTCCTCTCCCTCACTTAGACAAAATTATAATGTTATAAGTGTGGGTTTTGCTTAAATAAACTATCAAATGGTTCACCTCTCATAATCATGGGTCTACCTATCACAATTTGGATGCACTTGGTTGTTTTTTGGGGGAAGACAACTCATGTTCTTGTCTTCCTCTCCCTTAGTCAAGATATGCATAGCAAAAGGATATTTGTATTTTTAAAATCATGATAAAATGTTCTTAAGACAAGGGACAAGGTGTAACAACTCCATTTTTTTTTTCATATATACATATATATATATATACATATATATATATATATATGTGTATATATATATATATATGTGTATATATATATATATATGTGTATATATATATATACACATATATATATATATATACACATATATATATATATATATATACACATATATATATATATATACACATATATATATATATATACACATATATATATATATATATACACATATATATATATATATATACACATATATATATATATATATACACATATATATATATATATATACACACATATATATATATATACACATATATATATATATATATATACACACATATATATATATATACACTATATATATATATATATATATATATATATATATATTTCCACGAAGTCGTTACCTCTTTACTTCTAACTATTTAACTCATAATAACATTCAATTAAATTAACTAAGTATAATTAAGGTTTATGGTATATTATTAACACTAATACAATTCAGGGTTCACATACACATCATTAATTAAAAACATTCGTACACAAATTGAACACATATATGTCTACATCTTAGTCATCCATAATGACCAGTTCTGGGGATACCGATGCGGGTGGTTACACCGTCAATGGGATCTTAGTCAACTCAACTAAATGTATGCTAAAAGCCAGTCATAGAGAATATATGCATATTTAGTGTTCTGAACATGATATGGAAATATAGTGAGAATTAAATCCCAGTAGGTTTAACAATAAATCATTTATCATCAATATAGTTTATCATGTCATGTTCATCTACATAAGCTACAACAGATATCTTAGGTCATATGAATGCATTTTATCTATGCACATGAAAATGGTACAGTAATGATATGTATGGCATGAACAACTATTTTCAGAATATCATATGATGGATATCAATTTATTTTCATATAAAACTATCTCGATCAGGGTGAGTACTTTCTACTCTCTGATACGGCCTTTTCTTGCTCTGTCTGACATGGCATACTTTCTATTTTTTTCTTATTAACATAATCATAGTTCTTACTAGGGAGTCCCCTACTGGTGCACCACACGGACCGCCATGTGACTGTGCTCGTCTTTTTTCCTTTCTTTTCTTTTCACATTAATAGGAAAAACTATGATTTCAATAACAAGTGTGTTCATTATACTCACATGCCATAATTTATCATCAAAGCATAATTACTACCAAAAATTATTGGTAAAATACAATTATGTCATGATCATAACCATTTTTGAATATCACTTTATAAAATATTTTCATGTTAAAATTACACACTTAAGATGGTATAGACTTCGTGCAATGGCAATGGCTAGGGCACACACTAGTTGTTTATTATTTCCATTTATAAGATTCTTTTTTTTAATATTATTTTTATCTTCTCATTTTCTTTATGCTTGGCCTCTAGTTACTTTCCTCCTACTTATATCATTTCCAATTCATGTTCTTAAAAATTTTATAGGGCATTCTTCTCTAATTTGGTTTCTATTAATACCCTATAGTTAATGAGGTTCATTTAGGATAGAAAAATGTTAAAAATAAGCTTTACTAGCTCCCAACACAGTCTGGTCATGTTCCAAGACACGGACATGCTTGGAAAACACTTTAAACATACTCCAAAATAGACCTAAACACGTCTTAACCATGCTGAAGCAACCTAGAACATGGCTTGACTGTGTTTTGTGACCTTTCCTTCCTTATTCAACCATATCTCCCTCATACGAACTCCAATTGAGGTGATTCCAAAGCATATAAAATGCTAAGAAATGTATCTACAACATTCATGTTTATCATTCCTTCATATTCCTTAAAAATGACTCCTAAAAAATTGAACAGACAAATGCTCACATTTACCACCCTGAATTCTAGACTGATTATGACCTCTACTCATTAATCAGCAATATCTCCCTCATATTGACTCCAAATTTAGTGATTTTAGAGCCTATAGATCAGTGAGATGTATATCTATATTTATTATGTGAAAAATGTTCTTTAATTCCCTACAAATATTGCCCAAAAATTCAAACACAAAAACTTATCTAACAGATTCATCCCTGGTTAACTAGTTTTTGATCTCTACTTACTAATCTGACCATATCTCCCTCATATGGATTCAAATTTGATTTATTCTAGTGGCTCAAAATTTGTGAGAAATATATATATTTTTTTATGTTAATCATTTCTTTTAATTCACTACATATTTTTCCCAAAAATTGAAACATAGAAGCATACCGAACATATTCTTCCCTGGTTAACTCATTAATGAGCCATATCTCCCTCATTTGAACTCCAAATTAAGTGATTCCAGTGGCTAAAAATCTATAAGACATATATCTACATTTTTCATGTTAACCATTTCTTTTAATTCTAAACCGATTTTTCCCAGAATTTTAAATACAGAAGCTTCCCTGGTTACTTCGAAATCCAGTTTCATAACCAAATATTTCCTAAGGTTTTAGTTCATCATTTTATTATCTCCTCTTCGTTTTTCTTCATAATTTACTTATAATCATATTGTATCAATTTTCACCACATTCAAATATACAAAATAGCAGCATAAAAATTCTAAAATTTTGCCACCCATAGCCATACCTATGCAGAACTTTCCACACCAACTGAAATGTTCAAAACATCCATCATATGCAAGATAACATGTAACATGATATAACAACATCCATGACGAATCATCAAAGTAGCAAATATTATAAATTTCATCAAAGTTCTAACTGACCTAAGATCAAAATCCCATATAAATGTTACAAATTTCAAAGCTTTTCTTTAAAAAGAGATATTGTTAAACCTACCTAAAGATCTCTATAGCTCACTTAGTGAATTCTTTTTCTTGTTCCTCTTGAAGGAAATAGCAAGATTCCTCCCTTCCCTTAGCTATTCTAGCAGCTTAAATAAGAGAAGGAGGGTAAGTTTTGAACCTCAAGGATGAAGAGAAAAGATGGATTCAAGTAGAGATTAAGCTAACTGACCTTGAGTACTTAGTCCTCTAGACTTCTCCTTCTTCTTCCTTCCTCTCTTTCTTTTATTTCCTCACTCTTCCTTGCTTCTATTTTTTCTCTCCCTTACTTGGATGAAATTATAATGTTATAAATGTGGGTTTTGCTTAAATAGACTATCAAGTTGTTCACTTCTCATAATCATGGGTCTACCTTATCACAATTAGGATGCACTTTGCTGTTTTTTAGAAAATGACAACTCATGTTCTTGCTTCCTCTCCCTTAGTCAAGATATGCAAAGCAAAAGGAGATTTGTATTTTGAAAATAATGAGAAAATGTTCTTAAGACAAGGGACAGGGCCTCTTTGATTTAGGGATTCATTTCCTTTTTCTTTTGTCTCACTCAAGTATGATAGATTTTCCTTTCTAGTTGGAAAATTTCTAACCCTTCAATCTCCCTTGCTTAGCTAAAATTATTTGAGTAGGATAAGGATGTTTTGTCATAATGCCAAGTATTATTACCTAATTGCTAAAATTATGAATGTAGGATATTGTTGTTTTGTCCTAATGCCATGTATTATTACCTATTTGTTGAAATTATAAATGTAGGATATATATGTTTTGTCCTAATGCTATGTGAACTAATCTTTATTATTATTATACTACTATTTCCTCACATGGTTCTTATTTTTTTCTCTTGAATTTGGGCTCATTCTTGTTTATTTCCTTTGCTTCGGGTAAAATTCTACCTTTCATGGAGGGCTTGGTCACATTTTTATGATTTTTGGGCTATCAGTCCAACTTTTATATCCTAGTCCAAGTCTATGTTTTATTTCTTGCTTTGGTTATCCAATTGGCTTGCTAGAAACTCATGTGAAGTGGAAAAACTCTATATGAAGTGTCCATAGGTGAAGGCTCAATGTATGGGTGGAGATGTTAAATTGAGTAACTCTATCTCTTGAATTAGGAAAAATTACCCTAATCCATTCTTTTTAAAATTTTAAGACCTTTACTTACTTCCCAAAAATTTAACTTCCTTACCCAAGTATTTCGCCTCTCTTTATTAATAAAAGAAACAAATTTTGGGATGTTACATTTCTCTCCCCCAAAAAGAAATTTTGTCGTCAAAATTTTAGAATTTACCTAATAAAAACAATTGCGGATATACATGGAAAACATTATGCAGGTTGGACAAATTTGGTGGGAGGGCAACTTGATATTCTGACGTCTCTACTTTCTTTAGAATTTGGTAGGGTCCCAAAATTTGCAGACTCTAGTAGTCTATGTCTCTTATCATAGTAACTTTTTTGCTGACTCTGAGCTATAAGTATTTTGTCTCGTATCATCCTGATTTGTTCAGTGGTTTTTTGAACTAGATCAGGACCCAGCAAGTTCTTTTCTCCTACCTCAAACCAATATAGTGGAGATTGGCACTTCCTATCGTATAAAACTTAGTAGGGGGCCATTTTAATACTAGAGTGATAGCTATTATTATAACCACACTCTGCTAAAGGTAAGTACTTATCTCATGCTTTACCTTGCTTTATCACACAAGCCCTCAACATATCTTCTAGGGTTTGAATGGTCTATTTTGTCTGCCCATTTTTTTGAGGATGGTAGGCAGTACTGAATTGCAACTGGGTTCCAAAAGCTTCTTGCAATGCCTTCTAAAACCTCGATGTAAACCTCGAATCTCTATTAGAAACAATATTTAAGGGAATTCCATGTAGTCTAACTATTTCCTGAACGTACAACTGGGCCAATTTGTCCAGTGAATAGTTAATTTTTATGGGCAGAAAGTGAACAGATTTGGTTAATCTGTTAACTATTACCCAGATAGTTATATCCAACTGAAGTCTTATGTAATCCCACCACAAAGTCCATCAAAATACTGTCCCATTTCCATTTAGGGATCTCAAGAGGTTGTAGAAATCTCACATGCCTTTGATGCTCTACCTTCACCTTCTAACAAATTAAACATTTCACCACAAACTCAGCAATGTCCTTTTTCATCTCCGGCCACCAGTACATCTTCTTTAAGTCTTGATACATTTTAATGGATCCAGGATGGACTATGTACTTACTCTAATGTGCTGCTTGCAGGATCTTAGTCCTTAACTCTTGTTTTTTAGGAACAAAAATTCTTCCCTGATACATGATTGCTACATTTTCTATGACAGAAAAATTATCTTTATCTTTGTGATCCTGTAAGTATTGGTCGTGAGCTTGAGCCTCTTTAATCTGGGCTTTAAGGTTACACTCTATACTCAATGTAATATCACGTAATTTTTAAATAATAATGTTTTACGATAAAAATATATATTTTTATTTTAAACGATTATGTTTTGCTAAAAGTAAATATATTTTTAATTAAAATGATTTTTATTTTGCTTAAAATAATTATATTGGCCTTTAATAAATTTTTGTTTTATATTTAGAAATATTCTTTCTTTTATTATGTATAAAGATATTTATTTTGTGATTTGTTTTATTAAAGTTTTTATCAAGAAAAGTCATGATTTAAGAGTTCAACTAAAGTTTTATAAGAATGTAAATTTTTAGAAATTTTTGAGATATTTTAGGATAAAAAATAGTATTTATATGTATATAATAAAAATAATAAATAATAATTTTTAAATATTTAATTATTAAATAATAATAATAATAATAAAGAAAGAAAAAGCGGGAGGGGGAGACAGAAGCTTGAAGAGAAATTTAAATCTCGATTCCGTAATAGTATGAATAGTAACCTACATTTTTCTCTTTAGATCTGAAGTGCCTATTGGCTTCCGATCTCAAAACTAAGGACATCACTGGATTCAGGATGGAGAATACTATGATTTTGATCGAACAATTTTTCAAATCAGCCATAAAATTGTCACAGATCGAAAGTAGAAAATAGGTAAACTCTGAAACTCTTAGAGACCACAAATTGAAAATCTAACACTGTAGATGGATTCAGGAGCTAGATAAATTTTAGGATATGAAATTTTTCGGCCATCTGACAACTTTTTATGCATCGTGAATAGTGATTTTCAGCAATGAATAGTATTTTCCGATCGTGAATAGTACCCAATAGTTTCTAGGTTTTTAGACCCTCCAGACAAGTTTTAAGGTCTATTTAGTCAAATGTGAATTAGAAAAATGCATTTTAGAGATTCCCAACCTGGAGCCTTACCCTGTGAGTAGATGATTCTTTCGATGACTTGCCCTATACTCTTCTTGATCTTTAAACGTGTATTTGATTATGTTTATAAGATATTTACACTGTTATATGTTTCTGAAATGCATGAAAATTATATGAACTGCTTACAATTTAGAATATAGTTCAAGAAGAGTACAGTTTTGAAAATGGATTTCTAAATTCATGGTATATCTAATTTCACATGTATTTCTCATTAAATGATAAGGTGAATATTTATGCATGTGACATTCATTTATAAAGCCAAATGATTGCCTCGAGAAAGGGCATGTATATGTCATAAATCCTTAATGGGTAATTTATGACAGATGATCTGTATTGAGACTGAGATTCTGTATCATACTGAAATCTCTGTATGAGTGATATAGAATATATGCATATGATAATTTTGTGGAGGAATCCTATTAGAAACACTGTCTGCTAACATCAAGTGATGTTAGCCCTAGTGTACTTTGATACATTAGCTAGCAGGGGTGATGTTAGCCTCGTGTGAGAGCTAACACAAGGGATATAATATGTGACAAGTTGGTATCAGAGCATTAGGTTTCCCTGTGGCTACCGAAGGAAAGGATTCTTTAGTAAGACCTTTAGTATGGATATGAGCTGGACATATTTATAGTTCTGGTGCTGTTAAAGGATTCTATAGGGTCTCAATTTCCTTTCTATTCCAAGTTTGTTAAATTTCCTAGTATAAGATTGATTGAATATTGTGGCATCTTAAGAAGTATCTATGGGTCAATTATTGCCTGAAAGTGAAAGGGCTAGGCATACCAGAGATTTTAAAGAATTGAGACAAATGCCAATTATGATCGTTTCTGAATATGATATCTATTTTACCTGGTTGTTTAGATATGGTAAACTTTGATATGATACTGAGAATGAATTGGTTAGTATCATGTCATGCCATTTTGGAATGTCACTTTAAGGTGATTAAATTTAATATTCTTGGAGAATGTTCTTTCTTGATGCAAGGAGTTGTAGTGAGGTACCTAAAAATCTAATCTCTGCTTTAGAAGCCCATAAGTTATTACAAAATGGTGCCAAAGATATTTGGCAGTGGTCAAAGAAAGAGATAAGGACTACATTAATGTAGATCAAGTTCTAGTAATTAGAGAATTTCCTGATGTGTTCCTTGAGGAATTTTTAAGATTACCCCGAAACTATAAATATAATTTGGTATCGATTTATTTCTTCGAACTTAACCAGTTTCTATATTTCCATAAAGAATGGCACCCATTGAACTTAAGGAACTGAAAAAGAATTAGTTACAAGACGTGGTAGACAAGGGATTTAAATGCCCTAGTATTTTTTCATGGAGTGCTCCAGTTCTATCTGTGAAAAGAAACAAAAATGGATTGTTGTGATTATGCATAGATTATAGACAGTTAAATAAGAGAACAGTGTGGAATAAATACTCATTACCTTATATAGGTGATCTGTTTGACCAGCTACATGGTGCTCAACATTTTTCAAAAATTGAATTGATTTGAGATATAGGTATCATCAATTAAGGATAAGGAAAGAGGATATTTCAAAAACATTTCTTTTAAGACTTGGTGTGGACATTATAGGTTCTTAGTGATGACATTTGGATTAACAAAGGCCCCAACTGCATTCATAGATTTTAATGAATAGTAATTAAGTCATCTTTGGATCAATTTGTTATTATATATATTGATGATATACTAGAATATTCCAAGAGTTTAGAGGATCATAAGCAACATTTAAAGATAGTTTTATAAACTCTAAGGGAGTATGTTTAGCAAGGATGGTGTCAAAACAGACCCTAAGAAAATAAAAGTGATACAGTAATGGTTACGTACTACTACAGTTAAAGATGAAGATCCAAATCCAATTTGTGCTTCCTGCGGTTGTCAGTTGTCCATTCTATTTAAGCCATAGTTGGATCAGGTACATGAACATATGCTTGTAAAGCATTAATCAACTCCTCAGCATTTGAAACCGAGATGAGAATTCATCATGCTGAGTGTGAGATAAACTTTTGTTCCACAGCTTAATCAAGAAAAGACAACAAACCATCAAAGAAGTGGTTAACATTTAACAAACCTATCATTTTGTGATGCATATTTAGTTGTGCCCAAGAGACTATTTGGAAAATCTCTTCTAAAGTACCAAAACCACCTGGTAAGGCAATGAAAGCATCAGCATTGCTTTTCATTCTAGCCATGCGCTCATGCATGGAAGCTACCCTAAATTCTTCTCTAATTGTTTTTCCTATGATGTTTGATGCAGCGAGAGCTATAGGAATAATACCTAGAACTTGACATCCTCCTACATGTGCAGTTGTAGACACGTACCCCATTAATCCACGGTTACCTCCACCAAAGACTAAATAAATCTTTCTCCTAGTCAGCACCATACCCAAATTTTGTGTTGCTTTCACATACTCTCCATCTTTTCTAGGACTGGAACCACAAAAGACACAAATATTTCGAAACTGATAGAATGCGATTCCCTCCATAGCTACACACACCCTAACTTTGAGTATAAAGGTAAAGATATTAACGTGTGCATTTATAGAACTCAGAGAAGGGCATACTTATAATAGCTATGTGAATAAACCCGGCATTATTAGAACATCTATGTGAGTGATTGGTGGATATCAACTAAATTGAAACTGCAAAATTTCAAAAATGACGGCAAGCATATATATGTGCAGTAGTTGTGATTGTGGTTCATATTAAGCACATAAAGAGAATGAGGTTAAGATATCACCAGAAATTTGTAGTTTCCTTGTAGTCCTTGATGAAGCATTATTGTCTTGATTCTTGTAGGAAAGTTATAGGTGATAGGCGTAATTGTAAAAAAGAAGAGTGAAAAATGCAAACAAGTTAATTGTTGAAGAAGGACAATCAAATGGTTTATCTTGTTTTCCTAATGTTCTTGCCAGTCGACTATTGGTATTATTAAGTTGACTAGCTATTTTGAGAATTTTTAATTTTGACTGGTTTATTTTATAGTTGATTGATTACATCTATTTTGAAGCAATCAACTGCATCCTACCAGTTAACTATGAATTATTTTTTATTTTTCACAGACTTTTATAAGCTTAGAAATGTTTCTTTTCCATCGATTATCAACAACTTTAAAGTAGATTTTAGCACATATATTCAAAACTTGTGGCCACCGATTTTTGATGAAATAACAGCTAGATTTTGTTTACAGATTTTTAAGAATTACGTCCACCGATTTAATTTTCTTTCAATACTTTGTTCAAATTTTTAACTTTCTATTTTGGCACTGTTCTCTATTATGCTTTTCGTCTATTCTACTGCATTCTCCCTTAATAATGTTTGGCATTAAATGCAAAGTTATTTTCCCTCATTACAAGAAAATTTAATTTATTTTCTTTGAAACTCAGCTATTATAGTGTCCAAGTAGTTAATAAGGTAAAGTAATGAAAAGTTTGAAAGGAATAGATGGATGATAGTCTTACGGTGCTTTGATGAATGTAATCAAGAGAATTAGTGGTGTTGAAATTCTTGAGGAATAAAATATGGGAAGTAGGATTTAAATTAATCTTTGAACTCTTAATTTGGAAATATGGAGAATATTTTGAGGACCATGGGCAAAAATAATGTAAATGATCAAGATATTTGTGTTAAGAGTTTATAGCATGCTAAATTGAGTCTAATATCTAGAATGTGAAAAATGGTTGAAAAAGGAGATTTTAGAAGAAGCCATAGATTGTGAATATGGATAATCTTAAGGCAATAAGGATATATTAGGATCTGAAAGAATTGTATTTGCATAATGGTAAAAAGAGTATACAAGTGATATTTCTTTCGTTGTTCGGTGTGTCAACAAGTAAAAATTGAATATTTTGTTTCAAGGGAGCTATTCAGGAAGCCTAAAGATCTTTGTTAGATTATAGTGTGGCTGATAGTAAATCTAAATGATGTATTTATCCATTAGAAGTTATGCTTCAGGTATCTTTATATAATTTTAGTGAAAGCAGGGAGAAGTTATTTGTCCTTAGTTGAACTTACTCATAACAGTAATAATCAAGCCAATATATAAATGGCACCATTTAAGGTTTTACATGAAACATCGTAGGTTTCTTAATAGGTGAGTGAGTTAAGTAAAGTTAAACTTTTGGAATTTAATTTGGAATATCATGCAAAAGATAGAATATGACTAATCTAAATTGGTGACACTAATTTAGAGAGCATGCTTTAAGTGTATGTCTTCGAGTTTGGTGAGAGATCTCTTAGCAGAATTTGCCTGTAATAAAGTCTTATTGGATGACTTAAAGCCTTATGTAAGAGGTGTTACAAATTTTTTGTTAGATGACTCTGTGGAGTCAGACTTATGGTAAGATGTAGTTGATAAAGTGAAATTGATTAGAAAAAGAATATAAGCAACTTGATACATTCCAAAAGTCTATAAGGACTATGAATGTTGAGCACTAGAAATTATCAGTTGGTGATTAAATCTTCTTAAAAGACTCACCCATGAAAGAGGTAATGAGGTTTGGAAAGAAAGAAAAAAGTTAAACTCTAGTGTATAGACTCTTTTGAAATTTTAGATAAAGTATGCACAGTATATATCGCCTAGCTTTGCTATCAGGATTAAGTGATGTTGGTATAGTCTTTCTCACATCAATGCTAAGAAAGTATTTATCTGATTTTTCTCATGCTATCTAATTCCAAGAAATTCAGTTGGACACGAATTTGGCTTAATTATGAGTAAAAATCGATGTCTAATGTTGGTCGACAAGTGAAGAACTTATGGTTGAAGGAAATCCCTATAGTTAAGGTTATATAACAAAATCACACAAGTGAAGAGATTTCCTAAAAAGTAAAGATGATATACAGAAAAGATATCCCCAATTATTTGAGTAATAAGATTAGTAACTCTGAATTATGCCTTGATTTCGTTCCCTACATATGATTGGATGGATTGAAATTAGGGGACCGAATTTCTTAAGGGGGAAAGAATGTAATATCCCGTAATTTTTAAATAATAATGTTTTATGATAAAAATATATATTTTTATTTTAAACGATTATGTTTTGCTAAAAGCAAATATATTTTTAATTAAAATGATTTTTGTTTTACTTAAAATAATTATATTGGCCTTTAATAATTTCTTTTTATTTTTAGAAATATTCTTTCTTTTATTATGTATAAAGATATTTATTTTATGATTTGTTTTATTAAAATTTTTATCAAGAAAAGTCATGATTTAAGAGTTCATCTAAATTTTTATAAGAATGTAAATTTTTAGAAATTTTTGGGATATTTTAAGATGAAAAATAGTATTTATATGTATATAATAAAAATAAAAATAATAAATTTTAAATATTTAATTATTAAATAATAATAAACAAAGAAAGAAAAAGGGTGAGGGGTAGACAAAAACTTGAAGAGAAATGTAAATCCCGATTCCGTAATAGTATAAATAGTAACCTCCATTTTTCTCTTTAGATCTAGAATGCATATTGGCTTCCAATATCAAAACTAAGGGTACCATTGGATTTAGGACAGAGAACACTACGATTTTGACCGAACAATTTTTCAAATCAGTCGTAAATTTGTCGCATATCGAAAGTAGAAATTTTAAGAAAAAGGTAAACTCTGAAACTCTAACTTGGAGACTTTAAATTGAAAATCTGACATCATAGATTGATTCAGGAGCTAGATAAATTTTAGAATATGACATTTTTTGGCCATTTGACAACTTTTTGTGCATTGTGAATAGTGATTTTATGCGGTGAATAGAATTTTCCAACCATGCATAATACCCAACAGTTGACCAAGCTCCTAGAGGACAAATTGTGCGATTTGGGAGTCATTTTCTAGGTTTTGGGACCCTCCGGATAGGTTTTTGAGGTCTATTTAGTAAAATGTGGATTAGAAAAGTGCATTTTAGGGCTGTCCAACCTAGAGCCTTACTTTGTGAGTAGATGATTCTTATAAGTTGCCTTATACTCTTTTTGATCTTTAAACATACATTTTATTATGTTTATAAGATATTTACACTTTTATATATTTCTAAAATGCATTAAAATTATTTGAATTGCTTACAATTTAGAATATAGTTCAAGAAGCGTATAGTTTTGAAAATGGATTTATGAATTCATGGTATATCTAATTTCACATGTATTTCTCATTAAATAATAAGGTGAATATTTATGCACATGACATGATTTATAAAGCCAGATGATTGCCTCGAGAAAGGGCATGTATATGTGATAAATCTTGAATGAGTAATTTATGATAGATGATTTGTATTGAGACTGAGATTCTGTATTATACTGAAATCTCTGTATGAGTGATATAGAATATGTGCATATGATAATTTTGTGGAGGAATCATATTAGAAACATTGTCTACTAATAGCAGGTGATGTTAGCCTTGGTGCACCTTGATACCTTAGCTAACAGGGGTGGTGCTACCCTCGTGTGAAGGCCAACAAACGGGATATGATATGTGATGGAGAGCGGGATGCCTCCTATCTAGGCGAGATACTTGTTATATGAGATGTGATTTGCCTTCCCTTGCTGTGTGATTGGAAAATACCCATATTAGAGTCCATTCGCATGTCCTTTTGAATGGTGGGAGGGCATACCTCAATGTGATGCTGAGTTTAGACAAATCCTACACCAACAAAGTACGGAAGGGCTTGAACTCTGATATGGTGGTTTTGATATAGGATCCTCCTAATGTTTTCATATGAAATATTTTGATGCATAACAAGTTTTGTTTAATGATCATACAATACAGTATATGGTTTTGAATATCTGACTATCCTTTTATTTGAGAATATTTGAAATGCGAGTCCTATATGGATGCACTTTCGAACTGTATCTCCTATGCGACAAATTTTAAAATATGAGTACATCCATATGTTGACCTAAGAGGTCATAGGAGGTATTATCTACTCACTGAGTTGTCAAACTCACTACACAATATTTATATGTTTTTCAGATAAGGATATAGAGTTTGATCATTCCCCTTCAGATAGTTGACCAGCTAGACGACATGATCTTTGGGTGAGCCTACTTTATTTCCAAGGCTCGTAGATTTAGATCATATTATACTTATACTTTAGAGTATGCTCTGAATTCCACAGGCAAGATCCTTGCTTCTGCTGTTACTCTGATGTTTATGGACTTTGCCAGTATATGGGATATGTATGGGAGAACCTATATCTATTTGTTTCCTTGATAAATGATTTGAATATTCATGTTAATGGAAAATATATGTTCATGGTATACGTGTTTCATGTGCCCTAAAATTAGGGGTGTGACATTCAACCCATTGATGATTAGCTTCTTAGGAGTAAGAGTAGTGGCCAGCTTTAAATTTTGAAACTCCTCTAGCATCTACATCTCAAACACCATCATCTGATAAATGTGCAAAGATTTTCGACTCAAGGCATCAGTTACAACATTTACCTTTGATGGATGATACTTTATCTCAAACTTGTAGTCTTTGAGAAATTCTACCCATTTTTGTTGCCTCATATTCAACTCCTTCTGATAAAAAAGGTACTTAATACTTTTATGATCATAGTAAACTTCAAATGTTACCTCGTACAAATAGTATTGCCAAATCTTTAAGGTAAACACCACGGTTGCCAATTCAAGATCATGGGTTGGATAATTTTCTTCATAGGTTCTTAGTTGCCTAGGGGTGTAAGCAATTACTCTCTTGTCTTGTATTAGCACACACCCTAGCCCTTTCTTTGAAGCGTCACTATACACTTTAAAATGTTTTGTGGGGTCTAGAATAATTAAAATAGGAGGAGTGGTCAATGTTGTATTAAAATCTTAGAAACTAGCTTCACATTGATCATTCCATTTGAAAGGACTTTGCTTCCTAATCAATGACAAGACAATACGCAAAAAGTTTTGTTTAAACCTCCTGTAGTATCCTCGCAAACCCAAAAATTTTTTGACTTCTATAACTGTCTTTGGTCTTTCCTATTGAATCACTACTTCTGTCTTATGGCTACCCCTCTATTGGAGATGACATGTCTGAGAAACTTCACCTCTATCAACTCAAATCCACACTTCTTCAATTTTGCATACAACTTTTTTCTCTTTTAGCACTTATAGCACGATTCGGAGATGTTCATGTTCTTTCTCACTCTTAGAGTATATCAAGATGTCATCAATGAGTACTACCACAAATTGATCTAGGTAATGTCAAAAAATGTAATCCATAAAAATTGCAGGTGCATTTAACAAACAATACAGGGGCTCCCCAAGGTGATACAATCAGTCTAATGAATTTCTTCTATAATAATTCCTCCAACTATTTATTGAGTTCCTGTAGTTCCTTTGAAGCCATTCGATATGGTGCAATAGAGATAGGCCCTATCCTGAGTAAGAGATCAATAGAGAACTCTATCTCTTTCTCGTGAGGTAAGCTTGGAATATCTGGTGGAAATATTTCAAGAGACTCATTAGATATTAGAATTTCATTAAGCTCCGGTTTGACTTCTAGTTTTAATAAACATAAGAGAATGTAACCAAGAACTCCACTCTTCAACTCCTGATTGACTTGATTAGCATTTAGCATCAATAACAGTATCTCCTCTTATAGAGTAGGAGGTAGAAATTCAACGGTCTTGTTGCAACAATTTAGCAACACCCAATTTCTAGACATCTAGTCTAACCCTAGAATGCCATCAATACCTTTTAAAGGTAGACATACAAGGCCTACAGAAAAACAATTTCTCCTGTATGGTAACCTGACAGTCTTTACATACAGAGGAAGTTAAGAATCTTTCCCTTGTGGGAGTTACTACAAATAGCTCATAGTGGGTTTCAGAAATAGGATACTGAAGCTCTCTAATACATTCTTCTGATATAAATTAATGAATAGAACCAGAGTCAAACAACACCATAAGAGCAAATCCATAGATGTAGCATGTACCTTGAATCATTTTAGAGGATTGAGCTGCCTCTTGGCCACTTACAGTGAAAACTTTTTCTTTCCCCGAGGCCTCTGTTCTGGCTACTTTCTCACATTCTGTAGGTAGTTCTTCCTAAAATGACCCTTCTGTCTGCATTTGAAGTAGACACCTGGTCCTATGTAGCATAACCGGTTACCATGCATACGTCTGTACTTAGTGCACTTGCTTGTGGTGAGGTCTTGTTGGAAAGGTCGGGCGCCGGTAGTCAATGGCCTCTTACTAGCTCCATATCTCCTCTCACATTTTTTCCAGAGTTGGGGAAACCTTTCTTTCTCTTCCACAAGTTTTGCTACAGCTTCTCGTCTTCCACTGCCCTTAAACTCTTCTCCAAAAGTATAGATTTATTTATTAAGGGCACAAACTCCCTTATTTCCAAGGCTATCACCGCATTCCTAATTTTTGGGTTCAGTCATGCTTCAAACTTAATAGCCTTCCATGCTTCATCAGGGTTAAACCTCAAGTAAGAGGAGAACTTAGACAACTCCTCGAACTTAGCAATGTATTGGTCTACTAACATGTTACCATGTTAGAGTTTGAGAAATTCGATCTCTTTCTCGGCCTACACAGTACTTGGAAAGTACTTCTCCAAGAAAATATCTTTAAACACTTGGTAGGTGATCTACGTCCTCTAGTGAGTTAGCAGCTCTCAGGCCCGTCGCCACTAACACTTAGCTCATCCTTCAGTGTAACAATCGAAATTCTGTTAATGATATTCACAAAATAGAATAGTAAGAAAGGAATTAAAAGAGTTAAATGAGGGAGTTATAGGGAAATAAATATGAATATTTAATAAGGATTTGCTCATTTTTGGAAAGAATTGTTAAGGAAGAGATAATGATTTCCTTGTCTATAGGGCCACAAATAGGCAACAACAATAAAGATGTGGAGCCATGAAGAAAGCTGCACAAAAATCCATTAAAGTAAGGCTCAAGAAGGAATTAAACACTTGGTAAGTTTTCTTTCACCCAAACAATGCCTTAACTAACCCCCTTAGTCACAATGTAATGGAAAGGCATTGTGGAAATTTTTAGACAAAGTAAGGGTGAAGGTTAAGGGGCTAGGTGGCTTATTGGAGAACCTTCCATTTTTTAATATATCTCCCCTTGACTTAGTGGCCAAGTCGCAACTCTTCCAGCCCAAAGAAAGGAACTCCACAGCAAGAAAGAAACAGGAGAGAAGGAAAAGGAGAGAGAGAAAGAGGAAGAGAGAGAGAGAGAAGTGAAGTGTGAAAGTGAAGAAGAAGAAGAAAAAGAGAGGTAAGAAATCTTCCCTAAGCTTATGTTTGGGACATAATTTTTTATGGGTCTCATGATAGGGGAAAAATTTGCAGTCTCGGTGAAGTCTCTAGAGAGAGAAAGAAGCTAGAACAAGTGTGAGAAAAATAAGTTATGGAAAGAAGAAGGTAAGATCAACATTCTTCTTCATGTTTATGGTTAAATGTCTTTATGGCTGGATGTATGCAAGTATTTAAATGTGTGTGAAGGTAGATAGAGCTTTTATTAGAGTATTTATGACATTCATGGTTACTGTTCATACTTGTCTATGTGTTAATGATTTGGGGAAAAACTTTGTGTAGTTGATTTAGAGTTTTAATCCATGTTTTGGTTGGTAGGTTGCTTTGGAAAAATAGTACTTTTCATGCTCAAAACATTGATATTTGGATTTTTGGTTGTTCTTGGTTGATTTGAGAGGAAGAAAGAATTTTTGGTGAGATTCGTACCCGGAGCACGGCTGTACTTGAGGCTGGCCTGTGTGCAACATAGCCAGAAGAAGAGGGAACACGGGAGGGGAACACGGCCATAAAGCACAGCCGTACTCAGAGGCACGGCCAGGTCATGCTTCATGCTGTGTTGCTCTTTTTCTTTGTTTTCTGTTTCCTTTCTGAATTTTATTTAATTACCAACATTTTTAGGATGTTAATGAAGGTTTTGTGATGCATGAATTTACATTTGCATGTGCTATAATTATTTCATCATGTATGATTGGTAAATCATGTATGTAAAGCAAGAGAAATAATGCATGAATACTATATTTGCATACTATAGACTGCTTGTACGTATGGCTGCAAGTGAGTTATTAATGTATGCACATTATGAAAGGTTATTAAGACATGCATGTTCATCTATGAAGAGTTGTTGTAACATGTTTGAGGATGTATTTGGTTTATGTGCTGGATATTTATTAATGTGCACACTCTTGTTATGTTAAGTGGTTGGAGAGACATAAAAGACTTAAGCTTTGTCAGGAGGACCATCTCTGAAGCAGGTTGGCCTGGAAATAGGTGTCTCCCTTGCTGTATTGAGGCGACTGACAAGTTAAAATGATCCTCTCTGAAGCAGGTTGGCTTGGAAATAGGTGTCTCCCTTCCTGTATTGATGAAACTAACAAATCCAGGATGACCCTTACCCATTAAGGTGACCCGAGAGCGTGGCACCTTATGAGGTAAGACGATTGATGGGTCGTGGCTTGGATACAGTACCGATATAGGGGACGCCCTATAGTCTAGAGTGGTCTATACAAGAAGGATCCTCTGACTAATGGCCCTCAAAGAGTGGGTGAGTTGCTGAAGAGGTAAGGCTCACGCCACATTGAGAATTGCAATTGAGAGAGATTATCGGCCTTTGAGCCACTGTGAGTGATGATGAGCCACTGAGTGTTGTATGGACCATGGACAATGGCACAGGTATTTTATTAATACATATTTTGTTAGCATGCGTGATATTGATGCATAACCTACAAAAGGCTGGCATGTATTTTATTGTATCTTTGTTGCATAAAAAGAGAAAATGTTTTTTGTAGCTTATACAGTTGGACATAGCATGTAAGCTTCCTGTTTCTCCATATATTTATATGTTTGGATGTTGATCTTGCTGGGATTTCATATCTCACTATGTTTTGATGCTATGTTCAAATCAGTAGAGATGGCCTTTATTGTGCTGACATTACTCCTGGAGTTATAAACAGTTGACATCCCTTACTTGGGACAGTTCACAATTATTGTGAACCTGATGGTGATTAGCATGATAGAGGTCCTCGCTCTTGGTCCACCTCCTCCACCAACAGAACCCTAGGGGTGACAGCCAGGGATGGGTCGTAGGATAGCTTTATATGTATAGCTAATTTTGGTTATGTAAATGGGCTAACCCATTGTTTTATTGTAACCCCATGGTACTCCGCCTTTTGGGATGTATGCTCAGTACCTCGGGTTACATATCTATATATATAAACTGCTAAACTCTGATGTATATAGCTTTTAGATGTATGTATGTATAAGTTGTCTAGCTTATGATATAACCCTGGTCTCTTGCACATACGAAAAAAAAATCAGGCGTTACAAGTTGGTATCAGAGTAGGTCGATCCTAAGTGGCCATGGGGTTGGATGGTTACTTGGATCGATATAAAGTATCTTGAATAAGATATGGATAGATGGAGTAGAGTAGCGCATGGAAAATTGTTAAGGAAAAATTGCTAGTGTTTTTCCTAATTTGTATGCTTGATGATGTTATCACTACTGTATTTTAAAGTTTTCTTTAAATACTGTTGAGCTTGATCACCTCAATAGTGACTAATTCTTTTGTTTCATATGGTAGAAAAATTTGCATCATCAAGGAGAAATTCAACGCTAAGTGCGGAAACTACTCTGCAAGATCTAGCCACTACTATTCGAGATCAAGTTTTTGCCACAAATCAGATCCTGCAGCATATGCAGAATAATAATAATGAAGCTAATGGTGAAATGAGTGCAAACCTGAGGAATGTAGGAAATGGATGGGCAGATTTTATGAGAACCCGACCTTCGTCTTTCGTTAGAGGGTATGATCCGATGGTGACGGATAGATGGTTGACCGAAATAAAGAAAGTCTTTGGGGTTCTAAAATGTTTAGACGAACAGAAAGTAAATTTTGTGGTGTACATGCTGAAAGAAGAAGCAGAGTTTTGGTGGAGAAGAGCCAGTGAACTGTTGGCTCACCAGGAACGACGGGTTACCTGGTCTATTTTTTGGGAGACCTTCTTGGACAAGTTTTTTCCAAGAAGTGTTAGAGCTGAGAAGGAGATAGAATTCCTCTAACTCAGACAGGGAGTTGATCAATTGACCAGTATATTGCAAGATTCGAAGAGTTAGCTAAGTTCTTGTCTTATCTGAGATACAATCTGGATGAATTTTAGAAGGCGATCACATTCGAAGTTGGTTTGAATCCTGAAATTTGCAATGTAGTAGTGGCCTTGGAAATTCGCAAATTTGTTCCTTTGATTAACAAGTGTCGATTGTTAGAAAAGAGCTTGAAGGCAGTAGAGGAAGAGAAAGAAAGATGGGTGCCATGGAAGAGAAAGAGGGAATTTTCAGCTCCAGATCGTTTTGCCAGGGGAAGAAACCCCACTGCAAGCAAAAAGCCCTTGGCCATGGGAGTTAGACCTTCAGTTCAGAGTTTTGCTGGGAGCGAGTGCGAAAAATGTGGGCGACACCTTGGGAATGGACCCTGCTTCTGAAATTTGGTTACTTGCTTCCAGTGTGGACAGAAAGGCCATATAGCTCGTTGCTGTCCCTTGGAGGATGGGAAGAAGATCGAGCCAACTCAACTAGTTAAAGGGAGAGTTTTTACCTTGAGCGGAACTGAAGCGAAACAATCTCTTGATCTAATCCAAGGTACATGCTATCTCCACGGCTATCCTTTGGTCGTGCTTTTTGATTCGGGTGCCAGTCATTCTTTCATATCATCTGCTTGTGTGAGAAAGTTACTATACTCTGTGTCTGAGTTGTCTTATAAATTGATGGTGTTAACCTCTATGGGAGGGAGGGTGAGCACCTCTTCATTCTGTAAAGACTGTCCAATCGAGGTATATGGTAGATCCTTTATCGTGGATCTTATTTGTTTACCCCTAGAGGATATAGATGTGATTCTGGGAATGGATTGGCTCAGTAGCAACCAGATTCTCTTTGATTGTTCTAGGAAGACTTTGGTCTTTCACTCGAAATCCAACATAGAATTAAGCAGAAATGAGCAGATTAACAAAATCCAGATGGAGTCAGTTGATGAAGCTGTAGATGATATTTCCTTATGTACCCTTAACAAGGAGGTTGAACAAGAGCTAGTCAAGTTTTTCGTAGTTCGGGATTTTTCGGAAGTCTTTCCTTCGAAAATTACTAAACAACCACCCAAGCAGGAAGTGGAGTTTTCCATTGACTTGGTGCCAGGAGCGACTCCTATTTCTATTACCCTATATAGGATGGCTCCTGTCGAGTTGAATGAGCTTAAGAAGCAAATTGAAGACCTTTTGGAGAAGAATTTTATTCGACCCAGTGTTTCGCCTTAGGGAGCCCAAGTGCTATTTGTAAAGAAGAAGGATGGAAGCTTGCGGTTATACATTGACTACCGGCAGCTTAACAAGGTGACTATCAAGAATAAGTATCCATTGTCGAGAATTGATGATTTGTTGGATTAGCTTAAGGGGGCAACTATTTTCTCTAAAATTGATATGAGATTAGGTTATCATCAGATTCGAGTAAAGGAGGAAGATATCCCTAAAATGGCCTTTAGATCTTATTACGGGCATTATGAGTTCCTAGTCATGCCTTTGGAGTTGCCAATGCTCCCACGATCTTCATGGATTACATGAATCGGATCTTTCGATCCTATTTGGATCAGTTTGTGGTAGTCTTCATCGATGATATCCTTATTTACTCGAAGAGTATGGAGGAACATGAACATCATCTTTGTTTAGTGCTTCAAGTTCTGAAGGAGAAGAAACTCTGCTAAATTGGAGAAATGTGAATTCTGGATGCAAAAAGTTAAATTTCTAGGGCATGTGGTGTCAAAGGAGGGAGTATATGTAGATCCTAGTAAAACGAAAGCCATTCTCAAGTGGGAACGACCAAAGTCAGTGATCGAAATTAGAAGTTTTATCGGTCTTGTAGGATATTACAGAAGGTTCATACAGGGTTTTTTGCAAATAGCATTACCCTTGACCAGATTGACTCGGAAAGGATGTGTGATCAAGTGGATAGCGGAATGCGAGGACAGTTTTCTGGAGCTTATGACCTAGCTTACTACACCTCCTGTCCTAATTCTCTCGGATCTCTCCAGACGTTTTGAGGTTTATACTGATGCTTCTAAGAAGGGACTGGGATGTGTTTTATTGAAAGAGGGTAGGGTAGTGGCCTATGCCTCCAGACAGCTAAGGTCATATAAAGAAAATTATCCTACTCATAATCTGGAATTGGCTACTATAGTGTTCAACTTGAAGATTTGGCGGCACTATCTATATAGTGCAGTGTTTAAAGTGTATAGTGATCATAAAAGTTTGAAATATCTTTTTGATCAGAAGGAATTGAATATGAGGTAGAGGAGATGGATGGAGTTTATTGATGATTATAAGTTTGAGCTAAAATACCACTCGGGAAAAGCGAACGTAGTGGCCGGATGCATTAAGCCAAAAGTCGATGCATTTGAGTTACATGCTGGTGAAAGAGATGAACTTGATTGAAGAATTCAAGAATTTGAGATTGTCAGTGATAGCTACTCCTAGCCTTGTTGGTGAGCTAAGGGTGGAGTGTGATTTGAAAATGCAGATTAAGGAAGCACAAATACAAGATCTTTTCTTGCAAAATAAACAAAATGCCCCAGGTTTCGCAGAGTCAAAAGAAGGAATCATCCTTTATCGAGGAAGAATGTGTGTACCTCAAGGGAAACACCTGAAGACAAAAATTTTGGAAGAAGGACATCAAAGTAAATATGCTATCCATCTGGGAACCATAAAGATGTATCAGGATTTAAGGTAGTTGTTTTGGTGGCCTGGAATGAAGAAAGATATAGCAGAATACGTAGCAAAATGCTTGACTTGTCAGAAAGTCAAGATCGAACATCAGAGGCCTTCTGTGACATTACAGTCCTGGGAAATCCCTAAATGGAAATGGGATGGCATCACTATGGATTTTGTGATTGGGTTGTCCAAGACTCAGGCGTTTTATGACGCCATATGGGTAATAGTGGATAGATTAACAAAATCTGCACATTTTTTGCCTATGAGGATTAATTACTCGCTGGACAAGCTGGCACATCTGTATGTGAAAGAGGTAGTCCGATTGCATGGGATTCCAAGCAGCATTGTTTCTGATCGAGATCCTAGATTTACTTCCCGATTCTGGAAGGCATTACAGGAAGCTTTCGGTACTAAATTATGATTTAGTACTGCATATCATATGCAAATAGATGGTCAGACTGAAAGGACGATACAGACAATGGAAGACATATTGAGAGCATGTATCCTAGATCAAGGAAAAGGTTGGGATAAGTACCTCCCGTTGGTGGAGTTTGCTAACAACAACAGTTACCATGCGAGTATTGGAATGGCACCATATGAAGCTTTATATGGTAGAAAATGTAAATCGCCTCTCTGTTGGTATAAAGTAGGTGAGAGAAAGTTATTGGGTCTAGAGTTAGTCCAGCATACTACGGAGCAAATACGAATGATACAAGATAGAATGCAGACTGCCCAGAGCCATCAGAAAAGTTATTATGACTGGAGAAGAAAGCCCTTGTGTTTTCAAGAGGGAGAACATGTCTTTTTGAAGATTTCTCTGACCATTGGAATTGGCCAAGCCATGAAAATAAAGAAATTGAGTCCTCGCTACATAGGACCTTATCAAATACTCAAGAAAGTTGGCCTTACGGCATATTAAATATCTCTACCTCCGAGATTATCTAATTTGCACAATGTGTTTCATGTCTCCCAACTATGAAGATATGTGCCGGATCCATCACATGTGATTCAAGAGGAAGAAGTAGTAGTGAAAGAGAACCTAACTTATCAACCAAAACCCATCATGATCCTAGATCAAAGTATGAAACAACTGCATAGTAAATATGTTCCACTTGAAAAGGTGTTATGGAAAGGGCAATCCGAAGAGGAAGCTACATGGGAAAGAGAGGAATATATGAGGCACTCTTATCCAGAGTTGTTTAGGGATAAGTAAAATTTGTGAATTTTGGGGACAAAATTCCCGTTAAGGGTGGGAGAAGTGTAACACCTGAAATTTTGTTAATGATATTCAAAAAATGGAATAGTAAGAAAGGATTTAAAAGAGTTAAATGAGGGAGTTATAGGGAAATAACTATAAATATTTAATAAGGATTTTCTCATTTTTGGAAAGAATTGTTAAGGAAGAGATAATGATTTCCTTATTTATAGGGCCACAAATAGACAACAACAATAGAGATGCAGAGCCATGAAGAAAGCTGCACAAAAATTCATTAAAGTAAAGCTCAAGAAGGAATTAAACACTTGGTAAGTTTTCTTTCACCCAAACAAGGCCTTTGCTAACCCCCTTAGTCACAATGTGATGTAGTGGCATTGTGGAAACTTTTAGGCAAAGCAAGGGTGAAGGTTAAGGGGCTAGGTGGCTTATTAGAGAAGCTTCCATTTTTAATATATTTCCCCTTGACTTAGTGGCCAAGTCACCACTCTTCCAGTCCAAAGAAAGGAACTCCACGGCAAGAAAGAAAGAGTAAAAATGGAAAAGGAGAGAGAGAAAGAGGAAGAAGTGAAGTGTGAAAGTGAAGAAGAAGAAGAAGAAGGGTAATAAATCTTCCCTAAGCTTGTGTTTGGGACATGGTTTTTCATGGGTCTCATGATGGGGGAAAAATTTGCAGTCTTGGTGAAGTCTATAGAGAGAGAAAGAAGCTAGAACAAGAGTGAGAAAAACAAGTTGTGGAAAGAAGAAGGTAAGATAAACATTCTTCTTCATGGTTATGGTTTAATGTCTTTATGGCTGGATGTATGCAAGTATCTAAATGTTTGTGAAGGTAGATAGAGCTTTTATTAGAGTATTTATGACATTCATGGTTACTGTTCATGCTTGTCTATGTGTTAATGATTTGGGGGAAAACTTTGTGTAGTTGATTTTGAGTTTTAATCCATGTTTTAGTTGGTGGGTTACTCTGGAAAAATGGTATTTTTCATGCTAAAAACATTGATATTTGGATTGTCAGTTGTTCTTGGTTGATTTGAGAGGAAGAAAGAATTTTTGGTGACATTTGTACCCAAAGTACGACCGTGCTTGGAGACACACCCAGAAGAAGAGGGAACACGGGAGGGGAACACGACCCTGAAGCACGGTCGTGCTTCATGCTGTGTTGCTCTTTTTCTTTGTTTTTTGTTTCCTTTCTGAATCTTATTTATTTACCAACATTTTTAGGATGTTAGTGAAAGTTTTGTGATGCATGAATGTTACATTTGCATGTGCTATAATTATTTCATCATGTATGATTGGTAAATCATGTATGTAAAGCATGAGAAATAATGCATGAATACTATATTTGCATACTATAGGCTGCTTGTATGTATGGTTGCAAGTGAGTTGTTAATGTATGCACATTATGAAAGGTTATTAAAACATGCATGTTCATTTATGATGAGTTGTTGTAACATGTTTGAGGATGAATTTGGTTTATGTGCTAGATATTTATTAATGTGCACACTCTTGTTATGTTAAGTGGCTGGAGAGTCATAAAAGACTTAAGCTTTGTCAGGAAGACCCTCTCTAAAGTAGGTTGGCCTAGAAATAGGTGTCTCCCTTACTGTATTGAGGCGACTGACAAGTCAGAATGATCTTCTCTGAAGTAGGGTGGCCTGAAAATAGGTGTCTCCTTTGCTGTATTGAGGAGACTGACAAGTCCAGGATGACATTTACCCATTAAGGTGACCAGAGAGTGTGGCACTTTACAAGGTAAGGTGACTGAATGGTTATGGCTTGGATACGGTATCGAGATAGATGATGCCTTATAGCCTAGAGTGGTCAATACAGGAAAGACCCTCTGACCAATGACCCTCAAAGGGTGGATGAGTAGCTGGAAGGGTAAGGCTCACGTCACATTGAGGATTGCAATTGAGAGAGATTATCGGCCTATGAGCCACTGTGAGTAATGATGAGCCACTGAGTGTTATATGGACTATGGACAATGGCACAGGTATTTTATATATACATATTTTTTTAGCATGCATGATATTGAGGCAGAACCTACAAAAGGCTGGCATGTATTTTATTGTATCTTTATTGCATAAAAAGAGAAAATGTTTTCTGTAGCTTATACAGCTGGACATAGCATGTAAGCTTCCCGTTTCTCCGTATATTTATATGTTTGGATGTTGATCTTGCTGGGATTTCATATCTCACTATGTTTTGATGCTATGTTCAGATCAGTAGAGATGGCCTTCGTTGTGTTGACATTACTCCTGGAATTGCAGACAGTCGACGTCCCTTACTTGGGACAGTTCATAATTATTGTGAACCTGATGGTGATTATCATGATAGAGGTCCCCGCTCTTGGCCCACCTCCTCCACCAGCAGTACCCCAGGGGTGACAGCCAGGGATGGGCCGTAGGATAGCTTTATATGTATAGCTAATTTTGGTTATGTAAATGGGCTAACCCATTGTTTTGATGTAACCCCACGGTACTCCACCTTTTGGGATGTATGCTCAGTACCTCGGGTTACATATGTATGTATATAAACTGCTAAACTTTGATGTACATAGCTTTTGGATGTATGTATGTATAAGTTGCCTAGCTTATGATATATCCCTAGTCTCTTGCACATACGAAAAAAAATATATCAGGCATTACATTCAGCATATATGCAGCAAAGATAACTTGCTGCTCATTAGTGCAGTCCATCACCTCGAAGATCTTCTCTAATTCCCTTATTCACCTTTTGGCAACTGTTGGATTATAACCACCTTGGAAAGAAGGTGGTCTAGTTCACTAGAACTCATATAAGCCATTATCATTTCCATTCATCTAGTTGTTTGCATTATTTTCTCCATTCAAGTTGTTACTGTTCAAGAGATATTGCAGAATTTGATTGGTGGCAGTGACTTGGTCTCGAATTGCTATAGCGAAGTTCTGCAGGGTTTCTTCCGCATTGTTTGTAGAGTCCCTCCTTGGTGGTGCCCTATCCTACTGTGGCAAAAATAGAGTTATGCTACTATTGAGGAGATCAAATCCAATAGTTAGTTCAAAAATATTTACAGCAGTCAAAACACCACCTCGACATATAGATAGGAAACACTAGTAATTTCTTACCTATATGAAATCATTGATCCTCCACACAACATAACCACAATTAAACCCAAGACACTATTAGATTGATTTAGATAACCATCCATCCACTGGCCATCTAGGATTGACCTGCTCTGATACCAATTATGTAACAACGCCAATTTTTTTACATATATACATATATATATTTTTAAAATCCCGTGAAGTCATTACCTCTTTACTACTAACTATTTAACTCCTAATAACATTCAATTAAATTAACCAAGCATAATTAAGGTTTATGGTATACCATTAACACTGATACAATTCTGGGTTCACATACACATCATTAATTAAAAACATATGTACAAAAATCAGACACATATATGTCTACATCTTATTCATCCATATTGACCAGTTATAGGGATACGGATACGAGTGGTTGCACCTTCACTGAGATCTTACCAAACTAGACCACAGACACCTTATTAATTTCTGGGATCTGCCCAACATATAGTAACTCGATCCAATGTACACTAAGAGCCAGAGACATAGAAAAATCTGCATAACTAGTTTTCTGAACATGATATGAAAATATAGTGAGAATTAAATTGCAGTAGGTTCAACAATAAATCATAATCATCATCAATAATGTTCGTCATGTTATGTTCATCTATATAAGCTATAGCAAATATCTTAGGTCACATGAATGCACATGAAAATTATGCAGTAATGACATGTATGTCATGGATAACTATTTTAAAAATATCATATGATGGTTATTAACTTATTTTCATATCAAGCTACTCTGGTCAGGGTAAGTACTTTCTACTCTTCGATACTAGCTTTTCTCGCTCTGTCCGACATAGCACAATTTTCCTTTCTTTTTTCATTAACATAATCATAGCCGTGAGTAGGGCGTCCCCTACTGGTACACCACACGAACTGCCATATGACCATGCTCGTCTCTTTTTTTTCTTTTCTTTTCACGTTAGTAGCCAAAAATATCATTTCAATAACAAGTATGTTCATTATACTCACATGTCATAATTTATCATCAAAGAATAATCATTACAAAAAATCATTGGTAAAATACAATCTTGCCATGAACATAATCATTTTCAATTACCACTTTATAAAATATTTATATGTCAAAATTATACACTTAGATGGTAAGGAGTTCATGCAATAACAATGGCTATGGCATACAATAGTCATTTATTATTTTCATTTATAACATTCTTCTTCTTTCTTAAATATTATTTTTCTCTCTCACTAAACAAAGCTTAACACGCTCATTTGAAATCCGATTGAAGTGATATTGGTGTCAATTGAAAGATAAGATAATCCTCAAAAACTCTTATGTTGAATATTTTAGTGTAATCTTAAGTAATCGTGGTGTTACTACTCCCTTAAATTCAATGTTATTTCTTCTCGGGTAGATTCTGACCTCTAATTATAAATATGATCATATCTCCCTCATATGGATTCATAAATGATCCCATTGGCTAAAACATCATGATACATATATCTATATTTTTAATGTTAACCATTTCTTTTAACTGCCTACATATTTTGCTCAGAAATTCAAACACAGAAGCATACCTAACATATTTTACCCTGGTTAACTAGTTTTTAACCTCTATTGACTAATCTGACCATATCTCCCTCATATTGATTTTAAATTGGATGACTCCAATGGCTAAAAATTTGTGAGACATATATCTGTATTTTTTATGTGAAACATTTCTTTTAATTCCCTATAGATTTATCCCAAAAATTCAAAAATAGAAGCTTACCTAACATATTCTTCTCTGGTTAACTAATTTCTGACCACTGCTTACTAATCTGACCATATCTCCCCCATATTGATTCCAATTTGATTTATTCTAATGGCTAACAATTCATGAGACATATGTATAAATTGTCCATGTTAATCATTTCTTTTAATTCCCTATATATTTTTTTTTCAGAAATTCAAACACAGAAGCTTACCTAACAGATTCTTCCCTGGATAATAAGTTTCTACCCACTGCTTACTAATATGACCATATCTCCCTCATATGGATTCTAATTTGATATAATCTAGTGGTTAACAATTCGTGAGACATATATCTATATTTTTCATGTTACTCATTTATTTTGATTCCTTATATATTTTTCCCAAAAATTCAAACACAGAAGCATACCTAACAGATTCTTCCATGGTTAACCATTTTTTGACCACTTCTTATTAATTGGACAATATCTCCCTCCTCTGAACTCAAAATTAAGTGATTTCAGTGGTTAAAAGTCCGCGAAACATATATCTACATTTTTCATGTTAACCATTTCTTTTAGTTCCTTACTAATTCTTCCCAGAATTTCAAAAATAGAAGCTTCTTTGGTTACTCCAAAATCCAGTTTCTTAACCAAACATTTCTTAAGGTTTTAGTTTATCATTTTATTACGACTTCTTCCTTTTTCTTCCTAATTTACATCTAATCATGTTACAATAGCTTTTCACCACATTCAAATATACAAAATAGCAGCATAAAAATCCTAGAATTTTGCCACCCATAGCCATACCTATGCAGAACTTTCCACACCAAACGAAATGTTCAAAACATCCATCATATGCAAGATAACATGTAGCATGATATAGCAACATCCATGACCAATAATCAAAGTACCAAATATTGTAAATTTCATCAAAGTTCTAAGATCAAAATCTCATATAAATATTACAAATTTCAAAGATTTTTTTTTCAAAAAGAGATATTGTTCAACCTACCTAAATATCTCCCGAGCTCACTTAGTGAATTCTTCTTCTTGTTTCCTCTTGAACGAAGTAGCAAAATTCCTTGATTCCCTTAGCTTTTCTAGCTACTTAAATAAGAGAAGGAGGGTGACTTTTGAACCTCAAGGATGAAGAGAAAAGTTGGATTCAAGTGGAGATTAAGCTAACTTACCTTGAGTACTTAGTCTTCTAGACTTCTCCTTCCTCTGTTCTCCTCTCTTTCTCTCCTTTCCTCACTCACTCTACCTTACTTATGTTTTTCCTCTCCCTCACTTGGACGAAATTATATTGTTATAAGTGTGGGTTTGGCTTAAATAAACTATCAAGTGGTTCACCTCTCATAATCATGGGTCTACCGTATCATAATTAGGATGCACTTGGTTGTTTTTTTGAGGAAGACAACTCATGTTCTTGTCTTCCTCTCCTTTAGTCAAGATACGCATAGCAAAAGGAGATTTGTAGTTTGAAAATCCTGATAAAATGTTCTTATGACAAGGGATAAGTTCCCTTTGATTTAGGAATTCATTTCATTTTTCTTTTGTCTCACTCAAGTATGATAGGTTTGCCTTTCTAGGTGGCAAATTTCTAGCTCTTGAATCTCCCTTGCTTCGTTGAAATTATTTGTGTAGTATAAGTATGTTTCGCCATAATGCCATATATTATTATCTACTTGCTAAAATTATGAATGTAGGATATAAATTTTTTATCCTAATGCCATGTATTATTACTTACTTGTTGAAATTATGAATATAGGATGTAGATGTTTTGTCCTAATGCCATGTGACCTAATCTTGATTATTAGTACACTACTATTTCCTCACATGGTTCTTATTTTTCCCTCTTGGATTTGGGCTCATTCTTGCATATTTCCTTTGCTTTGCCTGAAACTCTACCTTTCATGGAGGGTTTGTTCGTGTTTTCATGATTTTTGGGCTATGGGTCCAACTTCTATATCCTAGTCCAAGTCTATGTTTTATTTTTTGTTTGGGCTATCCAATTAGCTTGCTAGAAACTAATGTTTAGTGGAAAAACTCTATATGAAGTGTCCATAGGCAAAAGCCCAATGTATGGGTGGAGATATTATACTTAGGAACTCTAGCTCTTGATTAGGAAAAATTACCCTAATCCAATCTTCTTGAAATTTTAAGAACTTTACTTACTTTCCAAAAAATTATCTTCCTTACCCAACAATTTCGCCTCTGTTTATGTTATTTCTAATTTTTCCTTTTAGGATTTCTTTCTTTACTTATTCCCTTAATGTTAGAAATATTTTCTATGCATTCACATAAGGTGAAGAATTTCAAAGGCTTATATTTCCTTAGATATCTAAAAGTTTTCTAATAAATTTTATTTCCTTAATTAAATATTTATGTACATTTATTAATAAAAGAAACGAAATTAGGCATGTTACAGCTTGCAAACTACTAATGTGAAGTGACAATCTAAGTGGAAGTCAAATAGTATAGGATGAGGTGTCAAGCTTAGAAAATCTAGCTATTAAATTAAGAAAATTCCTTTAAGTCAACTTTTTGAAATCCTAAAACCTCCATCCAACTCTAGAAATTATTTTTCTTGTCCAAGAATTTTGTCCCTCCTTAGGCCATTATTTCCAAATTTTACCTCTTAGGGTTCTCCTTTTTCCTTTCTTAGTTTTTCTACAAATGCCTATATTTACACATTAAATTAAGAATTTCTAATATACACACTTTTTTAAATATCTATCTAGAACTTCTTGGTGAGTCTTTCTTCTTTCCTTTATTGCCTTAAATTAATATTTTACATGCCTTTTTAATAAGCAAGGAAAAATAAGGATGTTACAAAATAAATTACATGAAAACATATATTTACACATACTAAAAGAAAGAAATACTCATTAAAGTAAAGCAAAATATATTTAGGTTAAACATAATTACTTTATATAAAACATAATTGTCTAAAGAAAATATAATTATTTAAGATAAAACATTATTATTTAAGGTGAAACAAAAAATATTTAGATCAAAACATATTTACTTTAAGCAAAAACATATTAAATACTCAAACCGCAAACATATATCATAATGAAAATGTATCATATTAAACAAAACATATATACCTTAATGCAAAAACATAACCACTTAGTGTGGAACACATCTATTAAAACAAAAACGTACTGTTTAAAAACTGTCGGGTATTTTGAGATTGTCCTAACTCATAGCCTTCCAATATCTTTTGGTAAAATCTCTTGGAGTAGTGCATCTTGAATGTTCTTATTATCCTAGCGCAATATGGTTGGATTTTTTATGTCATGTTAGGTGGCAAAGAAAACAACTCAACATTTTGTACCCCTTTAATATTTCTTGGATGGGCTAGACAATTATCTACCACTAACCAAATTCTTCTACCATAGATTTTCTACTCCAGCCAATGAACATATTCATCAAAAAGCATGCTAATTATCCATGCTCTTTTGTTGGTACGATATTGACAATTCAAGCTGTTCTTGTTGACATTCTTGAAGTAATATGGCTTTGCATACTTTCTAATAATTTGTAAAGAAAATTTTTCTGAGCCATCCTCATTGCAACAAATAACAATTATAAGCCTTTCTTTGTCTTTTTTTCTTCCTTTCAGTTGCTTTGTTGCAAGAGAATGAATAGCTTGTAACTTGGAAAAAAATTGGTTTCATCAACATGAAAAACATCTTTCATAGGGAACTGATTTATTTTTTCCTTTATAAACTCTAATTTCTTCTCTATGTCTTATGTGTCAACCAAATCACTCTCTTCGAAACGATGAAATGACTTGATACCATGCCTTAATTTGAACTTCTCAAGCCAACCTTGAGAAAGGTTGTACTTAAAAGATTGTTAAGGGCATAAAAGTTTCATCATCTCCTTTGCCTTGTCCAAAATTAGCTCTTCAGTTAAATTCACATGATCTTGATATTAGAGATACCACTCATAAACAACCTTCTCCATTTCTAGAAATTTTGCAAGTTTGTGTCACTTGGTATCCCTTCCTTTTTTAAGAAAGTCAAAAGGTACTCAAATGATCACTTAAGAGCATTTAATATTGTACCTTAACTAACTTTCAAATGACATTTTTCATCAAGTCACTACTGTAAATCTTTTTGAGTGCATATGGGATGATATCTCTTATACTCACATAATTCTTTACATATTTGATCAGTCATGGTTGATTTTTGGACACCTTTTATATGAGAAGTCATTGTTTGGTTTGATTTTAAGAATTTTTTCTATGTTGTTTATATAGTAATTCGCTTCATCATCTGATGGGATACTTTGGTACTAATTCAAAGGGCTTGAAAATAGATTTCTAACGATATGTTATATGCCTTAGAAAGCAAACCAAGAAAAAGTTATGATCATTTAAAGAAGAGGATGAGAAGCTTTCTACATCTGCTGGCCATGGCCTAGGTTATAGCCATGTAGCAACTATGTTAATTCTCTTAAGCTTCTAATCTACACGTGATTCAAACTATATAAAAGGACCCTCGAGTGAAAAATTTATAGAGTTCACTCGCTAGTAGGAAAGGCTAAGAGGCTATTCTGAGGAGGAAAAGTCTAAGACCACTTTGGAAAAGATTTTTATGGTTTGGAGGAATGGAAACAATTCCTTTTTTCTTGTATTTTATTTTTTCTACTTTGTAATTGGTTGGAAACTTTCATTATTTTAGTTGTTTTTATTTTTTCAACTATAAAGTAGATCCCTATTCTAGGTATTCAAGGGATCTTGCCTATATAGTTTAATTGAACCTCTTTTCAATTCTTATTAATTTTATAGTTGAATCATTTAGGAAAATTGGTTCTTATTACATGTTTATTGCATAATCACCAACTGATAGAGTTAGAGTTCACTAATCATACTTGGATTAAGATAATTGGATGACATGACCTTTGATTTATACATTGCATGGCTAACTTCTATTAGCCTTGATATGGATGAAGTTGATTTGTATGTGAGATAGCAATCATGCTACACATAATCAATTGAATTTGCGCTTAGTTTATGAACTATACTTCAATTACCTTAGTTGATTAAGGTTTATCCTATTATAGTTAGAGTTATTTATACTTGAGAGGGGGCTATAAATACATTAAGGTTTAAAGTAGTAATTCACTATGACAGATTAAGATAAAGGAAAGAAAGAAAATTAGATAAAGTAGATAAGTGAAATTGAATATTGTTTGAGTTAAAATCAAACAACCACATAAGCGCACATATTAGACAATAATATAGTGTGTGAGTAGTAAGTATTTTCTCACATAAAATCTTTATTTCCCATTAAGTACCACATTATAGCCCCTCTTCATTTATTCAATATGTAACAACTCCATTTTTTCTTACATATATACATATATAAAGATTTAAAATCTGATGAAGTCATTACCTCTTTACTTCTAACTATTAAACTTATAATAATCATTCAATTAAATTAACCAAGCATAATTAAGGTTTATAGTATACCATTAAAACTGATACAATTTTGGGTTCACATACACATCATTAATTAAAAATGTTCGTACAAAAATCAAACATATATATGTCTACATTTTATTCATCCATATTTACCAGTTCCGGGGATACAGGTGCAGGTGATTGCACCTTCACCAGAATCTTAGCCCCAACTTGACCCATCATACGCTAAAAGCCAGTAATAGAGAATATCTACATATTTAGTCTTTTAAACATAATATGGAAATATAGTGAGAATTAAATCCCAGTAGGTTCAACAATAAATCATAAATATCATCAATATAGCTTATCATGTCATGTTCATCTGTATAAGCTACAACAAATATTTAGGTCACATGAATGCACTTTATCTATGCACATGAAAATCGTACATTAATGACATGAATGGCATAAATAACTATTTTCAGAATATTATATGATGGCTATCAACTTATTTTCATATCAAGCTACCTCGATCAGGATGAGTACTTTCTACTCTCCGATACGGGCTTTTCTTGCTCCGTTTGACATAACACACTTTCTCTTTCTTTTCCTATTAGAATAATCATAGCCATGAGTAGGACGTCCTCTACTGTTGCACCACACAGATCACCATGTGACTGTGCTTATCTCTTTTTTTTTCTTTTCTTTTTAGGTTAATAGTAAAAAATATGATTTCAATAACATGTATGTCCATTATACTCATGTCATAATTTATCATCAAAGCATAATCATTACCAAAAATCGTTGGTAAAACACAATCTTGCCAAGAACATAATCATTTTCAATTACCAATTTATAAAATATTTCCATGTTAAAATTTCACACTTAAGATGGTAAGAGTTCATGCAATGGGAATGGCTATGGCATACACTAGTCATTTATTATTTTCATTTATAAGATTCTTCTTCTTTCTTAAATATTATTTTCCTTTCTCAGTAATTAGAGCATAACACCCTCATATTAAATCTGATTGAGGTGATCTTGGTGTCAATTTAAAGATAAGACAATCCTCTAAAACCAATATGTTGAAAATTTTAGTGAAATCTTAAGCAATCATGGTGTTATTACATCCTCAAATTCAATGTTATTTCTTCTCGGGTAGATTCTGACCTCTACTTACTAATCTGAAAATATCTCCCTCATATGGATTCCAAATTGAATCATTCAAGTGGCTAAAAATTCATGATACATATATCTATCATTTTTATATTAACCATTTCTTTTAATTCGTTACATATTTTTCCCATAAACTTAAACACATAAGTTTACCTAACAAATTCTTCTCTGGTTAACTAGTTTCTGACCTCTGCTTAATAATCTGACCATATATTTCTCATATAGATTCCAATTTCATTTATTCTAGTGGCTAAAACTTTGTGAGACATATATCTATATTTTTCATGTTAATCATTTCTTTTAATTCCCTACATAGTTTTCCCATGAATTCAAACACCGAAGCAAACTTAACAGATTGTTCCCTGGTTAGATAGTTTCTGACCACTCCTTACTAATCAAACAATATCTCCCTTATCTAGACTCTAAATTAAGTGATTCCAGTAGTTAAAAATCTATGAGACATATATCTGCATTTTTTCATGTTAACTATTTCTTTTAATTCCTAACCGATTCTTCATTAAATTTCAAAAACAAAAGCTTCCCTAGTTACTCCGAAATCCAGTTTTCTAACCAAACCTTTCCTAAGGTTTTAGTTTATCATTTTATTACGTCCTCTTCCATTTTCTTCCTAATTTACATCTAATCATCTTCCATAAATTTTTCACCACATTCAAACATACTAAATAGTAGCATAAAAATCCTAAAATTTTGCCACCTATCATATGCAAGATAACATGTAACATGATATAGCAACATCCATATCCAATCATCAAAGTAGCAAATATTGTAAATTTCATCAAAGTTCTAAGATAAGAATCCTATAAAAATATTACAAATTTTAAAGCTTTTCTTCAGAAAGAGATATTGTTAAACCTACCTAAAGATCTCTCTAACTCACTTAGTGAATTACTTTTCTTGTTTTCTCTTGAAGGAAGTGTAAGATTCCTCCCTTCCCTTAGCTTTTCCAACAGCTTAAATAAGACAAGGAGGGTGAGTTTTGAACCCCAAGGATGAAGAGAAAAGATGGATTCAATTGGAGATTTAGCTAACTTACCTTGAGTACTTAGTCCTCTAGAATTCACCTTCTTCTTCCTTCCTTTCTTCTCCTCTCTTTCTCTCCTTTCCTCACTCTACCTTGCTTCTATTTTTTTGCTCCCTCACTTGGACGAAATTATAATGTTATAAGGTTTGGTTTTGCTTAAATAAACTATCAAGTGGTTCACCCCTCATAATCATGGGTCTACCTTATCACAATTAGGATGTACTTGATTGTTTTTTGGGGGAAGACAACTCATGTTCTTGTCTTCCTCTCCCTTAGTCAAGATATGCATAGCAAAAGGAGATTTATTTTTGAAAATCATGATAAAATGTTCTTAAGACAAGGGACAAAGTCCCTTTGATTTAGGGATTCTTTTTCTTTTTCTTTTATCTCACTCAAGTATGATAGGTTTGTCTTTCTATATGGCAAATTTTTAGCCCTTGAGTCTCCCTTGCTTGGCTAAAATTATTTGTGTAGGATAGGGATGTTTTGTCATAATGCCATGTGTTATTACCTACTTGCTGAAATTATGAATGTATGATATAGATGTTTTGTCCTAATGCCATGTATAATTACCTACTTGCTAAAATTATGAATGTAGGATATAGATGTTTTGTCTTAATTCCTTGTGACCTAATCTTGATTATTATTACACTACTATTTTCTCACATAGTTCTTACTTTTCCCTCTTGGATTTGGGCTCTTTCTTTCCCATTTCCTTTGCTTTGGTTGAAATTCTACTTTTTATGGAGGACTTGGTCACATTTTCATGATTTTTGGGCTATTGGTCTAACTTCTATATCCTAGTCCAAGTCTATGTTATATCTCTTGCTTGGGCTATCCAATTGGCTTGCTAGAAAGTCATGTGAAGTGAAAAAACTCTATATGAGGTGTCCATAGGTGAAGGCCCAATGTGTGGGTGGAGAAGTTAAACTTAGTAACTTTAACTCTTGAATTAGGAAAAATTACCCAAATCCAATATTCTTGAAATTTTAAGACCTTCACTTACTTCCCAAAAATTTATCTTCCTTAACCAAGAATTTCTCCTCTCTTTAGTATGTTATTTCCTATTAGTTTTTCTCTCTTTACTTATTCCCTTAATGTTAGAAACATTTTCTATGCATACACATAAGGTGAAGAATTTCTAAGGCTTATAATTCCTTAGATAACTAAATTTTTTTTAATAAATTTTAGTTCCTTAATTAAATATTTATGTACCTTTATGAATAATATAAACGAAATTAGGGATGTTACACAATGAACTAAATATTTAGGAAACCAATAAAGTAGGAAAAATAAATAAATAAAGATAACGTAAATCAAAAATTAGGGAGCTTGCTCACTTAAATTTATCAAATTATGAAAGATAATGGATAAGTAGCAGGTCGTCTCTTATGGGGAATCTTTATATTTAATTAAGTACCACACTATAACCCTTCTTATTTTATTCAATAAACTAAATCTTTAGGAATTAAAGAAAGCAAGAAAATATAATAAAAGAAATTAAAAGAATGTAAATCAGAAATTAGGTAGCAAGTTCATGTAAATTTATCAAATTAAGAAATCCTAGATATTTGATTTCACTTATCTATCCCCTTTTCAGTTTATCTTAACATGTCATTGCGAAATACTAGTTTAACCCTATTATGTTTATAAACTCCTCTCACGTATCAATAATACTAACTATCCACAACATAAACCCCAATTAAATCAAGGTAATTGAAGTATAGTTCAAAAACAAAGCAAAAGTTCAATTGACTATATATGACATGAGAGTATATTGCTATCTGAGATACAAATCAACTCTGTCCACATTGAGGCTAATAGAAATCAATCATATACTACACAAATCAATGCTCATGTGATCAATTATCTTAATCCAATTTTTAACCAATGAACCCTAACCCTATCAATTGGTAAGCAAGAAAAAGATAAGCAATGAGAACAAATTTATACAAATAATTCAATTATGAAATAAATAAAAATTGGAAAAGGTACATTTATGCAAAATAAACAAGATCCCTCAAACATCTAGAATAAGGATCTTCTCTATAGATAAAAGCATAGAAACTAGAAAAGATATAGTAGTTTCCATCCAATTACAAATTAGAAAGAAGATAATAAAAGAAAAGAGGGATTGTTTCCACTCCTCAAAACCTTAGAAATCACCCATAAATTGTTCTTGAACGTCTCCTTAGAATAGCCTTTTAGCTTGACCTCCTAGCTCATTTAAGGGAAAAGAATACAACTTTCACAATTTAAGGTCCTTTTATATAGTATGAATCATGTGCATATTAAAAGCCTAAGAAAATTTAACATTTTTGTTGCATGATTGTGATCTAGGTCATGATAAGCCGCCAAATTATTTTCCTTCACGTTGTATGGTCAAGACCTAAGTCACGGCAAGGATGTTTTTACGGCAACTTGACCTTATCTTCAAACATTCATAACTTATTCATTGGTTAGAGTTTTAAGGCATATAGTATATCATTGGAAAGATATTTGAAGCCATTTAAATTGTCACAATAATCTCATAAATTTGAGATATCTTTAAGGTGAAAACCTTTCTTTTTTCCACTACTGTCACATATCAGTCTGTACACTTTAGCTTCCTTATGCACTTTCCCGTTATTTAACTTCCAACTGAGCCTTACCTATGTGGTTTCACTACAAGAGTCACTTATTACTTATTTAACAATTTTTCATCAAAAGATATGGAATTGAACTTCAATTCATTCAAAGGACTTGCAAAATCATATATAAACATAACCTAAATAACTCCAATTTAAGGAGTTATCACACCCCCACACTTGAACCATTATTTTCCTTCAAACAAATTAGAACGAACTCTTAATTAATAAAAAATCCTAATGGTAAATTGAAAAGAAAAAAAGAATATAGCATTCAAAACATAGCCAAATCAAAGGAATATTTGATTTTGAACAAGTCAGGACATGAATATGAAACTATACAGAGACTATTTCCTCGATAATATACATACACACTTCACTAATCATAGTAAAAGGAAGATATAACAAAGAAAACAACAATTTTGTAGTTGATCACCATTCTTGGATGTCGCTTGTGTGTGTGATCTTTCTCAAAACATCATGCATAACCAAGAAAACAACTAAAAGCATGAATACCAAATTAATTCAACCCTATAGGTTTGTCTTTCATTAAAATCTCCACTAATGTAGACCACATATAGCCAAGGATCATAAGGTATTTTCCAGCTAGTAATGTGGCTATGGTAAAGGTATGATATAGTTATGTTTAGGCTCATTCACCTTAGGCATTAATCTTGAGTTCTTTCTCTCAAACATAATGAAAACGTTTAGCTAACCCTCTAGAGTAATTTTAGTTACACAATTAACTATGATTACAAGTTAACCCTTCCCCAGGAGCTTTATATTCCAACTCAATACAATTCATCACAATACCCCTGCCTTAACCAAATTAAATAACTACCTTAAACTGTGACTAATTAAAACCCAGTTGACACTTTAAGCATAGTCTTCTAATGTAATGCAGCCACATTATGAAGTAAATTTTCAACTCATTAGCCATTAATCACAATTCTCCACCTTGGTTTTAAGTCTTAACTACTTCTTGGTCTTGTTGTTGCTCCCCTTCTATCCCTTAAGGGCGTTAATTACTTTTGATGTGAAATAAGTATAAGCAATGAACTCGATGACTGCTATTAATTTAGTAAGCATGTCATCAGGATCTTCATTTGTTTACATCTTTTTCAACCCTAACAAAACATAGTCTCACATTAATATGTTTGGTTTTCTTATGAACATCTAATTCTTAGCCAAGTGAATTAGACTTTGATTGTCAAAATTCACCACTAGAGCCTCTTGCTTAACTCCCATAACTCAAACTTTCATTTCCCCTTTTATCTCCCTTGCTAATCTTTTGCTCTTGAAACTAGAATGAACCCATAAAGATTTTAGAACCCAAAACCCAAACTTTCATTTCACCCGTTCTCTCCTCGCACAATGAACCTAAAACCTCATTTCACCCTAATCTCTTCCTCTTGGAACCAAAATGAACGTACAAAGCTTTTGGAACCCAAAATCCAAACTTTTGTTTCCTTTTTCTCTCCCTCGCATGACAAACCCAAAATCACATTTCCCCCAATACCTTTCCCTTAGAACTAGAATCAATCTTCTTGATAGGTGGGTCAGAGAAGACAACACAATCAATGGCCTCAAGCTCTAAAGCATAGCCAAAGCTCTCTGTGGCTGTTCACGCTTTAGGCAAGCCCTCGAGGTATTCTTGTTTTGCTCTTCAAGCATGCACTCAAGCATTTTAGTCTTTTTGGTCTCTGACTTTAATCAAGCACTTGAACAAGTAGATTTCTGATTTTCTCACTTGTACTTTAATTTTCTAGCCAAAATTTGAATCAATGCTAGAAACGAGTCTTCCATTGTAAGTATTTCTTGGAGTTTATTTCATTCTTTTTGGTTTCGATCATATCAGCAAAAGCTACTTCATTCTTCTTGGAGTTTATTTCATTCTTTTTGGTATGATATAGTTATGTTTTGCCTTTTCTAGGTTTTTTTGTGTGGGAACTATTTCTATTTTGGACTTGTTACTTGTACATACTTCCCTTATAAATTTGGGAATCACTTTTTTAAGGTAGCCAATCTGGAAGTGGAATATTATTTGTTAAGATTAAGTTTGATTGTTTTGTTTTCTTCTTTCCCCTTTGATAATCCCCTGCTGTGTAGGTTGAATTTAAGCTTGTAAATAGTGGTGGAGTTGATGTAGGTTAGTATAATCAAAGCTACATGCATTGCATTATAGATAAGCTTGCATATGTAAGTTTAATTTGCTATTCTTTCCACTTACATTCATGATATGAGTTCATCCTGTACCCAACACTTTCTTTCTTATATATCATGTGTAGGATAATCAAGTTTATACTGCTGCACTAGATGATGGGAATATGCCTATCATCACATTGTGGGTTAATCATAGTGCTGATATTAGAATGTCTGTTGATGCTATCTCGTTTAGATTGTAGTCCCATCATCCTTTTTTTTTTCTATTTTTAAGAAATTTGGATTAATGAAAGGCAACCAATTTAGAATCTAATGCCGGTCAATTTTCATAGACTCTTCTATTAATAGCTAATGCATGTGACTCTTACATTGCATAAAAGAAGGAAATGCTTAAAATTGTTAGCACTTGAAAGTATTACATCAAAACATGAGAAATTGCATTACATGGATGAAAACTAAGTTTTCCATTTTAATTGGTCTTGTACAGATCTCTTAAAGATTTAAATGGAATATCAGGTGCCAAAATTTGATTATGCGCTTGACTAGTTATCAACGTCAAGATAGGGATGCCATTATGGTAGCCCTCTTTTATATATTGTCTTCATGATTTCTTCCAAGAGCTGCAAATAATTGTTATGTAATGTACATATGACTCTTCTTTGTTTTCCCTCTTCAGATAATGGTTGGCTTGATAGGTGTACAATTTTCTAAAGCTACTTCTTATTTTTTTTGGCTCAAAGGATTGGACAATTCTTCTTGAAAATAAATATAACAAGAGGTGAGGCATTGGACCTATATTAGTTTGAGATTGCACGTGTGTTTATTTCTTTTTTTTTCTACTAATTTTATGGTCAGCGTATGTCCCTATACTTTATATTTCTTAGATAAGTTTACAAAGATGGTCTCAATTTCTTCTTTATTGTGCAAATAGAAATTAAAAATCAAACCCTATTGCATAGTAGTTGAAAACGCATGATTCACATAGCCACCGATAAAAATTGGTGGCCAAATCGTGTGTGCACCTGAATCATGGCCGAAATCGAACAGCATTGTGGGATTTCGGTAAGAATCATAGAATCCGATGATTATGCAATTTTGACCTTTAGCTTTAAGCCTTTGACGTCTCTTTGTGAGCTTACCTTCTTAGTTCTATTACAAACTAGTGCCTTCTTTCATAGCGATTTTAAAATGTTTTATTATAATTATTATCCTTATCCAACTCTCCATTTTATTTAAATACTTATGGATTTTGAATAACTCTACCTATATTCGTATAGCTGATCCCAAGCCTAGATAAAAGAATAGGGTTGTGTTAGGCTTACGATAGCCAACGTTAAAGTTTGTCTTATCTACATGAACATAAATCAACAAAGCGATAATGTTATGGACAAATTGTTGCCTTGAAGCAACACATTGTATAGATTGAGTACAATGTCAAAATAGCATGCATCATACGCCCGGGTGCAGTGAAAAATATACAAGGGTTCCTACACTTTAATGAACATGTATGGATAAAAAATTTAGTTTAAGAAGGTATGATCCATTTTGGAACTTGGAATCTAGGCACAATCATAGGAAAATCAATGAAAATAGTTGATACCATGATTACGAGAAGGATTAACATAATGTCCCTACAAGAAACTAAGTGGGTAAGAGAAAATGCAAAGGAATTAGATTCTTCATGTTTTGAGCTTTAGTGCACTGGTAAGATAAGAACCAGTAATGGTGTAGGCATCATAGTTGATAAGGAGTGGAGGCACAATGTGGTAGATGTAAAAAGAATAAGAGATAAGATTATAATTTTAAAGCTTGTAGTGGAGAAGCACACTTTTAATGTGATTAGTGTATATGCACCACAAGTTGGATTAGAGGTGTAACATTCCTAATTTCATTTCATGTATTAATAAAAGTACAAAAGTATTCAAAGTAACATCCCTAATTTCATTTTTTTATTGATAAAGATACATAAATATTTAATTAAGGAAATAAAATTTATTAGACAATTTTTAGATATCTAAGGAAATATAATCCATAGAAATTCTTCACCTTACGTGTATGCATAGAAATGTTTTAACATTAATGGAATAGGTAAAGAGAGAAAACCTAAGAGGAAATATTAGAAATAAACATGCTAAAGAAAGGTGAAATTCTTGGGTAAGGAAAATAAATTTTTGTGAAGTAAGAAAAGGTATTAAAATTTCAAGAAGATTGGATTAGGGTAATTTTTCCTAATTTAAGAGTTAAAGTTACTAAGTTTAGTATCTCCACCCATAAATTGGGCTTTCACTCATGGACACTTCATATAGAGTTCTTCTACTTCACATCAATTTTTAGCAAGCCAATAGGATAGCCCAAGGAAGAAATAAAACATAGACTTGGACTAGGATATAGAAATTGGACCGGTAGCCCAAAAATTATGAAAATGTGACTAAGCCCATTATGAAAGGTAGAATTTTAACCAAAGTAAAGAAAATGGGAAAGAATGAACCCAAACCCAAGCGAAAAAAATAAAAATAAAATAAAGTGATGAAATAATGGTGTAATCAAGATTAGGTGACATGGTATTAAGACAAAAATTTAGCAAGTGGTGTGATATCCTACATTTATAATTTAGCAAGTGGTACGATAATACATGGTATTAGGACAAAACATCTATATCCTACACTCATAATTTTAGCAAGTGGGTAATAATACATAGCATTATCACAAAACATCCTTATCCTACACATATAATTTTAGCTAAGCAAGGAAGATTCAAGGGTTGGAAATTTTCCACCTAAAAAGGCAAACCTATCATAATTGATAAAGACAAAAGAAAAAGGAAATGAATCCCTAAATCAAAGGGACCTTGTTCCTTATCTTAAGAACATATTATCATAATTTTCAAAATACAAATCTCCTTTTTCTATGCATATCTTGACTAAGGAAGAGGAAGACAAGAACATGAGTTGTTTGTTTTCCAAAAATTCAACCAAGTGCATCCTAATTATGATAAGGTAGACCCATGATTAAGAAAGATGAATTATTTGAAAGTCTATATAAGCAAAACCCACCCTTATAGCAGTAGAATTTCGTCCAAGTGAAGGAGAGAAAAATAGAAGCAAGATAGAGTGAGGAAAGGAGAGGAAGAAAGGAAGAAAGAGGAAGGAGAAGTCTAGACGACTAAGTGCTCCAGGTAAGTTTAACAATATTTCTTTTTGAAGAAAAGTTTTGAAACTTGTAATATTTATATGAGATTTTGATTTTAGGATTGGTCATGGATGTTGCTATATCATGTTACATATTATGTATGTTTGAATACTTAGGCTGGTGTAGATAGTTCTACATAGGTATGGCTATGGGTGGAAAACTTTTAAGCTTTTGTTTTTAAAATTCTGGGAAGAATCAGTAAGGAACTAAAACAAATGGTTAACATAACAAATGTAGATATATGTCTCACGGATTTTTAGCCACTGGAATCGTTCAATTTAGAGTTCATATGAGGTAGATATGGTCTGATTAGCATGCAAAGGTTAGAAAATGGTTAATCAGGGAAGAATATGTTAGGATAGCTTCTGTGTTTTAATTTCTGGGAACATTATATAGGGAATGAAAACAAATGGTTAACATAACAAATGTCGATTTATGTCTCACAAATTTTTCGCCACTAGAATCATTCAAATTAGGGTCCATATGAGGTGGATATGGTCTAATTAGTAAGCAAAGGTCAGAAAATAGATAATCAGGGAAGAATTTGTTAGGATAGCTTCTGTGTTTTAATTTCTGTTAACATTCTATAGGGAATTAAAATAAATTATTAACATAAAAATTATAGCTATATGTGTCACCGAATTTTAATCACTGGAATCACTCAATTTGGAATTCTCATGAGGGAGATATGGACAGATTAGTAGGTAGAGGTCAGAACTTACCGGAGAAGAAATAACCTGTACTTTGAGGGAGTAATATCACCATGATATCTTAATTTTTTTTCACTAAACTACTCAACATAATAGTTTTATTTAATTGTTGTATCTTTAAATTGACACCAAGATCACCTAAATTGGAGTTAAATTGAGGGAGTTATGCTCTGATTTGTAAGAGAATGTTAGATAGGATGAAAACCTGCATCAAGAAAATAAAGGAATAAAATTAATATTTGAAAAAGAAGAAGAATCTTATAAATGAAAATAATAAATGACTAGAAGATGCTATAGCCATTGCAAATGCATGAACTTCTTACCATTCTAAGTGTATAATTTTGACATAGAAATATTTTGATGAAACATTATGGTATGTGAGTATAATGAACATACTTGTTATTAAAATCATATTTTTGGCTATTAATGTAAAAAGAAAAGAAATAAGCACGGTCACATGGCGATCCGTGTGGTGCACCAGTAGGGGACGCCCTACCAATGGTTATGATTATGCTAATGAGAAAAGAAAGAGAAAGTGTGCCATGTCGGACGGAGCGAGAAAAACTTGTACCGGAGAGTAGAAAATACTCACTCTGACCGGGGTAGCTTGATATGAGAATAAACTGATAGTCATCATATGATATTCTGAAATTAGTAAATGTTCCCATACATGTCATTACTGTACGATTATCATGTAGATAGATAAAGTACATTCATATGACCAAAGATATTTGCTGTAGTTTATACAGATGAACATGACGTTATGAGCTATATTGATGATGATTTATTGTTGAACTTACTGAGATTTAAATCTCACTATATTTCCATGTCATGTTTAGAAAATTAATTATGCCAATTTTTCTATGGCTATGGCTTTTAGTGCACGTTGGATCAAGTTACTCTATGATGGGCATATCCAAAATAAAATGTTTTGTGGGCGAGTTGGTTCAGATCCCGATGAAGGTGCAACCACCTGTACCTATATCTCCGGAATTAGTCAACCAAAATAAATAAGATGTAGATATTTATGTGTTAAAATGTTGTATGTACGTTTTGATTAATGACGTGTATGTGAACTCTATATTGTATAATAATAAATAAAAAAGTTGTTACATAATTGGTATCAGAGCAGGTCGATCCTAGATGGTCAGTGGGTGGATAGTTATCTGAATCAATCTTATAGTGTCTTGAGTATGTTGTGGTTGTGCTGTGTAGGGGATCAATGATTTCATATAGGTAAGAAATTACTAGTGTTTCCTATCTATATGTCATGGTGGTGTTATGACTGCTGTTAAATATTTTTGAAACTAACTATTGGGCTTGATCACCTCAATAGCAGCATAACTTTGTTTTTGTCACAGTAGGAAATGGCACCACCAAGGAGGAATCTGATAAACAATGCGGAGGAAACCCTGCACAACCTTGCCACGGCAATTCGAGACTAGGTCACGACCACCAATCAAATTCTACAATACCTCCAAAATGCTAATAACCTGAATAGTGAGAATGGTGTTAATAACCGGATGGCAGGGAATGATAACGACATATCTGAGTTCCTAAAGACTAGACCACCTTGTTTTCAAGGTGGCTTTGGCCTAATTGTAGCTGAAAGTTGGATAAGGGAACTAGAGAAAATCTTTGAAGTGATGGGTTGTACTGAGGAGAAGCAAGTTATCTTCGCTGCATATATGCTGAAAGACGAAGCAAAATACTGGTGGTGTGGAATTAGAGAACTTTTAGCTCACCGGGGAAGGCAGATCACCTGGCAAGTGTTCAAAGACACCTTCTTGGAAAAGTACTTCATAAGTACTGTGCGAGCGGAGAAGGAGATTGAATTTCTCCAACTTAGACCGGGCAGCATGACCGTAGACCAGTACATCGCAAAGTTTGAGGAGTTGTCTACGTTCTCCTCTTATCTGCAATTTAACCCCGATGAAGCATGGAAGGCTGTTAAGTTCGAATCAGGATTGAATCCAGAAATAAGGAATGTTGTTGTAGCTATAGAGATAAGGGAGTTTGTACCTATGATAAATAAATGTAGACTCCTGGAGAAGAGCTTGAGGACAGTGGAAGATGAGAAACTAAGACGGAATTTCTGGAAAAGGAAGAACGGTTCACAAAACTCTGGCAGAAATGTTAGAGGAAAAGGAAAGGGTACTGGCAGTAGGCCAATGACTGCATGTCCCTGACCTTTCTAGTAAGACCTCACCCTAGTCAAGTGCAGTAAGTGCGGACGCATGCATGGAAATCGGCCATGCTACATGGGACAAGATGTTTGCTTTAATTGCGGACAGAAGGGTCATTTTGCAAGGAACTGCCCACAAAATTTGGGGAAGCAACCGGAACAAAAGCCTCAAGTGAAAGGAAGGGTTTTCAACCTGAACAACCAAGAGGTAACTCAATCCCCTAAAATGATCCAAGGTACATGCTATATCTATGGATTTTCTCTTATGGTGTTGTTTGACTCTGGTGCTAGTCATTCATTTATATCGAAAGAATGTATTAGGGAGCTTCAGTATCCTATTTCTAAAACCCCTACGGGAGAAAAGGTCTTGACTTGCTCTGTATGTAAGGACTGTCAGGTCACTATTCAGGAAAAAACTTTTTCTGTGGACCTCGTCTGTCTACCTTTAAAAGGTATTGATGTCATTCTAGGGTTAGACTGGATGTCTAGAAATCGGGTCTTGCTGAATTGTTGCAACAAGACCATTGAATTTCTACCTCCTACTTCCGAAGTGGAGATGCAGTTATTGATGCTTAATGCCAATCAAGTCAATAGGGAGTTGAAGAATGGAGTACTTGGATACATTCTCTTGTACTTATCAAATCTAGAAGTTAAACCGAAGCTCGATGAAATCCCAATAGCCAATGAGTTTCTTGAAGTATTTCCATCAGATATTCCAGGCTTACCTGCCAAGAGAGAGATAGAGTTTTCTATTGATCTATTGCCTGGGATAGGGCCTATCTCTTTTCCACCTTATAGTATGGCCTCGGAAGAACTACAGGAACTCAAGAAACAGTTGGAGGGACTGTTAGACAAGCAATTTGTTAGACCAAGTGTATCACCTTGGTGAGCTCCTGTGTTATTTGTTAAAAAGAAAGACGAGAGCTTAAGATTATGCATAGACTACAGACAGCTGAATAAAGTGACTATCAAAAATAAATACCCTCTCCCTAGGATAGATGACTTATTGGATAAACTAAAGGGAGCCTCTATCTTTTCTGAAATTGACTTGAGATCGGGATACCATTAAATTAGGATCAAGGAGGAGGATGTACCTAAAATAGCCTTCAGGACTAGGTATGGGCACTATGAGTTTCTCGTAATGCCCTTCGGGTTGACAAATGCACCTGCAATTTTCATGTATTACATGAATCGCATTTTTCGACCCTACCTAGATCAATTTGTGGTAGTATTCATTGATGACATCTTAATATATTCTAAGAGTGAGAAATAACATGAACAACATCTCTGAATCGTGCTACAAGTGTTGAAAGAGAAAAACTTGTATGCCAAATTGGAGAAGTGTGAATTTTGGTTGTCAGAGGTAAAATTTCTCAGATATGTCATTTCTAATAAAGGGGTAGCTGTAGACCTTAGTAAGATGGAAGCAGTAATTCAATGGGAAAGACCAAAGATGGTTATAAAAGTTAGAAGTTTCTTGGGTTTGGTAGGATACTACAGGAGGTTTATACAAAACTTCTCTCATATAGCCTTACCATTGACTAAATTAACCAGGAAGGGAAGTCCTTTCAAATGGATTGATCAATGTGAAACTAGTTTCTAGGAGCTTAAAACAAAATTGACCATTCCTCCTATTTTAATTATTCCATACCCCACAGGACATTTTGAAGTGTATAGTGATGCTTCAAAGAAAGGCCTAAGGTGTGTGCAAATGCAAGATAAGAGAGTAGTTGCTTACGTCTCTAGACAACTAAGACCCCACAAAGGAACTATCCAACCCATGATCTTGAATTGGTGGCAGTGGTGTTTGCTTTAAAGATTTGACGACACTACTTATATGGAGCAACCTTTGAAGTATATTGTGATCACAAGAGCCTTAAATATCTCTTTGATCAAAAGGAGTTAAATATAAGGCAACGAAGATGGGTGAAATTTCTCAATGACTATAAATTTGAGATAAAGTATCATCCAGTAAAAGCAAATGTTGTAGCTGATGCTCTGAGTCAGAAATCTCTACACATAGGTCAGATGATGATGTATGAGATGCAGATGCTAAAGGAGTTTCGAAATTTGAAGCTGGACACTACTTTTTCCTCAAAGAAGCTAATCATTAATGGTTTAAGTATAGGGTGTGACCTTAGAGCCCAGATCAAAGAGGCTCAAACTCACGACCAATACTTACAGGATCATAAAGATAAAGGCAATTTTTCTGTCATGGAAGATGGAGTAATCGTGTATCAAGGAAGGATTTGTGTCCCTCAAGAACGAGAGTTAAGGACTAAGATCCTGCAAGAAGTGCATCAGAGTAAATATATTGTCCATCCTCTATACACTAAAATGTACCGGGACTTAAAGAGGATGTATTGGTGGCCAGGGATGAAAAAGGATATTGCTGAGTTCGTGGTGAAATGTCTCATTTGTCAAAAGGTAAAAGTAGAGCATCAAAATCCAGCGGGATTTTTACAACCTCTTGAGATCCCTAAATGGAAATGGGACAGTATCTCTATGGACTTTGTTGTAGGTTTACCTAAGACTTCAGTAGGACATGACTCTATTTGGGAAATAGTTGATAGATTAACCAAATCTGCTCACTTTCTGCCCATAAAAATTAACTTTTCACTGGAAAAATTGGCCCAGTTGTACGTTTAGGAAATAGTTAGACTACATGGAATTCCCTTAAATATCGTTTCTGATAGAGATCCAAGGTTTACATCGTGGTTTTGGAAGGCGTTGCAAGAAGCTTTTGGAACCCAGTTGTGGTTTAGTACTGCCTCTCAACCTTAAACTGATGGGCAGATGGAACGAACCATTCAAACTCTAGAAGACATGTTAAGGGCCTGTGTGATAGAGCAAGGTAAATGATAGGATAAGTACCTACCTTTAGTAGAGTTTTCTTATAATAATAGTTACCACTCCAGTATTAAGATGGCCCCCTACGAACCTTTATACAGTAGGAAGTGTCGATCTCCACTATGCTAGTTTGAGGTAGGAGAAAAGTACTTGTTGGGTCCTGATCTAGTTCAACAAACCACTGAACAAACCAGGATTAAACGAGACAAAATGCTCATAGCTCAGAGTCGGCAAAAGAGTTACTATGATAAGAGACATAGACCTCTAGAGTTTGAGGACGGAGACCATGTATTTCTAAAACTTTCCCCGACCACTGGAGTTGGTAGGTCTCTCAAGACCAAAAAGTTAAATTTGTGATTTTTGGGACCTTGCCAAATTCTGAAGAAAGTAGGGACGTCAGCATATCAAGTTGCTCTCCCACCTAATTTGTCCAACTTGCATAATGTCTTCCGTGTATCACAGCTTCGGAAGTATCTTCCAGACTCCTCACATGTGATAAGAGATGAACCAATCCAAATAAAGGAGAACATGACATACCAGCTAGTACCGACATCTATATTGGACACTGACGTGAAGCAATTGCAGAACAAAACTATTCCCCTGGATAAGGTGTTATGGGAAGGTTTGACTCCAGAAGAAGCAACTTGGGAGCTAGAAGAAGTCATGAAGAAAAAATATCCAAAATTGTTCTTATTAGGTAATTTCTAAAATTTTGAGGACAAAATTTCTTTTAGGGGGAGAGAAATGTAACATCCTTAATTTCGTTTCATGTATTAATACAAGTACAAAAGTATTCAAAGTAACATCCCTAATTTCGTTTTTTTATTGATGAAGGTACATAAATATTTAATTAAGATAATAAAATTTATTAGATAATTTTTAGATATCTAAGGAAATATAATCCTTAGAAATTCTTCACCTTACGTGTATGCATAGAAATGTTTTAACATTAATGGAATAGGTAAAGAGAGAAAACCTAAGAGGAAATATTAGAAATAAACATGTTAACGAAAGGTGAAATTCTTGGGTAAGGAAAATAAATTTTTGTGAAGTAAGTAAAGGTATTAAAATTTCAAGAAGATTGGATTACGGTAATTTTTCCTAATTTAAAAGTTAAAGTTACTAAGGTTAGTATCTCCACCCATAAATTGGGTTTTCACTTATGGACACTTCATATAGAGTTTTTCAACTTCACATGAATTTTTAGCAAGCCAATAGGATAGCCCAAGGAAGAAATAAAACATAGACTTGGACTAGGATATAGAAATTGGACCGGTAGCCCAAAAATCATGAAAATGTGACTAAGCCCATTATGAAACGTAGAATTCTAACCAAAATAAAGAAGATGGGCAAGAATGAGCCCAAACTCAAGAGGAAAAATAAAAATAAAATAAAGTGATGAAATAATGCTGTAATCAAGATTAGGTTACATGGCATTAAGCCAAAAATTTAGCAAGTGGTGTGATATCCTACATTCATAATTTTAGCAAGTGGTACGGTAATACATGGCATTAGGACAAAACATCTTATATCCTACACTTATAATTTTAACAAGTGGGTAATAATACATAGCATTATGACAAAACATCCTTATCCTACACAAATAATTTTAGCTAAGCAAGGAAGATTCAGGGGTTGGAAATTTGTCACCTAAAAAGGCAAACCTATCATAATTGATAAAGACAAAAGAAAAAGGAAATGAATCCCTAAATCAAAGGGACCTTGTTCCTTATCTTAAGAACATATTATCATAATTTTCAAAATACAAATCTCTTTTTCCACTGCATATCTTGACTAAGAAAGAGGAAGACAAGAACATGAGTTGTTTGTTTTCCAAAAATTCAACCAAGTGCATCCTAATTGTGATAAGGTAGACCCATGATTACGAAATTTGAATTATTTGATAGTCTATATAAGCAAAACCCACCCTTATAGCATTAGAATTTCTTCTAAGTGAGGGAGAGAAAAATAGAAGCAAGGTAGATTGAGGAAAGTAGAGGAAGAAAGGAAGAAAGAGGAAGGAGAAGTCTAGACGACTAAGTGCTCCAGGTAAGTTTAACAATATTTCTTTTTGAAGAAATTTTTTGAAACATGTAATATTTATATGAGATTTTGATTTTATGATTGGTCATGGATGTTGCTATATCATGTTACATATTATGTATGTTTGAATACTTAGGCTGGTGTAGATAGTTCTGCATAGGTATGGCTATGGTGGCAAACTTTTAAGCTTCTGTTTTTAAAATTATGGGAAGCATCAGTAAGGAAATAAAACAAATGGTTGACATAACAAATGTAGATCTATGTCTCACGGATTTTTAGCCACTGGAATAATTCAATTTAGAGTCCATATGAGATAGATATGGTTTGATTAGTATGTAAAGGTCAAAAAATGGTTAATCAGGGAAGAATATGTTAGGATAGCTTCTGTATTTTAATTTTTGCGAACATTCTATAGGGAATTAAAACAAATGTAGACCTATGTCTCATGGATTTTTAACCACTGGAATCATTCAATTTAGAGTCCATATGAGGTGGATGTGGTCTGATTAGTAAGCAAAGGTCAGAAAATTGATAATTAGGGAAGAATATGTTAGGATAGCTTCTGTGTTTTAATTTATGGGAACATTCTATAGGGAATTAAAATAAATGATTAACATAATTATTATAGCTATATGTGTCACAAAATTGTATCCACTGGAATCACTCAAGTTGGAATTCTTATGTGGGAGATATGGACAGATTAGTAGGTAGAGGTCAGAACTTATCCGAGAAGAAATAACCTGTACTTTAAGGGAGTAATATCACCATGATATCTTAACTTTTTTGCTAAACTACTCAACATAATATTTTAGATAATTGTTGTATCTTTAAATTGACACCAAGATCACCTAAATCGGAGTTAAATTGAGGGAGTTATGCTCTGATTAGTAAGAGAATGTCATAAATGAAAATAATAAATGACTAGAAGATGCCAATGCATGAACTTCTTACCATTCTAAGTGTATAATTTTGACATAGAAATATTTTGATGAAACATTATGGTATGTGAGTATAATGAACTTACTTGTTATTGAAAACATATTTTTGGCTATTAATGTAAAAAGAAAAGAAATAAGCACGGTCACATGGCGATCCGTGCGGTGCACCAGTAGGGGACGCCCTACTAACGGTTATGATTATGCTAATGAGAAAAGAAAGAGAAAGTGTGCCATGTCGGACGGAGCGAGGAAATCCCATACTGGAGAGTAGAAAATACTCACCCTGACCGGAGTAGCTTGATATGAGAATAAATTGATAGTCATCATATGATATTCTGAAATTTGTAAATCTTGCCTTACATGTCATTACTGTACGATTATCATGTACATAGATAAAGTACACTCATGTGACCAAAGATATTTGTTGTAGTTTATACAAATGAACATGACGTGATGAGCTATATTGATGATGATTTATTGTTGAACTTACTGGGATTTAAATCTTGCTATATTTCCATGTCATGTTCAGAAAATTAGTTATGCAGATTTTTCTATAGCTATGGCTTTTAGTGCACGTTGGATCGAGTTACTCTATGATGGGCATATCCTAAATAAAATATTTGTGGGCAAGTTGGCTCAGATCCCATTGAATGTGCAACCACCCGCACCTGTATCTCCGGAATTGGTCAACCATAACAAATAAGATGTAGATATTTATGTGTTAAAATGTTGTACGTACGTTTTGATTAATGACGTGTATGTGAACTCTATATTGTATAATAATAAATAATAATAAAACAAAATTTATTACAAGAGGAGCATCATAAGATAATTTTTTGCTTAGGAAATACCTCTAGGAGAAAATTTTTTCCTAAGAGGAGATCTAAATGGACATGTAGGGAGTGTATCTAAATGATATAAAGGTATACATGGAGGTTTTGGGTTAGGGGAAGTAAATGAAGACGGTAAAACTATCTTAGATTTTCTTTAGCCTTTAACTTTATAATAGCAAACACTTGCTTTAAGAAGTGGGTAGAACATCTTATCACGTACAAGAGTGGAACAACAAGCTCTCAAATAGATTTCTTCATGGTGAGGAAACTAGATAATTTTTTTTGTACATATTGCAAAGTCATACCTAGAGAAAGTTTGGCTACCCAATACAGAGTTTTAGTTTTAGACATACAAGTTAAAAGAAGAGTTAAATGAAAGAGTAAGAAAATGGTTTCAAGAATTATGTGGTAGCATTTGAAGAATGAATAACAAATAAGCTTTCAAAGAAGGTTGGAGAATGATGGGTTTTAGGAAGTTCAGGGAAATGCTAACGATATATAGGACAAGGCGGCCGAAGGGATCAGGAAAATAACAAAAGAGATACTTAGAGAATCAAAAGGCGTTAGACTAAAGGGTAAAGAATCTTGGTGGTGGGATGCATATATACAAAATAAGACTAAGGTTACAAGGGAGTGTTATAATGCATAAAACTTATGTAAAGATAATGATAAATGGGAAAAATATAAAGATGCTAAGAAAGACGTTAAGAAGGCTGCGAGTGAAGCGAGATCTAGAGTTTTTGAAGGGCTATATCTATCTTTAGGAACTAAGGATGGTGAAAGAAAATTTTTTAGGCTTACTAAGGGTAAGGAAAGATAGATAAGACACCTAGACCAAGTGAAATATATTAAAGATGAAGAAGGTAATTTCTTGGTAAGAGATCAAGATATCCAAGCACAATGGAAGAGTTACTTTTAAGGGTTTTTTAAGGAAGGACATGAGTTGATCTATTACTCTGATAGATTAAATATTACAGAGGATGACCATAATTATACCTTTTACCATAGAATTCAAAAGCTTGAAGTAGAAAAGGATTTGAAGAGAATAGAAAATAGCAAACCAATAGGACCTGATAATATACTTATTGAGGTATGGAAAGGTCAGGGCAAGAAAGGCATGAGTTGGCTAATTAAGTTGTTTAATGTGATAATGAGATCTAAGAAAATTCCAGATGAATGGAGAAGTTCTTTAATCCCTATCTATAAAAATAAGAGGGACATACAGAATTGTACTAATTATAGGGGGATTAAATTCATGAGCCATACTAAAAAGTTATGGAAGAAGGTCATTGAGCAAAGATTAAGATAAGAAACTCAAGTCACGGAGAAACAATTTGATTTCATGCTAGGCAGGTTAACCATAGAAGCAATTTACTTACTATGGAGATTGATAGAAAGATATCAAAGAAATAAAAAAGATCTACATATGGTTTTTATTGATGTGGAAAAGGCATATGATAGAATGTTGAGAGAGGTTTTATTGAAGGCTTTGGAGAAGAAAGGAGTAAGTGTTGCCTATATTGAAGTAATCAAAGATATGTATGATAGGATCACAACTTGTATGATAACACAAAATGGATACACAAAGAATTTTTCTACAATTATAGGACTACATCAAGGGTCATCTCTAAGTTTAAATCATTTTAATTTGATTTTCGACACAATTACTGAACATATACAAGATTTGGGGCCTCGATATATGATTTTTGTAGATGATATAGTCTCAGTAGGTGAATTGAAAGAGGAAATAAATAAGAAGTTAGAGTCATGGAGACAAACTTTGGAAAACACATGGATTTCTTATAATTAGAAATAAAACAGAATATATGAAATGTAATTTTAGTAAAAGGCGAACAAATACAAATTTAGAAGTAAAAATTGAAGACTATTTATTAAAACAAGTCACAAGTTTTAAATATCTTTGGTCCATTATACAAAATGACTGTGAAATAAAGGAGAATGTAAACCATAGGATTCAAGTAAGATCAATAAAATAGAGGAAGACTTCGGGTGTCATTTGTGATAGAAAAGTATCGCTCAAAGTTAAAGTAAAATTATACCATATAGCTATAAGACTTGCTATATTGTATAGTACTAAATGTTGGGGGTTAAAAGAAAACATGAAGATAAACTCAATATCAAAGATATAAGAATGTTGGGTTATATGTGTGGTCACACTAAAAGAGATATAATTAGAAATGAGTTCATTTGAGAGAAAGTTGGGGTAGCAACCTATTGTGGAGAAGATGGTGGAATCTCGTTTGAGAAGAGTATATCATATTAAAAGTAGTCCGATAGTTAGAGATAGAGGGAGGCCAAAGAAAATAATAGGTAAAACTATTAAGAAAGATTTAACAATTAATAATATATCTATTGATCTCATTTATAATAGGTCACTGTAGCATCATTTGATCTATGTAGCTAAGCCTAGGGAAAAGGCTTGGTTGTTGAATCTTAAGGCCAAAATGTTGCATTTTGGCTTATGGGCTCCCTTCTTGCCAAAACCTAGTGTTTTATTTAGTGAGGAACATTGAAGTTCCTTCAATGTGGAAGTCTGAATTGTTTTAAAATTTAAATAATTTTTTTAAATTACAAAAACAAATTTTTCCATAAGTAATTTTATTCCAATTCAAACAAAAGTAGGTAATCTTTAAATAAACTTTTTCTCTTCATAATTTTAAACTTATTTAAACTCAAAAGACACCATTTCCTCTCTACAATTATAAATTTATTCCTACCTCAATCTTGAAGAATAAGGCAAATTATTAGAGTTCACTACTTCATTTTAGTTTTTTAAAGTCCAAGAATTTATGATTTTCGAGCTAATTATGTCTTTTTAAGACTTATAGTTAATTATGTTTAAAATTATTAAGATAAATATATTATTTTAAGTATTTTGTTTATGTTATCTACTTACTTATATTTTATTATATTTTTAAGTTATTTTTTAATGTGTTCTTGAATCTTATTATTCAATACAATTCATGATTTGAAAATAAATTATTCGATTCATGATTTGAATTGCAATTTGACTACTATATCCTATTGTATTAACTATTTTCAGAGTTTGTTTTATCAAGAGTAAAAAGAATCTATAACAAAAAAAGGGCATACGGCTCATTCTTACTCCAAGATCACATAATGCTTTGTCAATCTGCATCTCTCCAATGGTACAAGGGATAGCAAAGCTTCTAGGGTCCTTAAGCTCAAGAGGCATCTTATTCTGAATCAGTGCACTACATTACTCTGTTAATGCCACTGTAGCATGCTCCTCAATATTCCTCTTATTTAAGATGATCTCTTTCAAGAACTTTCCATATCAGGGCATTTGAGAGATGGCTTCCAAGAAAGGGATGTTAATGTGCAGCTTGTTTAACACATCCCAAAATTTTCCATATTGGTTCTCTAACCTAGCTTTAGCCAATCTATGTGGAAAGGGCACTGGTGGCTAATAGAGTTTAGGAGCCATATACTTAGGATATTCTTCTCTCTTTTCTTCTCCTTTTGATTCTCCCTCCTTTTCTTTTTTAGATTCAACCTGGGGATCCTATTTCTTTTCCACCCCTTTACCTTCTGGCTCATTCAATTACTTACCACTCCTCAAGGTAATAACATTACAATGCTTTCTAGGGTTCTTAGGTTGGCTAGGGAACTTACCAATGTTCCTATTTGGTGAGCTACCTCGTTGTGATATTTGTGTCTCTAACATCTTATTGTGAGTAGCAAGAGAATCAACCTTAGAGGCTAAATCTTTTAGAGCCTCATTTGTAATGACTATTTTTTTAGGTGATTACGCATCAAACAACATCCATTCAAAAAGAGATGCATCTTATATATATAGCAGCATATACACACATGGTACTAAGCATACATCCCAAAAGGCAAAGTACCATATGGTTACATCAAAACAATGGGGTTATCCCATTTACATCATCAGAATATATATATATATAACTATGGTCCTACGACCCCTTTTCCCTGTCCATCACCGCTAGGGTACTGTTGGTGGAGGAGGTGGCCCAGGTGCAGGAACCTCTACCATGTTAATGACCAGGATGTTCACTATCATTGTGAACTATCCCAGGTAGGGGATGTGTGGAGCTCTAATAAGATAGTCAGCATAACGAACGACATTTTACTTATCTAAACATAACACCATAAAATATAGTAAGATATAAAATCCTAGTAAGATCAACATCCAGCATAATATAAGTGTAATAGAAAACTTATGGTGTTATGTTCAGTTGTATAAATTACAGAAAATATTTTCTCTTTTGTACAATAAAAGTATAGTAAATACATGTAGGCTTTTTATAGGTTATGCATTAATATCACGCAATTATAGCAAACTATGTATTAACAAGATACATGTACATTGCTCATAGTGGCTCATCATTTGATAATTTCTCAATTTTCAAACCCCAATGTAGTGTGAGTCTTACCCCTATAGCTACTCACCCACCATTGAGTGCCTTGGTCAGAGCAGTCCTTCCCACATTAACCACTCTAGGCTATAGGGCGTCCTCTATCCCAGTACTGTATCACAGTCACGACCCTTTATTCACCTTACCTCTGTAAGGTGCCGCATGCCGTCGAGTCACCTTAGTAGAATAAGGGTCATCCTAAACTTGTCAGTCTCCTCAATACAATAAGAGAGACACATGTTGCAAAGACACCCTACTTTAGAGAAGATCATTCTGACCATTAGTTGCCTCAATATAGTAAGGGTGACAATTGTTGTCAAGCCACCCTGCTTCAGAGAGGGTCCTCCTAACCATGCTCATGTCTTTTACATGTTTTTCCAGCCACTTGTCTCAACAAAGAGCATACATAACAATAAATATCATGAGCATAGTCCACATTTATTCTCATGCATGCCATGACAACTCATCATATAACATAAGTAAACTTACATGCTCTTGCATCATTCCATAATATTCACACATCATTTACCCACTTATTGTTGTACATAAAAGTGATCTATAGCATTCACGCATCATTCCTTCATGCTTTCATAATCAATTCATGATGCGTTCCTCTATGTCAAGAAACGGAATGTTTGGCAAAAGCAAGGATCGTCTTGAAAATTCAATAGATGTTTGATCACCACGAGTTGCCTCCATAAGATTGGATTCAGTTCTTTGCATAAGAACTAAGGGAAGCTCTCACTTCAGGAGAAAACTCAATCTTTATTAATCATCAAAATCTGTCTTTTTTCTCTTACTCTCAATTTTGGCTTTACTATCTTTCTTCTCTTTTTCTTGCTCACATCTCTCAACCTCTCTTTCTTTTCTCTCACTATCAATTTTGGCCATACTATCTTTCTTCTCTTCTTGTTGTGTTTCTCTCAACTTACACTCTATTGTAATCCTCACTTGATCAGCAAAAGCCTCAACTGGCTTTAGGGGTGTTAGAACAAAAGTTCGATTATGCATGGTCAATGTATATCGATTCTTGTAGCCATCATAATTAACCCTTCTATCAAATTTCCATGGACGTCCCAACAACAAGTGTCTAGCATGCATTGGTACTACATCACAAAGCACCTCATCTTTGTAGTTACCAATAGAAAAGATACCAAAACCTGATTTGTTACCCATATCTCTCCACTATCATTCAACCATCTTAGCTTATATGGCTTAGGTGTTTTAATGTGGGTAGACCTAATTTATCAACCATCAAGGTACTAGCTACATTAGTTTAACTCCTGTAACATCCTTAATTTCATTTCTTTTATTGATAAAAGTACATAAAAATTTAATTAAGAAAATAAAATTTATTAGACAATATTTTAAATATCTAAGGAAACATAATCCTTAGAAATTCTTCACCTTATGTATATGCATAGAAAATGTTTCTAACATTAAGAGAACAAATAAAGAGGGAAAACCTAATAGGAAAGAAATTAGAAATAACATACTAAAGAGATGCAAAATTCTTGGATAAGGAAGATAAATTTTTAGAAACAAGTAAAGGTCTTAAAATTTCAAGAACCTTGAATTAGGGTAATTTTTCCTAATTCAAGAACTAGAGTTACTAAGTTTAAAATCTTTACCCATACATTGGGCTTTTACCTATGGACACTTCAAATAGAGTTTTTCCACTTCACATAAGTTTCTAGCAAGCCCATTGGATAACCTAAATAAGAAATAAAACATAGACTTGTACTAGGATATAGTAATTGGACCAATAGCCCAAAAATTATGAAAATGTGACCAAGCCCACCAAGAAAGGTAGAATTTTATCCAAAGCAAAGAAAATGGGTAGGAATAAGCCCAAATCCAAGAGGAAAAATAAAATAAAATAAATTAGGTGATGATATAATAATGTAATAATAAAGATTAGGTTACATGGCATTAAGACAAAAATTTAGCAAGTGGTGTGATTCTACATTCATCATTTTGGCAAGTGGCATGATAATACAAGGCTTTAGGACAAAAACATCTATATCCTACACTCATAATTCTAGCAAGTGGTATGATAATACATGGCATTAGGACAAAACATTCCTATCCCACACAAATAATATCAACCAAATAATGGAGATTCAAGGGCTAGAAATTTGCCACCTAAAAAGGCAAATCTATCATACTTGTTTAAGACAAAAGAAAATGGAAAAGAATCCCTAAATCAAAGGGACCTTGTCCCTTATCTTAAGAACATATCATCATAATTTTCAAAATACAAATCTCCTTTTCCTATGCATATCTTGACTAAGGAAGAGGAAGACAAGAACATAAGTTGTTTGTTTTCCAAAAATTCAACAAAGTGTATCCTAATTGTGATAAGGTAGACCCATGATCATGAAAGGTGAATTATTTGGTGGTTTATATAAGAACACCCACCCTTACAACATTATAATTTCGTCCAAGTGAGGGAGAGGAAAAATAGAAGCAAGGTAGAGTGAGGAAAGGAGAGGAAGAAAGGAAGAAAGAGGAAGGAGAAGTCTAGGGGACTAAGTGCTCCAAGTATGTTTAACAATATTTATTTTTGAAGAAAACTTTTGAAACTTATAATATTTATATGAGATTTTGATCTTAGAACTTTTATGATTGGTCATGATGTTGATATATCATGTTACATATTGATCTTGCATGTGATGTATGTTTGAATACTTAGGATGGTGTAGATAGTTCTGCATGGGTATGGGTATGGGTGGCAGAATTCTTAGCTTCGGTGTTTTAATTTCTGGGAACAATTTATAAGGAATTAAAATAAATGGTTAACATATGAATTATATATATATGTGGCATGGAGTTTTAGCCACTGGAATCATTCAATTTAGAGTTCATATGAGGAAGATATGTTCCGATTAGTAAGCAAAGGTCAGAAAATGGTTCATCAGGGAAGAATATGTTAGGATAGCTTCTGTGTTTTAATTTCTGAGAATTATCTGTATGGAATTAAAATAAATAGTTCACATAAGAATTAAAGATATATGTATCATGGATTTTTAGCCACTTGAATCATTCAATTTGGAGTCCATATGAGGACGATATGAGCTTATTAGTAGTCAAAGGTCAGAAAATGGTTCATCAGGGAAGAATATGTTAGGACACCTTATGTATTTTAATTTATGGAAATTATCTGTATGGAATTAAAATAAATGGTTAACATAAGAATTATAGATATGTGTGTCACGGATTTGAATCCACTGGAATCACTCAAGTTTGAGTCCATATGAGGTAGATATGGTCCGATTAGTAGGTAGAGGTCAGAACCAATCCGAGAAGAAATAACCTATACATTTAGGGAGTAATATCACCTTGAGTTCTTAATATTTCTCTATAATGTTCAACATAATAGTTTTAGATAATTGTTTTATCTTGAAATTGACACCAAGATCACCTACATCAGAGTTAAATTGAGGGAGTTATGCTCTTATTAGTAAGAGAAGGTTAGATAGGATGAAAACCTGCATCAAGAAAATAGAGAAATAAAATTAGTATTTAAAAAAGAAGATGAATCTTAATAAATGACTAGTATAGCCATAGCAATTGCCATTGTATGAACTTCTTACCATCTTAAGTGTGAAATTTTGACATGGAAATATTTTATAAAGTGATATTTGAAATGGTTATGTTCATGGCATGATTACCAATGATTTTTGGTAATAATTATATTTTGATGAACATACTTGTTATTGAAAGCATATTTTTGGCTATCATTGTGAAAAGAAAAGAAATGAGCACGGTCACATGGCAATCTGTGTGGTGCACCAGTATGGGACGCCCTACCAACGGTTATGATTATGATTATGAGAAAGGAAAGAGAAAGTGTGCCATGTCGGACGGAGCGAGAAAAGCCTGTACCGGAGAGTAGAGGATACTCACCCTAAACGGGGTAGCTTGAAATGAGAATAAGTTGTTGGCCATCATATGATATTCTAAAAATAGTTACTCTTGTCATACATATTATTACTGTATGATTCTTATGTGCATAGATATAATACATTCATGTGACCAAAGATATTTTCTGTAGTTTATACAGCTGAACATGATGTGATGAGCTATATTGATGATGATTTTTTGTTGAACTTACTGGGATTTAATTCTCACTATATTTCCATATCATGTTCAGAAAATTAGTTATGCAGATTTTTCTATAGCTCTGGGTTTTAGTGCACGTTGGATCGAGTACTTTATGTTGGGCAGATTCCAGAAGCAAATAAAATGTTTGTGTCGAGTTGGCTTCGATCCCGGTGAAGGAGCAACCACCCGCACCTGTATCTCCAGAATTGGTCAACCAGAATAAATAAGATGTAGATTTTTATGTGTTTGATATGTTGTATGTATGTTTTGATTAATGACATGTATGTGAACTCTGTATTGTATAAATTAAATAAATGTTATATTGAGTTAAGTTGTAACGAGGTAATAACTTCATTGTATTTTTTTTAAAAAAAATTTAATACTTAAATGGAGTTGTTACATAATTGGTATCAGAGACGGTCGATCTTAGATGGCCAGTGGGTGGATGGTTATCTGAATCGATCTTATAGTGTCTTGAGTATGTTGTGGTTGTGCTGTGTAGGGGATCAGTGATTCATATAGGTAAGAAATTACTAGTGTGTCATATCTATATGCCGAGGTGGTGGTTATGACTGCTATTAAATATTTTTAAATTAACTATTGGGCTTGATCACCTCAATGCCATAGTAGGAAATGGCACCACCAAGGAGGAATCCAGCAACCAATGCAGAGGAAACCCTGCACAACCTGGCTATGGCAATTCGAGACCAAGTCATGACCACCAACCAAATTTTACAACATCTCCAGAATGCTAATAACACAAATGTTGAGAATGGTGCTAACAACCAGATGGCTGGAAAAGATAATGGCATATCCGAGTTCCTGAGGACTAGACCACCTTGTTTCTAAGGTGGCTATGACCCAATGGTAGCCGAAAGGTGGATAAGGAAAGTAGAGAAAATCTTTGAAGTGATGGGCTGTACTGAGGAGCAGCAAGTTATTTTTGCTGCATATATGTTAAAGGATGAAGCAGAATACTGGTGGCGTGGAGCTAGAGAACTTTTAGCTCATCAGGGAAGACAGATCACCTGGCAAGTGTTCAAGGACATTTTTTTTGAAATGTACTTTCCAAGTACTGTATGGGCAGAGAAAGAGATCGAATTTCTCCAACTCAGGCAAGGCAGCATGACTGTGAACCAGTATATCGCAAGGTTCGAGGAGCTGTCTAAGTTCTCCTCTTATCTGCGATATAACCCAGATGAAGCATGGAAGGTGGTTAAGTTTGAAGCGGGACTAAACCCGGAGATAAAGAATGTTGTTATAGCTATGGAGATTAGGGAGTTTATACCTCTAATAAATAAATGCAGACTCATAGAAAAGAGTTTAAGGGCAGTGGAGGATGAGAAGAAAAGGTGAAATCTATGGAAGAGGAAGAAAAATTTTCCCAACCTTGGAAAGAACGTGAGAAGAAGTGGATATGGAGCTGGTAAGAGGCCATTGACTACGGCTCCTAGACCTTTTCAACAAGACCTCGCCCCAGTCAAGTGCGCTAAGTGCGAACGCATGCATGGTAACCGACCATGCTACATGGGACAAGATGTCTGCTTCAATTGCGGACAGAAGGGACATTTTGCGAGAAACTGCCCACAGAATGTGGGGAAGCAGTCAGAACAGAGGCCTCAGTTGAAAGGAAGGGTTTTCACCCTGAGCGGCCAAGAGGCAGCTCAATCTTCTGAAATGATTCAAGGTACATGCTATATCTATGGATTTACTCTTATAGTGTTATTTGACTCTGGTGCTAGTCATTCATTTATATCGGAAGAATGTATTAGGAAGTTTCAGTTTCCTATTTCTAAAACTCCCTATGAGCTATCCGTAGTAACCCCAACAAGGGAACGAGTATTAACTTGCTCTGTATGTAAAGACTGTCAAGTCACCATCCAGGAGAAAACTTTTTCTGTAGACCTCGTCTATTTACCTTTAAGAGGTATTGAGGTCATTCTAGGGTTAGACTGGATGTCTAGAAATTGAGTCTTGTTGAATTGTTGTAACAAGATCGTTGAATTTCTACTTCCTACTCCGAAAGAGGAGGTCCAGTTATTGATGCTAAATGCCAATCAAGTTAATAAGGAGTTGAAGAATGGAATACTTGGATACATTCTCTTGTATTTATCAAACCTAGAAGTCGAATCAAAGCTTGAAGAAATCCCAATAGCCAACGAGTTTCCTCAGGTATTTCCATTAGATATTCCAGGCTTACCTCCCAAGAGAGAGATAGAGTTCTCTATTGATCTCCTACCTAGGACAGAGCCTATCTCTATTGCACCATATCGAATGGAACTATAGGAACTTAAGAAACAGTTGGAGGAGCTATTAGACAAGCAATTCATTAGACCGAGTGTATCACCTTGGGGAGCTCCTGTATTATTTGTTAAGAAGAAAGACGGGAGCTTGAGACTATGCATAGATTACAGACAGCTGAATAAGGTGACTATAAAAAACAAGTACCCTCTCCCTAGGATAGATGACTTATTGGATCATTTGAAGGGAGCCTCCATCTTTTCTAAAATTGACTTAAGGTCAGGATATCATCAGATTAGGATCAAGGAGGAGGACGTACCAAAAATGGCCTTCAGGACTAGGTATGGGCACTATGAGTTTCTCTTAATGCCCTTCGGGTTGACGAATACACCTGCAATTTTCATGGATTACATGAATCGCATTTTTCGACCCTACCTAGATCAATTTGTTATAGTGTTCATTGATGACATCTTGATATATTCTAAGAGTGAGAAAGAACATGAACAACATCTCTGAATCGTGCTGCAAGTGCTGAAAGAGAAAAAATTATATGCCAAATTGGAGAAGTGTGAATTTTGGCTTTCCAAGGTAAAGTTTCTCGGACATGTTGGTGCGCACTGTCGCAGGCACGCCCAAATTAAAACCTTACCTCAACACTAACCTGTAGTAGTGGGAGTAAGGGTCGATCCCACAGAGACTGGAATTACCTTATGTGATTCAGAAAGGGGGGATTGAGAGTCGCAATTAAAATTAAGTAAACAATAGCAAAAATAATTGAGAGAAAGTGATTAATGAGAAAAGCGTTGGTTTTGGTCGATATTCACCATCAAGGGATTGCATTGATCATTGACAAAATTATCAATCTTAAACCAAATATCTATCATTGGGATTCTATCCCAGTTCCTCCTTAAGCCTAGTAAATTAATGACAATCGCACTAATTATACTCTAATTAACAAGCAATCCTTTAGCACATCGGTAAAGCATAACTTATTAACCGCATGAAGAACAAGAGAAACTAATAGAGCTAAACGAATACAAGCACATCGGTTATATTCAATTTAGTTGATATTCATCATAGGGTTAACGATTTATAATCCAAAATCCTTAATCCTATTTGCTTCACGAATCAAGTAATAAAAGCTTTGTTCAAAACCTAATTCAGCAGCTACACATACAATATACTAGTAGGCCTCCTAGCAATCACATGCATAATATTAAGAAAACAAGAACAGATGAATAAACAATACTTGGTTAAGATTGAATGCAATGAAATCAAATCCGTATCTCACAATGACATCAAATCCCTTGAGGTTTCAATCTCCCTCAACCAACTAAAGAAAATTAGCCGCGCAGGGCCTTAGAAAACTAAACAAGAAGTAAAGAAAAGAGTTGAGAACTTGAATGAATTCTTTGCTGAATGAATGGATGCCTTCTCTGCTTACTTTCCTTCCCTTTTATCGATTCAACCCTCCTAGTCGAAGTAGGAAAGTTTTTTTTGTCAAATCTCCATCAATTGGGCTTCAAATCAGGCGAAAAAACCCTAAAATCGCGACTTTCGGAGCGGCGGCGCCGCGGCTCATAAGTTCAGCGCCGTGGCACTGCGAAACTTCATCCACGGGTTGCCGCGGCGTACCCATGCAGCGCCGCGGCGCTCGTGGTTCTGGGGCAAGGGCGCCGCGGCTCCAATAACCAGCGCCGCGGCGCTACGAGACATCAATGACGGGCCGCTGTGGCGCTGTATTGTAAGCGCCGCGGCGCCTAGAAAATGCCAGATTTTGCCAAAGTGCCGAACACAAAAGTTGTAGCTCTATGTTTCTTCTTTCCATAGCCGCTAGAATCAGCTCAATTGGAGCTAAAATGAGTGAGATATTCTTCCATTAGTGACGAAAGGTCAGAAATCAGCATTTTTCATGACTTTCTTCTATTTTTCTCTTCTTTTCTTCTTTATTATTCCTAAAAACATAAAACACACAATTTAATTAAAACCTATCTATTTATCATTTAAATAAAATAAAAAGAAACATAAAATATGCTAAATACATGCTTAATTTAAAGCATGTCAAATACCCCCACACTTGCTCTTTTGCTTGTCCTCAAGCAAATTAAACCATGTGAACAATATTCAATAAATAAGGTAAGTGAAAGTCTTACCAATATATTGCCTCATAGTGAAAATTGAATGCTCTTAAAGAAATTTCAGAAAATTTAATGACTATGTGCAATATTCAATTTAAATGCAATTCAGAATTCATTTTTCTAGAGCCCTGAGTGTGTGTGTGTTTTGAGCAGTTCAATCATCTTTCATTCAAATGAGTTTATATATCTCAAGAAATCAAGTATGGATCTCCTCGTAGGATTTCCATAAGCTTATTTTTCCTGCTGCTCTCCACTAATGTAGGTCAAAACTACTTTTAGGATCAAAAGGACTTTATTTAGCTTGTAATGTGGCCAAGGTGAAGGGTGGGACAAAGGATATCAATGTAGGATCAGTCACCCAGCACCACATGATTAAAATTGATCTCTTGAGCTCTTTGCTTTCCTCCAATAATTTTGGGAAGATTTTCTCCCCACACTACTTTTCCTGCTTCAATCCATCATTGTCCTCTTTTTCTTTCACCCACAACATTTGTTCTTATATATATATATAATTTTTTTCTTTTTCTTTTTCTTTTGAAAATTTCTTTTCTTTTCCTTGCTCCACCCTTCCACCCTTTTTGTAAATAAAACAATACAATACAAATATTCATCAAAATAATCATGGAGTGAGTGAATAGGGTAAAGAAAAAAAAAATAAGGATATACAAACTTTGGCTTATGGCTCAGTTATAGTTTTCAGAAGGAAAAGTTCATTAAGCTCAAAATAAAGGAACTAGTGTTATTTTATTACTTAGGTTAGGCTTGAAAGGCTCAATCTATCAAATAATGCCTAAATCATCTCCTAATTAATAGTATCAACCTAGGATTTCGCCTCAAGCATCATTCAAATAAGTTCTAGAATCCTTTCTGAGATCATAAAAAATTTCTTTAAGTTGTATAAACTTTCTTTAAATAAAAGATAAATTAAATACTCAAAGTTGTTGTGCAAAATAGATTCAGGATTCTAGAAAATGGATAATAAATTGCAAAAAAGAAAATTAAAATTAGACATAATTATGATTTTCCTACGTTTCTTAGGAGCTATTAGCAATTTAAACATTTATATCATTGGCTATTGGTTTCACTAACACAAACCCATAAATTGAAATTTTGTTCACATGCTCACCTCATGACAGGAATAAAAGTGCACACATCATAGAATTATAGTAATGCATCAAAGTAGAAAAGTGCACAAGTGTATGAGTTATTATACAGTCATCCAGCTGAATCATAAAGTGACCCCCCCACACTTAAAAACATACATTGTCCCCAATGTAAGAATATCAAAGAAAAAACACAATAGAGACAAGTAATAAAATAAGGAGGGGTCCAGGGAAACTTCCCTGATCAAGTGTCACCATTCATCGCATCATGCTCGGTGTCAGGCCGAAAGGGTGGTTCAGGAGGCGCCAGGAATGCAATTGGAAGGTTCAGGGCATGGGCTAGCTGACTGAAGCAGGCATGATTATGTTGTGTAATAGAGTGCTGGTAGAGGGCCAGATCGTGCAGTTGGTGGCTCAAATACTCTGTGCGCTGCCATAAATCTTCAATAGTATGTTGGGATGGTGGTGGAGCTCGTACCAAATGCAGCGTGATGTGTGGCAGGAAAGTGTGAGATCAAAATGGCTTGAGAACCCTTGAAAATTGGCGTGGAAATCAGCTCAAATGCTAAAAAGAAGTGTATAATCTTGCAAAAGAAGATGCAAAATCAGGTAATTTCAGCAAGATATTGTAGTGGGAGGTGGGTGTGGGTGATTGAAGGTAAGAAAATGGATTTGGAGCTGCAAAAGAGGCAAAAACGGAGGGGGAAAATGAAGAGAATCGCGATGCTCTTATAGAGAGTGTCGCGGCGCTCTCTGCTGTAACGCGGAGCGCCACGGCGCTCGCCCAGTCTGGGTGACTAGCGCCGCGGCGCATGTGCGCGTCCGCAGTTCAGAAATTTTTTTTTTTTTTTAAAGAGAAAAAATAAGAAGAAGAAGCAGAATGATTGTTGGGTTGCCTCCCAACCAGCGCCTTTGTTTTACGTCGTTGGCTCGACTCAGCTCCCTATCTTTGTTTATGGAGGCTCTTTGAGGTTCACTTTAAATTTCTTGGACTGATTCAATCTTTGAAATTCAACTGCATAACCAAAAACCACATCAGTAATAACAAGTGGTCCTAACCAAGGGAGAGATTTCTTACCTTTAAATGGTTCAACCCTTTTCATTTCGAGAACTTGATGCAATTTTATAGTCGGGTCTATGCCTTTAAGGTTTGCAATTGTTTTTATAATGGCATTTCTTTTTTCTTAACAAATATGCATCAATTCCTCTTCTTTTTTAACACCTAAACTTTTTGCAACTATAATAGGTGATGCATCTCCTATTTCCAAGTATTTCAGGTGATTAGGAAGAGATGACAAAATTGATCCACGGTCCTGCAAAACAGAAGGTGCAAGAGTGGTATCAGAATTTGATAATTCCATATAAGAAATCTTACCCTTTGGTGACTCTTTTGAAGAATCATTGAGTGCAGCCAGTTTCTCCTTTATTTCTTCATCAAAGTCTATCTCACCATCATCTGCTGCTATAGATTTGTTCACACTTTCCTCCATTTTATCCTTTTCATCTAATTCAAATACATCATATGCCAACGAATCAAGTACATCAATGGAATAGACAGGAGTATCATCACCTGGGTATTTTATGGCTTCATACATATTGAATTTTATTACTTCACCATCAAATTCCATAGTGAGTGTGCCATTGTGAACATCTATCTTGGTTTTGGAGGTTTTCAAAAATGGTCTCCCTAATAATATTGGAGAAGTAAAATCCCCATTGTCCGTGTCAAGCACATAAAAATCTGCAGGGAACACCAAATCATCTACCTGCACCAAGACATCCTCAATTATTCCCTTAGGATATGTAGTGGACCTATCTGCTAGTTGAATTATCAAATTAACATATTTCAATGGTCCCAAATTCAAAGATGTATATACAGAATATGGCATAACATTGATGGAAGCTCCTAAATCTAACATAGCATTTTCAATGCGAGTTCCCCCAATTTTGCATGGGATAGTAAACATACCTAGATCCTTGCATTTAGTGGGGAGTTTTGTCTGTATCATAGCAGATACATTCTGACTCATATGAATCTTTTCAAAATCTTTTAATTTTTGCCCTTCTTTTTTAGTACATAGTTCTTTCAAGAACTTTGCATATCTTGGCACCTGTTTAATGGTATCTAGAAGGGGAAGATTAACTTCACATTTTCTAAAGATGTCATACAATTCAGAGGTTTTCTCATTTAGCCTATTCTCTTTAAGAGCTTCTGGAAAAGGAGGCACTACTTCATAATTTAAATTAGAAGAAGACTTACCTGTAGGTGTTTCATTCTCCTTAATTGATGTTTCAGTTTTCTTAGGAGAAGAGGGTGCCGGTGGACTTTCAATCTCCTTACCATTAATCGAAATGATTGCACTGACATTTTCTCTAGGATTCACCACAGTTTGAGAAGGTAACTTACCTGAGTTCTGAGCATCCAATCGACTCACTGTAGTTGCTAACTGACCTATTTGAGTTGTCAGGTTCTGAATGCTGGCTCTTGTCTCTTGCTGAAACTGATGAGAGTTATGTACCAGAGTTTTTACAATGTCTTCCAATGGATTGCTTACCTGGTGATCCTGGGATGCATTCTGTCTAGGATAATAGGGTTGCTGATTTTGTTGAAAATTTTGTCCTGCAGGCCTATTTTGTGCATTCCCATATCTGAAATTGGGATGATCCTTCCATCCAAGATTGTATGTATTAGCATATGGATCATACCTCTTTGGTTGGCCAGGAAAACCTCCTACAGCATTCGCTTGTTCTGTGGACTCCTCTTGAAGTGTAGGACACATGTCAGTTGGGTGCCCTGTGGCTGAGCATATTCCACATACTTTAACTTGCTGCAGTGTACCTGTAGCCATTTGGCGCACAAGAGAAGTAAGTTCAGATATTTGATTCTGAAGAGAAGTAGTACTTACCTCATGGGCATGCCTAATAGGAGGATCATGCCTAACGCCAAATTGTTGTGAATTAGCAGCCATATTTGAGATCAGAATTCTGGCTGCTTCAGGAGTTTTATCTACTAGTGCTCCTCCACTAGCTGCATCTATCATGCTCCTATCTCCCTGCAAAAGACCTTCATAGAAATATTGGATTAGTAGCTGCTCACTAATCTGATGGTGTGGGCAGCTTGCACAAAGTTTCTTAAACCTCTCCCAATATTCATAAAGCGTTTCATCATGTAATTGCCTAATGCCGCATATTTCTTTTCTAATAGTAGCGGCTCTAGATGCAGGAAAATAACGCTCTAAAAACATTCTCTTCATCTCATTCCAGGTAGTGATGGTACCAGAGGGCAAATAATACAACCAATCTTTGGCTGAATCTTTTAAGGAAAAAGGAAAAGCCCTGAGTTTTATTTGTTCCTCAGTTACTCCAGGGGGCTTCATACTGGTACATACCACATGGAACTCCTTCAGATGTTTATGCGGGTCTTCACCTGCAAGACCATGAAAACTTGGTAAGAGATGAATTAATCCAGATTTCAACTCAAAATTAACATTGTCAACAAGATTAGGAAAAGTAATGCATAAGGGTTGCTGATGTAAATCAGGAGCTGCAAGCTCCTTCAGAGTAGGGTGTCTGGCCATGATCACTTCCTCCGTATCCTGATCAATGTCTTCTTGAATTCCTCTTCTGTGCCTGTATACAGATTTTCCAATATCTCGATTGAACAGTAAATCTTGACAATTAGCAGAACGAGTCACAGGCATAAATAATAAAAAACAAATCACAAAAGTAATGACGCAGTCCCCGGCAACGGCGCCAAAATTTGGTGCGCACTGTCGCAGGCACGCCCAAATTAAAACCTTACCTCAACACTAACCTGTAGTAGTGGGAGTAAGGGTCGATCCCACAGAGACTGGAATTACCTTATGTGATTCAGAAAGGGGGGATTGAGAGTCGCAATTAAAATTAAGTAAACAATAGCAAAAATAATTGAGAGAAAGTGATTAATGAGAAAAGCGTTGGTTTCGGTCGATATTCACCATCAAGGGATTGCATTGATCATTGACAAAATTATCAATCTTAAACCAAATATCTATCATTGGGATTCTATCCCAGTTCCTCCTTAAGCCTAGTAAATTAATGACAATCGCACTAATTATACTCTAATTAACGAGCAATCCTTTAGCACATCGGTAAAGCATAACTTATTAACCGCATGAAGAACAAGAGAAACTAATAGAGCTAAACGAATACAAGCACATCGGTTATATTCAATTTAGTTGATATTCATCATAGGGTTAACGATTTATAATCCAAAATCCTTAATCCTATTTGCTTCACGAATCAAGTAATAAAAGCTTTGTTCAAAACCTAATTCAGCAGCTACACATACAATATACTAGTAGGCCTCCTAGCAATCACATGCATAATATTAAGAAAACAAGAACAGATGAATAAACAATACCCGGTTAAGATTGAATGCAATGAAATCAAATCCGTATCTCACAATGACATCAAATCCCTTGAGGTTTCAATCTCCCTCAACCAACTAAAGAAAATTAGCCGCGCAGGGCCATAGAAAACTAAACAAGAAGTAAAGAAAAGAGTTGAGAACTTGAATGAATTCTTTGCTGAATGAATGGATGCCTTCTCTGCTTACTTTCCTTCCCTTTTATCGATTCAACCCTCCTAGTCGAAGTAGGAAAGTTTTTTTTGTCAAATCTCCATCAATTGGGCTTCAAATCAGGCGAAAAAACCCTAAAATCGCGACTTCCGGAGCGGCGGCGCCGTGGCTCATAAGTTCAGCGCCGCGGCACTGCAAAACTTCATCCATGGGGTGCCGCGGCGCTCGTGGTTCTGGGGCAAGGGCGCCGCGGCTCCAATAACCAGCGCCGCGGCGCTACGAGACATCCATGACGGGCCGCCGCGGCGCTGTATCGTAAGCGCCGCAGCGCCTAGAAAACGCCAGATTTTGCCAAAGTACCGAACACGAAAGTTGTAGCTCTATGTTTCTTCTTTCTATAGCCGCTGGAATCAGCTCAATCGGAGCTCAAATGAGTGAGATATGCTTCCATTAGTGACGAAAGGTCAGAAATCTGCATTTTTCATGACTTTCTTCTATTTTTCTCTTCTTTTCTTCTTTATTATTCCTAAAAACATAAAACACACAATTTAATTAAAACCTATCTACTTATCATTTAAATAAAATAAAAAGAAACATAAAATATGCTAAATACATGCTTAATTTAAAGCATGTCACATGTCATCTCTAATAGAGGGGTAGCCGTAGATCCTAGCAAGACGGAAGTAGTCATTCAGTGGGAGAGACCAAAGACGGTTACGGAAATCAGAAGTTTCCTGGGTTTAGCAGGATACTACAGGAGATTTATACAAAACTTCTCTCGTATAGCCTTGCCATTGACTAAATTGACCAGGAAGGGAAGTCCATTCAAATGGACTTATCAATATGAAGCTAGTTTTCAGAAGCTGAAGACAAGATTGACTACTCCTCTTGTTTTAATTATTTCAAACCCCACAGGATATTTTGAAGTGTATAGTGACGCTTTAAAGAAAGGGCTAGGTGTAACATCCTTAATTTCATTTATTTTTAAAGGTACATAAAAAATTTAATTAAGGAAATAAAATTTATTAGACAATATTTTAGATATCTAAGGAAATATAGTCCTTAGAAATTCTTCACCTTATGTATATGCATAGAAAATGTTTCTAACATTAAGAGAACAAATAAAGAAGGAAAATCTAATAGGAAAGAAATTAGAAATAACATACTAAAGAGATGCAAAATTCTTGGATAAGGAAGATAAATTTTTAGAAACAAGTAAAGGTCTTAAAATTTCAAGAACATTGAATTAGGGTAATTTTTCCTAATTCAAGAACTATAGTTACAAAGTTTAAAATCTTTACCCATACATTGGACTTTTACCTATGGACACTTCATATAGAGTTTTTCCACTTTACATAAGTTTCTAACAAGCCCATTGGATAACCTAAACAAGAAATAAAACATAGACTTGGACTAGGATATAGTAATTGCACCAATAGCTCAAAAATTATGAAATGTGACCAAGCCCACCAAGAAAGGAAGAATTTTATCCAAAGCAAAGAAAATGGGTAGGACAAGCCCATAATGGGTAGGAATAAGCCCAAATCCAAGAGGAAAAATAAAATAAAATAAATTAGATGATGATATAATAATAAGAATAAAGATTAGGTTACAAGGCTTTAGGAAAAAAACATCTATATCCTACACTCATAATTTTAGCAAGTGGTATGATAATACATGGTATTAGGACAAAACATTCATAGCCCACACAAATAATATCAACCAAATAATGGAGATTCAAGGGCTAGAAATTTGCCACCTAAAAAGGCAAACCTATCATACTTGTTTAAGACAAAAGAAAATGGAAATGAATCCCTAAATCAAAGGGACCTTGTCCCTTATCTTAAGAACATATCATCATAATTTTCAAAATACAAATCTCCTTTTTCCTATGCATATCTTGACTAAGGAAGAGGAAGACAAGAACATAAGTTGTTTGTTTTCCAAAAATTCAACAAAGTGTATCTTAATTGTGATAAGGTAGACCCATGATCATGAAAGGTGAATTATTTGATGGTCTATATAAGAAAACCCATCCTTACAACATTAGAATTTCGTCCAAGTGAGGGAGAGGAAAAATTGAAGCAAGGTAGAGTGAGGAAAGGAGAGGAAGAAAGGAAGAAAGAGGAAGGAGAAATCTAAGGGACTAAGTGCTCCAGGTAAGTTTAACAATATTTCTTTTTGAAGAAAACCTTTGAAACTCATAATATTTATATGAGATTTTGATCTTAGAACTTTGATGATTGGTCATGATGTTGCTATATCATGTTACTTATTGATCTTGCATGTGATGTATGTTTGAATACTTAGGTTGGTGTAGATAGTTCTGCATGGTTATGGCTATGGGTGGCAGAATTTTAAGCTTCAGTATTTTAATTTCTGGGAACAATCTATAAGGAATTAAAATAAATGGTTAACATAAGAATTAAACATATATGTGTCATGGATATTTAGGCACTGGAATCATTCAATTTGGAGTCCATATAAGGGAGATATGAGCCGATTAGTAGACAAAGGTCAGAAAATGGGTCATCAGGGAAAAATATGTTAGGATAGCTTCGGTATTTTAATTTCTGGGAACAATATATAAGGAATTAAAATAAATAGTTAACATAAGAATTACAGATATATGTGTCATGGATATTTAGGCACTGGAATCATTCAATTTGGCGTCCATATAAGGGAGATATGAGCCGATTAGTAGACAAAGGTCAGAAAATGGGTCATCAGGGAAAAATATGTTAGGATAGCTTCGGTATTTTAATTTCTGGGAAGAATCTGTAAGGAATTAAAATAGCGCGCCAACATAACAATTATAGATATATGGCTCATGGAATTTTACCAACTGGAATAACTCAATTTGGAGTTCATATGAGGTATATATGATCCGATTAGTAAGCAGAGGTCAGAAAATGTTTATTCAGGGAAGAGTATGTTATTAAAGCTTTAGTTTTAGAATTTCTGGGAATATTCTGTAGGGAATTAAAATAGCGTGCCAACTTAAAAATTATAGATATATGGCTCATGGAATTTTACCAACTGGAATAACTCAATTTGGAGTTCAAATTTGAGAGATATGGTCTAATTAGTCAGTAAAGGTCAGAACCTACACGAGAAGAAATAATACTAAATTTAAAGGAGTAATAACACCATGATATCATACTATATTGTTGATATGATTAACATAATAGTTTTAGATAATTGTCTTAGATTTTCATAGACACTAAGATCATCTTAATAGGAGTTAAAATGAGAGAGTTATGCTCTGATTTGTAAGCAAAGGCTGTGTTAAAAGTTAGTAAAACCTATTTTCAATATTTTTTCTACCCTAGATGAATTTTTAAGGTAATAGTAGAAATCAATTTGAGGAAAAATGCTCTATAAAATTTGTAAGAACATGTGTTGGAAATGATATAAGTAGAAATAAAATGATTAAATGCCTAGACATAAAGAAAATGAAAAGATGAAAATAATATTCAAGAAAGAAGAGGAATTTTATAAATGAAAATAATAAATGCCTAGTGTATGCCCTAGTTATTGCCATTGCATGAACTTACTACCATTTTAAGTGTGTAATTTTTAACATAGAATTTATCCTAGTACTCAAATAAATTTCCAAGAAGTTTTGAAAGTGCCGGTTTTATTTGAAAAATCTTAGTATACTCCGTGGTTGCAGTATTTCCATATCAGAAAAGAGTTATTCTAGTTACTGAAAAAAAAATTGTGATTTGTGAAAAGTGCATGTCTAAGGAAAGCTCTGGCAAGGAAAGACTTGGTATTTAAGCGTGTCCATTAGTGACCCACCTCTCTTTTCTAGGAACTTTCCTGGTGCGCTGTTTACAGACTACAATTACTATCCAGTTACCGAGGTATTAGTGTGAAATTTTAACATGGAAATATTTTATAAAGTGATATTTGAAATGGTTATGTTCATGGCATGATTACCAATGATTTATGGTAATAGTTATATTTTGATGAACATACTTGTTTTTGAAAGCATATTTTTGGCTATCATTGTGAAAAAAAAAAGAAAAAGAAATGAGCACGGTCACATGGCAATCCGTGTGGTGCACCAGTAGGGAACGCCCTACCAACGGTTATGATTATGTTCATGAGAAAAGAAAGAGAAAGTGTGCCATGTCGAACGGAGCGAGATAAGCCCGTACCGAAAAGTAGAGAATACTCACCCTGACTGGGGTAGCTTGAAGTAAGAATAAGTTGATAGCCATCATATGAAATTCGAAAAATAGTTATTCATGTCATACATGTCATAACTGTATAATTTTCATGTGCATGATAAAGTGCATTCATGTGACCTAAAGATATTTTCTATAGTTTATACAGCTGAACATGACGTGATGAACTATATTGATAATGAATTATTGTTGAACATACTGAGATTTAATTCTCACTATATTCCATATCATGTTCAGAAAATTAGCTATGCAGTTGTTTTCAATGAGACTTATTATTGCCGTACGTATGATCGAGGTGCCCTATCTTGGGCAAATACCTATTATTGCGGATATATCAGTTGTTGAAGTGACTGAGATTCCGGCGGAGGTGCCACCACCCGAACCAGTGGCCCCAGAAATAGTCTATGTGGAAGATTAGGGCTTATATGTACATGTATGTCTTGTACAAATGTTTGTATTAATGATGTGAGTGTAAACTTAGTATTGTATAATTAAATAAATGTTATTGTGAGTTAAGTTAAGGTAATAACTTCATGATGTTAAATAAATAAATAAAAATTTGTTACATAAATGGAGTTGTTACACTAGGATGTGTGCTTATGCAAGATAAGAGAGTAGTTGCTTATGCCTCTAGGCAACTAAGCCCCCACGAAGAAAACTATCCAACCCATAATCTTGAATTAGCGGTAGTAGTGTTTGCCTTAAAGATTTGGCGACACTATTTGTACGGGGCAACCTTTGAAGTATATTGTGATCATAAGAGTCTAAAATACCTCTTTGACCAGAAGGAGTTAAATATGAGGCAACAAAGATGGGTAGAATTCCTCAATGACTACAAGTTTGAGATAAAGTATCATCCCGGAAAGGCGAATGTTGTAGCAGATGCCTTCAGTCGAAAGTCTCTGCACATGGGTCAGATGATGGTGTATGAGATACAGATGCTAGAGGAGTTTCGAAATTTGAAGCTAGCCACTACTCTTACTCCAAAGAATCTAGTCATTAATGGTTTAAGCATAGGGTGTGACCTTAGAGCCCAGATCAAAGAGGCTCAAGCTCACGACCAATACTTATAGGATCATAAAGACCAAGGTAATTTTTCTGTCATGGAAGATGGAGCAATTATGTATCAGGGAAGGATTTGTGTCCCTCAAGAACGAGAGTTGAGGACTAAGATCCTGCAGGAAGTGCATGAGAGTAAATACATAGTCCATCCTGGATACACTAAAATGTACCAGGATTTAAAAAGGATGTATTGGTGGACAGGGATGAAAAAAGACATTGCCGAGTTTGTGGCGAAATGTCTCATTTGTCAAAAGGTGAAGGTGGAGCATCAAAACCCAGCGGGATTTTTACAACCTCTTGAGATCCCTAAATGAAAATGGGATAGTATCTCGATGGACTTCGTTGTAGGTTTACCTAAGAATTCAGTGGGACATGACTCTATCTAGGTAATAGTTGACAGATTAACCAAATGCTCACTTTTTACCCATAAAAATTAACTTTTCACTGGATAAATTGGCCCAATTGTACGTCCAGGAAATAGTTAGACTCTATGGGATTCCCTTAAATATTGTTTCTAATAGAGATCCAAGGTTCACATCGAGGTTTTGGAAGGCGTTGTAGGAAGCTTTTGGTACTCAGTTACGGTTCAGTACTGCCTACCATCCTCAGACTGACGGGCAGACAGAACGAACCATTCAAACCCTAGAAGATATGTTAAGGGCCTGTGTGATAGAGCAAGGTAAATGATGGGATAAGTACCTACCTTTAGTAGAGTTTGCTTATAATAATAGCTATCACTCTAGTATTAAGATGGCTCCCTATGAAGCTTTATACGGTAGAAAGTGCCGATCTCCACTATGTTGGTTCGAGGTAGGAGAAAAGAATTTGTTGGGTCCTTATCTAGTTCAACAAACCACTGAACAAATCAGGATGATACGAGATAAAATACTCACAGCTCAAAGTCAAAAAAAGAGTTACTATGATAAGAGACATAAACCTATGGAGTTTGAGGAAGGGGACCATGTATTTCTAAAACTTTCTCCGACCACCGGAGTTGGTAGGTCTCTCAAGACCAAAAAGCTAAATCTCTGATTTTTGGGACCCTACCAAATTCTGAAGAAAGTAGGGACATCAGCATATCAAGTTGCTCTTCCACCTAATATGTCCAACCTACATAATGTTTTCCACGTATCACAGCTGCGGAAGTATCTTTCAGATTCATCACATATAATACAGGATGAACCAATCCAAATAAAGGAGAACATGACATACCAGCTAGTACCTGTATCCATATTGGACACGGACGTGAAGAAACTGAGAAATAAAACCATTCCCCTAGTTAAGGTGTTATGGGAAGGTTTGACTCCGGAAAAAGCAACTTGAGAGCTGGAAGAAGTCATGAGGAAGAAATATCTACAATTGTTCTTATAAGGTAATTTCTGAAATTTTGAGGAGAAAATTTCTTTTAGGGGGAGAGAAATGTAACATCCCTAATTTCGTTTCTTTTATTGATAAAAGTACATAAAAATTTAATTAAGAAAATAAAATTTATTAGACAATATTTTAAATATCTAAGGAAATATAATCCTTAGAAATTCTTCACCTTATGTATATGCATAGAAAATGTTTCTAACATTAAGAGAACAAATAAAGAGGGAAAACCTAATAGGAAAGAAATTAGAAATAACATACTAAAGAGATGCAAAATTCTTGGATAACGAAGATAAATTTTTAGAAACAAGTAAAGGTCTTAAAATTTCAAGAACATTGAATTAGGGTAATTTTTCCTAATTCAAGAATTAGAGTTACTAAGTTTAAAATCTTTACCCAAACATTGGGCTTTTACCTATGGACACTTCAAATAGAGTTTTTTCACTTCACATAAGTTTCTAGCAAGCCCATTGGATAACCTAAACAAGAAATAAAACATAGACTTGGACTAGGATATAGTAATTGGACCAATAGCCTAAAAATTATGAAAATGTGACCAAGCCCTCCAAGAAAGGTAGAATTTTATCCAAAGCAAAGAAAATGGGCAGGAATAAGCCCAAATCCAAGAGGAAAAATAAAATAAAATAAATTAGGTGATGATATAATAATGTAATAATAAAGATTAGGTTACATGGCATTAAGACAAAAATTTAGCAAGTGGTGTGATTCTACATTTATCATTTTGGCAAGTGGCATGATAATACAAGGCTTTAGGACAAAAACATCTATATCCTACACTCATAATTCTAGCAAGTGGTATGATAATACATGGCATTAGGACAAAACATTCCTATCCCACACAAATAATATCAACCAAATAATGGAGATTCAAGGGCTAGAAATTTGCCACCTAAAAAGGCAAACCTATCATACTTGTTTAAGACAAAAGAAAATGGAAAAGAATCCCTAAATCAAAGGGACCATGTCCCTTATCTTAAGAACATATCATCATAATTTTCAAAATACAAATCTCCTTTTCCTATGCATATCTTGACTAAGGAAAAGGAAGACAAGAACATAAGTTGTTTGTTTTCCAAAAATTCAACAAAGTGTATCCTAATTGTGATAAGGTAGACCCATGATCATGAAAGGTGAATTATGTGGTGGTCTATATAAGAAAACCCACCCTTACAACATTATAATTTCGTCCAAGTGAGGGAGAGGAAAAATAGAAGCAAGGTAGAGTGAGGAAAGGAGAGGAATAAAGGAAGAAAGAGGAAGGAGAAGTCTAGGAGACTAAGTGCTCCAGGTAAGTTTAACAATATTTCTTTTTGAAGAAAACTTTTGAAACTTATAATATTTATATGAGATTTTGATCTTAGAACTTTTATGATTGGTCATGATGTTGCTATATCATGTTACATATTGATCTTGCATGTGTTGTATGTTTGAATACTTAGGATGGTGTAGAAAGTTCTGCATGGGTATGGGTATGAGTGGCAGAATTTTTAGCTTCGGTGTTTTAATTTTTGGGAACAATTTATAAGGAATTAAAATAAATGGTTAACATATGAATTATATATATATGTGGCATGGAGTTTTAGCCACTGGAATCATTCAATTTAGAGTTCATATAAGGAATATATGTTCCGATTAGTAAGCAAAGGTCAAAAAATGGTTCATCAGGGAAGAATATGTTAGGATAGCTTCTGTGTTTTAATTTCTGAGAATTATCTGTATGGAATTAAAATAAATAGTTAACATAAGAATTAAAGATATATGTGTCACGGAGCGAGAAAAGCCCGTACCAGAGAGTAGAGGATACTCACCCTGACCAGGGTAGCTTGAAATGAGAATAAGTTGTTGGCCATCATATGATATTCTAAAAATAGTTACTCCTGTCATACATATTATTACTGTATGATTCTTATGTGCATAGATATAATGCATTCATGTGACCAAAGATATTTTCTGTAGTTTATACAGCTGAACATGATGTGATGAGCTATATTGATGATGATTTTTTGTTGAACTTACTAGGATTTAATTCTCACTATATTTCCATATCATGTTCAAAAAATTAGTTATGCAGATTTTGCTACAGCTCTGGCTTTTAGTGCACGTTGGATCGAGTACTTTATGTTGGGCAGATTCTAGAAGCAAATAAAATATTTGTGTCGAGTTAGCTTAGATCCCGGTGAAGGTGCAACCACCCGCACCTGTATCTCCAGAATTGGTCAACTAGAATAAATAAGATGTAGATTTTTATGTGTTTTATATGTTGTACGTATGTTTTGATTAATGACATGTATGTGAACTCTGTATTGTATAAATTAAATAAATGTTATATTGAGTTAAGTTGTAACGAGGTAATAACTTCATGGTATTTTAAAAAAAAATTTAATACTTAAATGGAGTTGTTACAACTCCCACTATCAATAATCAAGCTATATACCTTGTTATTCACGTGGCACCTGGTCTGGAAGATGTGCTCACATTGTTCATCATCAATATCATCATTAGACATTAAATTGAGTGCAAACATATGAGGTTTGTGAGACAAACATGAGCACTAAAATAAATCAACCTAAAGTTGATCTTAAATTTTACATGAAGGCGGTTCAGGAGCAATTTAAGTTGATACATATGAAGTTAAATAATTTTGAGTCATTATCAAAACTTAAGCCTTCCCAACAGTTTGGCTTTGGTGAGGATGAAAGGGGACGTATGGAGAGTAAGCATTCTAGTGATTCTAGTGAGGATGATATGCCATTAATGGAGGATTGTAATAATATGGAGATTAATAAGCAAGTGAATAGAGAAATATTGGTTATTAGACGTGCTCTTAATATGCAGTCCAATGATGATATTGATGATGAACAGTGTGAGCACATCTTCCAGACCAGGTGCCACGTGAATAACAAGGTATGTAGATTGATTATTGATAGTGGGAGTTGCACTAATGTAGCTAGTACCTTGATAGTTGATAAATTGGGTCTACCCACATTGAAACATCCTAAGCCATATAGGCTAAGATGGTTGAATGATAGTGAAGAGATATGGGTGACAAATCAGGTTTTGGTATCTTTTTCTATTGGTAACTATAAAGATGAGGTTCTTTGTGATGTAGTACCAATGCATGCTGGACACTTGTTGTTAGGACGTCCATGGCAATTTGATAGAATGGTTAATTATGATGGCTACAAGAATCGTTATACATTGACATTGCATAATCAAACTTTTGTTCTAACACCCCTAAAGCCAGCTGAGGATTTTGCTGATCAAGTGAGGATTACAAAAGAGTGTAAGTTGAGAGAAACACAAGAAAAAGAGAAGAAAGATAGTATGGCGAAAATTGATAGTGAGAGAAAAGAAAGAGAGGCTGAGAGATGTGAGCAAGAAAAAGAAAAGAAAGATAGTAAAGCCAAAATTGAGAGTGAGAGAAAAGAGACATATTTTGATGATTAATAAAGATTAAGTTTTCTCCTAAAGTGAAAGCTTCCCTAAGTTCTTGGGCAAAGAACTGAATTCAATCTTATCAAGGCAACTCGTGGCGATCAAACATCTATTGAATTTTTAAGACGATCCTTGCTTTTGACAAACACTCCATTTCTTGGCATAGAGGAATGCATCATTTGGTATCAGAGCTTTGGCTCCTTGAAATTTGGTTGGTGTCCTATCTTTTCTTTTCTATTTCTTTTCTAGAGTCTTTCTTCTTCTTCTACCTTCCTTTAGGTCAAATTAGAGTTTTAGTTCTAGTTAATGTTCTTCTAGTTCCTTGAAAAAAAAAGAATCCTAGTTCTAGTTAATTTCTTTTTCCTACTTATAGTCTAATTCTTAAAAAAAAAGAGTCCTAATCCTAGTGCAATTTAGTTTCTGCTTCCAAAAATTTAAATTTCAAAACAAACAAAAATCAGATTCCTAGTCCTAGTTGAATTTGGTCTATTCTTCCAAAAAAAAATTTCAAAGAAAAAAATCAAATTAGAAATTCGCTAAAAAAAAGAGGTGTGCTGAAGTTCAATAAAAAAGAAGAAGAGAAATTCGTTCTAAAAAAAAGAAAAAAAATAGCATAATGATATTAGTATCCCTTATATTTTTCAAATTCAGTTCCTAAGGTTGTCATCATCTGAAATTTTGTTCTTATCATTCTTAATTCACTTGTTTTCTTTGATAAGTTTGTTGATCAGGTTCTTGTTTAAGAAATTTAAGGGAAAGAGAGTAAATTGAATGCAAACATGTGAGGTTTGTGAGACAAACATGAGCACAAAAATAAATCAACCTAAAGTTGATCTTAAATTTTACATGAATGCGGTTCAGGAGCAATTTAAGTTGATACATATGAAGTTAGATAATTTTGAGTCATTATCCAAACCTAATCCTTCCCAACAATTTGACTTTGGTGAGGAAGAAAGGGGACGTATGGAGAGTATGCATTCTAGTGATTCTAGTGAGGATGATATGCCATATAGAGATTAGTAAGAAATTGAATAGAGAAATATTGGTTATTAGACGTGCTCTTAATATGCAGTCCAATGATGATATTGATGATGAACAGTGTGAGCACATTTTCCACACCAGGTGCCACGTGAATAACAAGGTATGTAGCTTGATTATTGATAGTAGGAATTGCACTAATGTAGCTTGTAACAACTCCATTTATGTAAATTTTTTTTTTTTTTTTTTTTTAAAATACCATGAAGTTATTACCTCGTTACAACTTAACTCAATATAACATTTATTTCATTTATACAATACTGAGTTTCCATACACACTATTATTTTACAAACTACACACCATTATTTTACAAACATTTGTACAAAGATACATATTAGTTCTAATCATCTATATCGACTACTTCTGGGGACACTGGTTCGGGTGGCACGTCCACCGGAATCTCAGTTACATCTACGACAGTTACATCAGAAATAACTGGAAGTTGCCCAAGGTAGGGCACCTCGATCCAACGTACAGAGATAATAAGTGTCATAGAGAATATCTGCATATTTATTATTCTGAACATGATATGGAAATATAGTGAGAATTAAATCCCAGTAAGTTCAACAATAAATCATAATTTACCATCAATATAGTTCATCATGTCATGTTCAGCTGTATAAACTACAGAAAATATCTTTAAGTCACATGAATGCACTTTATCATGCACATGAAAATTATACAGTTATGACATGTATGGTATGAATAACTATTTTTCGAGTTTTATATGATGGCTATCCACTTATTCTTACTTCAAGCTACCCCGGTCAGGGTGAGTATTCTCTACTTTTCGGTACGGGCTTATCTCGCTCCGTCCGACATGGCACACTTTCTCTTTCTTTTCTTATTAACATGATCATAACCGTTGGTAGGGCGTCCCCTACTGGTGCACCACACGGATTGCCATGTGACCGTGCTCATTTCTTTTCTTTTCACAATGATAGCCAAAAATATGCTTTCAATAACAAGTATGTTCATCAAAATATAACTATTACCATAAATCATTGGTAATCATGCCATGAACATAACCATTTAAAATATCACTTTATAAAACATTTCCATGTCAAAATTCCATACTAATACCTTGGTAACTGGATAGTAATTGTAGTCTGTAAACAGCGCACCAGAAAAGTTCCCAGGAAAGAGAGGTGGGTCACTAATGGACACGCTTAAGTACCATGTCTTTCCTTGCCAGAACTTTCCTTAGACATGCACTTTTCACAAATCACAATTTTGTTTTCCAGTAACTAGAATAATTCTTTTCTGATGTGAAAATACTGCAACCACGGAGCATACTAAGATTTTTCAAATAAAACCGGCACTTTCAAAACTTCTTGTAAATTTATATGAGTACTAGGGTAAATTCCATGTTAAAAATTACACACTTAAAATGGTAGTAAGTTCATGCAATGGCAATGGCTATGGCTATACTAGTCATTTGTTAAGATTCATCTTCTTTTTAAAATACTAATTTTATTTCTTTATTTTCTTGATGCAGGTTTTCATCCTATCTAACCTTCTCTTACTAATCAGAGCATAACTCCCTCAATTTAACTCTGATGTAGTTGATCTTAGTGTCAATTTCAAGATAAAACAATTATCTAAAACTATTATGTTGACCATTGTAGCGAAATATTAAGAAATCAAGGTGATATTACTCCCTAAATGTACAGATTATTTCTTCTCGTGTAAGTTCTGACCTTTACTGACTAATTAGACCATATCTCCCAAATTTGAACTCCAAATTGAGTTATTCCAGTTGGTAAAAATCCATGAGCCCTATATCTATAATTGTTATCTTGGCGTACGATTTTAACTTCCTACAGAATATTTTCCAGAAATTCAAAAAACTAAAGCTTTAATAACATATTCTGAACAAACATTTTCTGACCTCTGCTTACTAATCAGCTTATATCTACCTCAAATGGACTTCAAATTGAATGATTCCAGTGCCTAAAAATCCATGACACATTTATCTTTAATTCTTATGTTAATAATTTATTTTAATTCCTTACAGATACTTCTCAGAAATTAAAATACCGAAGCTATCCTAACATATTTTTCCCTGATGACCCATTTTCTGACCTTTGTCTACTAATCGGCTCATATCTCCCTCATATGGACTCCAAATTGAATGATTCCAGTGGCTAAAAATCCATGACATACATATCTTTAATTCTTATGTTAACCATTTATTTTAATTCCCTACCAATAATTCCCAGAAATTAAATTACCGAAGCTATCCTAACATATTCTTCCCTGATGATTCATTTTCTGACCTTTGACTACTAATCAGACCATAGCTACCTCATATGGACTCTAAATGGAATGATTCCAGTGGGTAAAAATCCATGACACATTTATCTTTAATTCTTATGTTAACCATTTATTTTAATTCCCTACCAATAATTCCCAGAAATTAAATTACCGAAGCTATCCTAACATATTCTTCCCTGATGATTCATTTTCTGACCTTTGACTACTAATCAGACCATAGCTACCTCATATGGACTCCAAATAGAATGATTCCAGTGGCTAAAAATCCATGACACATTTATCTTTAATTCTTATGTTAACCATTTATTTTAATTCCTTATAGATTGTTCCCAGAAATTAAAATACCGAAGCTTAAAATTCTGCCACCCATAGCCATAACCATGCAGAACTATCTACACCAACCTAAGTATTCAAACATACATCACATGCAAGATCAATATGTAACATGATATAGCAACATCATAACCAATCATAAAAGTTCTAAGATCAAAATCTCATACAAATATTATAAGTTTCAAAAGTTTTCTTCAAAAAGAAATATTGTTAAACTTACCTTTAGCTTTCTAAACTTCTCCTTCTTCTTCCTTCCTTTCTTCTTCTCTCTTCTCTCCTTTCCTCACTCTACCTTGCTTCTATTTCTCTCTCTTTCTCACTTGGACGAAATTAAAGTGTTGTAAGGGTGGGTTCTCTTATATAGACCACCAAATAATTCACCTTTCATGATCATGGATCTACCTTATCACAATTAAGATACACTTTGTTGAATTTTTGGAAAACAAACAACTTATGTTCTTGTCTTCCTCTTCCTTAGTCAAGATATGCATAGGAAAAGGAGATTTGTATTTTGAAAATTATGATGATATGTTCTTAAGATAAGGGACAAGGTCCCTTTGATTTAGGGATTCATTTAATTTTTCTTTTGTCTTAATCAATTATGATAGGTTGCCTTTTTAAGTGGCAAATTTCTAGCCCTTCAATCTCCATTATTTGGTTGATATTATTTGTGTGGGCTATGAATGTTTTGTCCTAATACCATGTATTATCATACCACTTGCTAAAATTATGAGTGAAGGATATAGATGTTTTTGTCCTAAAGCCTTGTATTATCATGCCACTTGCCTAAATGATGAATGTAGAATCACACCACTTGCTAAATTTTTGTCTTAATGCCATGTAACCTAATCTTTATTCTTATTATTATATCATCATCTAATTTATTTTATTTTATTTTTCCTCTTGGATTTGGGCTTATTCTTACCCATTATGGGCTTGTTCTACCCATTTTCTTTGCTTTGGATAAAATTCTTCCTTTCTTGGTGGGCTTGGTCACATTTTCATAATTTTTGGGCTATTGGTGAAATTACTATATCCTAGTCCAAGTCTATGTTTAATTTCTTGTTTAGGTTATCCAATGGGCTTGCTAGAAAATTATGTGAAGTGGAAAAACTCTATATGAAGTGTCCATAGGTAAAAGCCCAATGTATGGGTAAAGATTTTAAACTTAGTAACTATAGTTCTTGAATTAGGAAAAATTACCCTAATTCAATGTTCTTTGAAATTTTAAGACCTTTACTTGTTTCTAAAAATTTATCTTCCTTATCCAAGAATTTTGCATCTCTTTAGTATGTTATTTCTAATTTCTTTCCTATTAGATTTTCCTTCTTTATTTGTTCTCTTAATGTTAGAAACATTTTCTATGCATATACCTAAGGTGAAGAATTTCTAAGGATTATATTTCCTTAGATATCTAAAATATTGTCTAATAAATTTTATTTCCTTAATTAAATTTTTTATGTACCTTTATCAATAAAAGAAACGAAATTAAGGATGTTACATTTCTCTCCCCCTAAAAGAAATTTTGTCCTCAAAATTTCAGAAATTACCTTATAAGAATAATTGCGGATATTTCTTCCTCATGACTTCTTCCAGCTCCCAAGTTGCTTCTTCCGGAGTCAAACCTTCCCATAACACCTTAACTAGGGGAATGGTTTTATTTCTCAGTTGCTTCACGTCAGTGTCCAATATGGATGCAGGTACTAGCTGGTATGTCATGTTCTCCTTTATTTGGATTGGTTCATCCAGTATTATATGTGATGAATCTGAAAGATACTTCCGCAGCTGTGATACGTGGAAAACATTATGCAGGTTGGACAAATTAGGTGGGAGAGCAACTTGATATGCTGATGTCCCAACTTTCTTTAGAATTTGGTAGGGTCCTAAAAATCGCGGACTTAGCTTTCTTGTTTTGAGAGACCTACCAACTCCAGTAGTCGGGGAAAGTTTCAGAAATACATGGTCTCCTTCCTCAAACTCTAGAGGTCTATGTCTCTTATCGTAGTAACTCTTTTGCCGACTCTGAGCTGTAAGTATTTTGTTTCGTATCATCCTGATTTGTTCAGTGGTTTGTTGAACTAGATCAGGACCTAACAAGTTCTTTTCTCCTACCTCGAACCAACATAGTGGAGATCGGCACTTTCTACCGTATAAAGCTTCATAGGGGGCCATCTTAATGCTAGAGTGATAGCTATTATTATAAGCAAACTCTACTAAAGGTAGGTACTTATCCCATCCTTTACCTTGCTCTATCACACAGGCCCTCAACATATCTTCTAGGGTTTGAATTGTTCGTTCAGTCTGCCCATCAGTTTGAGGATGATAGGCAGTACTGAACCGCAACTGGGTTCCAAAAGCTTCTTGCAACGCCTTCCAAAACCTCGATGTGAACCTCGGATCTCTATCAGAAACAATATTTAAGGGAATCCCATGAAGTCTAACTATTTCCTGAACATACAATTGGGCCAATTTATCTAGTGAAAAGTTAATTTTTATGGGCAAAAAGTGAGCAGATTTGGTTAATCTGTCAACTATTACCCAGATAGAGTCATGTCCCACTGAAGTCTTAGGTAAACCTACAACAAAGTCCATCGAAATACTATCCCATTTCCATTCAGGAATCTCCAGAGGTTGAAGAAATCCTGCTGGCTTTTGATGTTCCACTTTCACCTTCTGACAAGTTAAACATTTTGCCACGAACTCAGCAATGTCATTTTTCATCCCTGGCCACCAATACATCCTTTTTAAATCCTGGTACATTTTAGTGCATCCAGGATGGATTGTGTATTTACTTTGATGCGCTTCCTTCAGTATCTTAGTCCTCAACTCTTGTTCTTGAGGGACACAAATCCTTCCCTGATACATGATTGCTCCATCTTCCATTACAGAAAAATTACCTTGGTCTTTATGATCTTGTAAGTATTGATCGTGAGCTTGAGCTTCTTTGATCTGGGCTCTAAGGTCAGACCTTATACTTAAACCATTAATGACTAGATTCTTTGGAGTAAGAGTAGTGGCTAGCTTCAAATTTCGAAACTCCTCTAGCATCTGCATCTCATACACCATCATCTGACCCATATGCAGAGATTTTCGACTCAAGGCATCTGCTACAACATTCGCCTTTCCGGGATGATACTTTATCTCAAACTTGTAGTCATTGAGGAATTCTACCCATCTTCGTTGCCTCATATTTAACTCCTTCTGATCAAAGAGGTATTTAAGACTCTTATGATCACAATATACTTCAAAGGTTGCCCCGTACAAATAGTGTCGCCAAATCTTTAAGGCAAACACTACTGCCGCTAATTCAAGATCATGGGTTGGATAGTTTTCTTCGTGGGGTCTTAGTTGTCTAGAGGCGTAAGCAACTACTCTCTTGTCTTGCATTAACACACACCCTAGCCCTTTCTTTGAAGCATCACTATACACTTCAAAATGTCCTGTGGGGTCTGGAATAATTAAAACAGGAGGAGTGGTCAGTCTTGTCTTCAGCTCCTGAAAACTAGCATCACATTGATCAGTCCATTTGAAAGGACTTCCCTTCCTGGTCAATTTAGTCAATGGCAAGGCTATACGAGAAAAGTTTTGTATAAATCTCCTGTAGTATCCTGCCAAACCAAGGAAACTTCTGATTTCCGTAACCGTCTTTGGTGTCTCCCACTTAATCACTGCTTCCGTCTTGCTAGGATCTACGGCTACCCCTCTATTAGAGATGACATGTCCGAGAAACTTCACCTCTGACAGCCAAAATTCACACTTCTCCAATTTAGCATATAACTTTTTCTCTTTCAGCACTTGTAGCACGATTCGGAGATGTTGTTCATGTTCTTTCTTACTCTTAGAATATATCAAGATGTCATCAATGAACACTACAACAAATTGATCTAGGTAGGGTCGAAAAATACGATTCATGTAATCCATGAAAATTGCAGGTGCATTCGTTAACCCGAAGGGCATTACGAGAAACTCATAGTGCCCATACCTAGTCCTGAAGGCAGTTTTTGGTACGTCCTCCTCCTTAATCCTAATCTGATGATATCCTGACCGCAAGTCAATTTTAGAAAAAATGGAGGCACCCTTTAATTGATCCAATAAGTCATCTATCCTAGGGAGAGGGTACTTATTTTTTATAGTCACCTTATTCAGCTGTCTGTAATCTATGCATAGTCTCAAACTCCCGTCTTTCTTCTTAACAAACAATACAGGAGCTCCCCAAGGTGATACACTCGGTCTAATGAATTGCTTGTCTAATAGTTCCTCCAATTGCTTCTTTAGTTCTTGTAGTTCCTTCGAGGCCATTCGATATGGTGCAATAGAGATAGGCCCTGTCCCAGGTAGGAGATCAATAGAGAACTCTATCTCTCTCTTGGGAGGTAAGCCTGGAATATCTGATGGAAACACCTCAGGAAACTCGTTGGCTATTGGAAATTCATCAAGCTTCGATTCGACTTCTAGGTTTGATAAATACAAGAGAATGTATCCAAGTACTCCATTCTTCAACTCCCTATTAACTTGATTGGCATTTAACATCAATAACTGGACCTCCTCTTTCGGAGTAGAAGGTAGAAATTCAACGGTCTTGTTACAACAATTCAACAAGACTCGATTCCTAGACATCCAGTCTAACCCTAGAATGACCTCAATACCTCTTAAAGGTAAAATGACGAGGTCTACAGAAAAAGTTTTCTCCTGGATGGTGACTTGACAGTCCTTACATACAGAGGAAGTTAATACCCGTTCCCCTGTAGGGGTTACTACAGATAGCTCATAGGGAGTTTCAGAAATAGGGAACTGAAACTTCCTAATACATTCCTCTGATATAAATGAATGACTAGCACCAGAGTCAAATAACACCATAAGAGCAAATCCATAAATATAGCATGTACCTTGTATCATTTCAGAAGATTGAGCTGCCTCTTGGCCGCTCAGGGTGAAAACCCTTCCTTTCACCTGAGGCCTCTGTTCTGGCTGCTTTCCTACATTCTGTGGGCAGTTTTTCGCAAAATGTCCCTTCTGTCCGCAATTGAAGCAGACATCTTGTCCCATGTAGCATGGCCGGTTACCATGCATGCGTCCGCATTTAGCGCACTTGACTGAGGCGAGGTCTTGTTGAAAAGGCCTAGGACCCGCAATCAATGGCCTCTTACCAGCTCCATATCCACTTCTTCTCACGTTCTTTCTAGGGTTGGGAAAATTTTTCTTCCTTTTCCATAGGTTTCGCCTTTGCTTCTCGTCCTCCACTGCCCTTAAACTCTTTTCCAGGAGTCTGCATTTATTTATCAGAGGTACAAACTCCCTGATCTCCATAGCTATAACAGCATTCTTTAACTCCGGGTTTAGTCCCGCTTCAAACTTAACCGCCTTCCATGCTTCATCTGGGTTATATCGCAGATAAGAGGAGAACTTAGACAGCTCCTCGAACCTTGCGATATACTGGTCCACGGTCATGCTTCCTTGCCTGAGTTGGAGAAATTCGATCTCTTTCTCTGCCCGTACAGTACTTGGAAAGTACTTTTCAAAAAAAATGTCCTTGAACACTTGCCAGGTGATCTGTCTTCCCTGATGAGCTAAAAGTTCTCTAGCTCCACGCCACCAGTATTCTGCTTCATCCTTTAACATATATGCAGCAAAAATGATTTGCTGCTCTTCAGTACAGCCCATCACTTCAAAGATTTTCTCTAATTCCCTAATCCACCTTTCGGCTATCGTTGGGTCATAACCACCTTGGAAACAAGGTGGTCTAGTCCTCAGGAACTCGGATATGCCATTATCTTTTCCAGCCGTCCGGTTGTTAGGACCAATCTCAACATTTGTGTTATTAGCATTCTGGAGATGTTGTAAAATTTGGTTGGTGGTCATAACTTGGTCTCGAATTGCCGTGGCCAGGTTGTGCAGGGTTTCCTCTGCATTGGTTGCTGGATTCCTCCTTGGTGGTGCCATTTCCTACTATGGTACAAAACAAAGTTATGCTGCTATTGAGGTGATCAAGCCCAATAGTTAGTTCAAAAATATTTAATAGCAGTCATAACACCACCTCGGCATATAGATAGGAAACACTAGTAATTTCTTACCTATATGAATCACTGATCCCCTACACAGCACAACCACAACATACTCAAGACACTATAAGATCGATTCAGATAACCATCCAACTACTGGCCATCTAGGATCGACCTGCTCTGATACCAATTATGTAACAACTCCATTTATGTAAATTTTTTTTTTTTTTTTTTTTTAAAATACCATGAAGTTATTACCTCGTTACAACTTAACTCAATATAACATTTATTTCATTTATACAATACTGAGTTTCCATACACACTATTATTTTACAAACTACACACCATTATTTTACAAACATTTGTACAAAGATACATATTAGTTCTAATCATCTATATCGACTACTTCTGGGGACACTGGTTCGGGTGGCACGTCCACCGGAATCTCAGTTACATCTACGACAGTTACATCAGAAATAACTGGAAGTTGCCCAAGGTAGGGCACCTCGATCCAACGTACAGAGATAATAAGTGTCATAGAGAATATCTGCATATTTATTATTCTGAACATGATATGGAAATATAGTGAGAATTAAATCCCAGTAAGTTCAACAATAAATCATAATTTATATGTAAATTTTTTTTTTTTTTTTTTTAAAATACCATGAAGTTATTACCTCGTTACAACTTAACTCAATATAACATTTATTTCATTTATACAATACTGAGTTTCCATACACACTATTATTTTACAAACTACACACCATTATTTTACAAACATTTGTACAAAGATACATATTAGTTCTAATCATCTATATCGACTACTTCTGGGGACACTGGTTCGGGTGGCACGTCCACCGGAATCTCAGTTACATCTACGACAGTTACATCAGAAATAACTGGAAGTTGCCCAAGGTAGGGCACCTCGATCCAACGTACAGAGATAATAAGTGTCATAGAGAATATCTGCATATTTATTATTCTGAACATGATATGGAAATATAGTGAGAATTAAATCCCAGTAAGTTCAACAATAAATCATAATTTACCATCAATATAGTTCATCATGTCATGTTCAGCTGTATAAACTACAGAAAATATCTTTAAGTCACATGAATGCACTTTATCATGCACATGAAAATTATACAGTTATGACATGTATGGTATGAATAACTATTTTTCGAGTTTTATATGATGGCTATCCACTTATTCTTACTTCAAGCTACCCCGGTCAGGGTGAGTATTCTCTACTTTTCGGTACGGGCTTATCTCGCTCCGTCCGACATGGCACACTTTCTCTTTCTTTTCTTATTAACATGATCATAACCGTTGGTAGGGCGTCCCCTACTGGTGCACCACACGGATTGCCATGTGACCGTGCTCATTTCTTTTCTTTTCACAATGATAGCCAAAAATATGCTTTCAATAACAAGTATGTTCATCAAAATATAACTATTACCATAAATCATTGGTAATCATGCCATGAACATAACCATTTAAAATATCACTTTATAAAACATTTCCATGTCAAAATTCCATACTAATACCTTGGTAACTGGATAGTAATTGTAGTCTGTAAACAGCGCACCAGAAAAGTTCCCAGGAAAGAGAGGTGGGTCACTAATGGACACGCTTAAGTACCATGTCTTTCCTTGCCAGAACTTTCCTTAGACATGCACTTTTCACAAATCACAATTTTGTTTTCCAGTAACTAGAATAATTCTTTTCTGATGTGAAAATACTGCAACCACGGAGCATACTAAGATTTTTCAAATAAAACCGGCACTTTCAAAACTTCTTGTAAATTTATATGAGTACTAGGGTAAATTCCATGTTAAAAATTACACACTTAAAATGGTAGTAAGTTCATGCAATGGCAATGGCTATGGCTATACTAGTCATTTGTTAAGATTCATCTTCTTTTTAAAATACTAATTTTATTTCTTTATTTTCTTGATGCAGGTTTTCATCCTATCTAACCTTCTCTTACTAATCAGAGCATAACTCCCTCAATTTAACTCTGATGTAGTTGATCTTAGTGTCAATTTCAAGATAAAACAATTATCTAAAACTATTATGTTGACCATTGTAGCGAAATATTAAGAAATCAAGGTGATATTACTCCCTAAATGTACAGATTATTTCTTCTCGTGTAAGTTCTGACCTTTACTGACTAATTAGACCATATCTCCCAAATTTGAACTCCAAATTGAGTTATTCCAGTTGGTAAAAATCCATGAGCCCTATATCTATAATTGTTATCTTGGCGTACGATTTTAACTTCCTACAGAATATTTTCCAGAAATTCAAAAAACTAAAGCTTTAATAACATATTCTGAACAAACATTTTCTGACCTCTGCTTACTAATCAGCTTATATCTACCTCAAATGGACTTCAAATTGAATGATTCCAGTGCCTAAAAATCCATGACACATTTATCTTTAATTCTTATGTTAATAATTTATTTTAATTCCTTACAGATACTTCTCAGAAATTAAAATACCGAAGCTATCCTAACATATTTTTCCCTGATGACCCATTTTCTGACCTTTGTCTACTAATCAGCTCATATCTCCCTCATATGGACTCCAAATTGAATGATTCCAGTGGCTAAAAATCCATGACATACATATCTTTAATTCTTATGTTAACCATTTATTTTAATTCCCTACCAATAATTCCCAGAAATTAAATTACCGAAGCTATCCTAACATATTCTTCCCTGATGATTCATTTTCTGACCTTTGACTACTAATCAGACCATAGCTACCTCATATGGACTCTAAATGGAATGATTCCAGTGGGTAAAAATCCATGACACATTTATCTTTAATTCTTATGTTAACCATTTATTTTAATTCCCTACCAATAATTCCCAGAAATTAAATTACCGAAGCTATCCTAACATATTCTTCCCTGATGATTCATTTTCTGACCTTTGACTACTAATCAGACCATATCTACCTCATATGGACTCCAAATAGAATGATTCCAGTGGCTAAAAATCCATGACACATTTATCTTTAATTCTTATGTTAACCATTTATTTTAATTCCTTATAGATTGTTCCCAGAAATTAAAATACCGAAGCTTAAAATTCTGCCACCCATAGCCATAACCATGCAGAACTATCTACACCAACCTAAGTATTCAAACATACATCACATGCAAGATCAATATGTAACATGATATAGCAACATCATAACCAATCATAAAAGTTCTAAGATCAAAATCTCATACAAATATTATAAGTTTCAAAAGTTTTCTTCAAAAAGAAATATTGTTAAACTTACCTTTAGCTTTCTAAACTTCTCCTTCTTCTTCCTTCCTTTCTTCTTCTCTCTTCTCTCCTTTCCTCACTCTACCTTGCTTCTATTTCTCTCTCTTTCTCACTTGGACGAAATTAAAGTGTTGTAAGGGTGGGTTCTCTTATATAGACCACCAAATAATTCACCTTTCATGATCATGGATCTACCTTATCACAATTAAGATACACTTTGTTGAATTTTTGGAAAACAAACAACTTATGTTCTTGTCTTCCTCTTCCTTAGTCAAGATATGCATAGGAAAAGGAGATTTGTATTTTGAAAATTATGATGATATGTTCTTAAGATAAGGGACAAGGTCCCTTTGATTTAGGGATTCATTTAATTTTTCTTTTGTCTTAATCAATTATGATAGGTTGCCTTTTTAAGTGGCAAATTTCTAGCCCTTCAATCTCCATTATTTGGTTGATATTATTTGTGTGGGCTATGAATGTTTTGTCCTAATACCATGTATTATCATACCACTTGCTAAAATTATGAGTGAAGGATATAGATGTTTTTGTCCTAAAGCCTTGTATTATCATGCCACTTGCCTAAATGATGAATGTAGAATCACACCACTTGCTAAATTTTTGTCTTAATGCCATGTAACCTAATCTTTATTCTTATTATTATATCATCATCTAATTTATTTTATTTTATTTTTCCTCTTGGATTTGGGCTTATTCTTACCCATTATGGGCTTGTTCTACCCATTTTCTTTGCTTTGGATAAAATTCTTCCTTTCTTGGTGGGCTTGGTCACATTTTCATAATTTTTGGGCTATTGGTGAAATTACTATATCCTAGTCCAAGTCTATGTTTAATTTCTTGTTTAGGTTATCCAATGGGCTTGCTAGAAAATTATGTGAAGTGGAAAAACTCTATATGAAGTGTCCATAGGTAAAAGCCCAATGTATGGGTAAAGATTTTAAACTTAGTAACTATAGTTCTTGAATTAGGAAAAATTACCCTAATTCAATGTTCTTTGAAATTTTAAGACCTTTACTTGTTTCTAAAAATTTATCTTCCTTATCCAAGAATTTTGCATCTCTTTAGTATGTTATTTCTAATTTCTTTCCTATTAGATTTTCCTTCTTTATTTGTTCTCTTAATGTTAGAAACATTTTCTATGCATATACCTAAGGTGAAGAATTTCTAAGGATTATATTTCCTTAGATATCTAAAATATTGTCTAATAAATTTTATTTCCTTAATTAAATTTTTTATGTACCTTTATCAATAAAAGAAACGAAATTAAGGATGTTACATAGCTAGTACCTTGATGGTTGATAAATTGGGTCTACCCACATTGAAACATCCTAAGCCATATAAGCTAAGATGGTTGAATGATAGTGGAGAGATATGGGTGAAAAATCAGGTTTTGGTATCTTTTTCTATTGTTAACTACAAAGATGAGGTGCTTTGTGATGTAGTACCAATGCATGCTAGACACTTGTTGTTGGGACGTCCATGGCAATTTGATAGAAGGGTTAATTATGATGGCTACAAGAATCGATATACATTGACCATGCATAATCGAACTTTTGTTCTAACACCCCTAAAGCCAGCTGAGGCTTTTGCTGATCAAGTGAGGATTACAAAAAGAGTGTAAGTTGAGAGAAACACAAGAAAACGAGAAGAAAGATAGTATGGCCAAAATTGATAGTGAGAGAAAAGAAAGAGCGGCTGAGAGATGTGGGCAAGAAAAAGAGAAGAAAGATAGTAAAGCCAAAATTGAGAGTGAGAGAAAAGAGACAGATTTTGATGATTAATAAAGATTAAGTTTTCTCCTAAAGTGAGAGCTTCCCTAAGTTCTTGGGCAAAGAACTGAATCCGATCTCATCGAGGCAATTTGTGGCGATCAAACATCTATTGAATTTTCAAGACGATCCTTGCTTTCGCCAAACACTCCGTTTCTTGGCATAGAGGAACGCATCAATTCAACAAACATTACATAACCAATTAAGTACTTAACATATTTCTTTAACAAATATGACTCATAAACTTCAATTATCATTTCATAAACATTGATGATTAGTTAGGATTTAAAAAGGAAACAAAAATCAATGAAAAAGGGTGAGGCAGCATGAAGCACGGCCTGGCCATGTCACCAAGCACGGTCGTGCTTTCTGCCCATGCTTCCTTCACAACATGGTTGTGTTTCCCAAAAACTCGCACCAAGCACGGCTTGGCTGTAAAATCTCTAATTTTATTTCTTTTATTAGTAGATGTACATAAATATTTAAGGAAATAAAATTTATTAAACAATTCTTTTTGATATCTAAGAAAATATAAGCCTTAGAAATTCTTCACCTTATGTGTATGCATAGAAAATGTTTCTAACATTAACGGAATAGGTAAAGAGAGGAAACCTAATAGAAAAAAAATAGAAATAACATCCTAAAGAGGCAAAATTCTTGGGTAAGTAAGATAAATTTTTTTGGAAGTAAGTAAAGATCTTAAAAGTTCAAGAAGATTAAATTAGGGTAATTTTTCCTAATTCAAGAGCTAGAGTTACTAAATATAACATGTCCACCCATACATTGGGCCTTCACTTATAGACACTACATAGAGTTTGTTCTTCCACTTCACATGAGTTTCTAACAAGTCAATTGGATAGTCCAATCAAGAGATATAGCATAGATTTGGACTAGTATATAGAAGTTGAACCGATAGCCCAAAAATCATTAAAATGTGACCAAGCCCTCCATAAGATGTAGAATTTCAGCCAAAGCAAAGGAAATGGGCAAGAATGAGCCCAAATCCAAGAGAAAATAAAAATAAAAAAATCAAGTGATGAAATAATAGTGTAATAATAATAAATATTAGGTCATATGGCATTAAGACAAAAATTTAGCAAGTGGTGTGATAATATCTATATCCTACATTCATAATTTTAGCAAGTGGTATAATAATACATGGCATTAGGACAAAACATCTATATCCTACACTCATAATTTTAGAAAGTGGTATAATAATACATGGCATTAGGACAAAACATTCTAATCCTACACAAATAATTTCAGCTAAGCAAGGGAGATTCAAGAGCTAGAAACTTGCCACTTAGAAAGGTAAACCTATCATACTTGTGTGAGACAAAAGAAAAAGAAAAAGAATCCCTAAATCAAAAATACCTTGTTCCTTATCTTAAGAACATTTTATCATGATTTTCAAAATTCAAATCTTCTTTTCTATACATATCATGACTAAGACAAGAACATGAGTTGTTTTTTTCTCAAAAAGCAACCAAGTGCATTCAAATTGTGATAAGGTAGACCCATGATTATGAAAGGAGGACCACTTGATAGTTTATTTAAGCAAGAACTACTCTTATAACATTAGAATTTTGTCCAAGTGAGGGAGAGGAAAAATAGAAGCAAGGTTGAGTGAGGAAAGAAGAGAAAGAGAGGAGAAGAAAAGAAGGAAGATGAAAGAGAAGCCTAGAGGACTAAGTACTAAAGGTAGGTTAGCTTAATCTCCACTTGAATCCATCTTTTATCTTCATCCTTGGGGTTCAAAACTCACCCTCCTTCTCTTATTCAAGTAGTTAGAAAATCTAAGAGAAGGAAGGAATCTTGCCGCTTTCTTCAAGAGGAAACAAGAAAAGAATTCACTAAGTGAGTTAAGGAGATCATTAAGTAGGTTTAACAATATTTTTTTAAAAGAAAAGCTTTGAAATTAGAAAAATTTATATAGGATTTTTATTTTAGAACTTTAATGAAATTTACAATATTTGTTACTTTGATGATAGGCCATGGATGTTGCTATATCATATTGCATGTTGATCTTGCATGTGATGTATGTTTGAATACTTAGGTTAGAGTGAAAAGTTCTGCATAGGTATAGCTATGGATGGAAAAAATTTAAGATTTTTATGCTACTATTTTGTATATTAAAATGTGGTGCAAAATTGATGGAATATGATTAGATGCAAATTAGGAAGAAAATGGAAGATGACATAACAAAATGATGAACTAAAACCTTAGAAAAGGTTTGGTTAGGAAACTAGATTTCAGAGTAACTAGGGAAGCTTCTGTTTTTCAAATTCTGGGAAGAATTAATTAAGAATTAAAAGAAATAGTTAACATGAAAGATATATATATATCTCACAGATTTTTAGCCACATGAATAAATCAATTTGGAGTCTATATGAGATAGATATGGTCAGATTAGTAAGCAGTGGTCAGAAAATGGTTAACCAAGGATGAATCTGTTACGAAAGATTCTGTATTTGAATTTCTGGGAACATTTTGTAGGGAATTAAAATAATTGGTTAACATACAAAATATAGATATATGTATCACAGATATTTAACCACTGGAATTATGCAATTTGGAGTTCATATAAGGAAGATATGGCCAGATTAGTAAGTAGAGGTCAGAACCTACTTGAGAAGAAATAACGTTTAAATTTAGGGAGTAATATCACCAAGATTCATTAATATTTCGAAAAATTATTCAACATAATAGTTTTAGAGAATTGTTTTATCTTCAAATGGACACCAAAATTACCTAATTCAGAGTTAAAATGAGGGAGTTATGCTCTAATTAGTGAGAGAAGGTCAGGCAAGACAAAAACATGCATAAGGGAATAACACAACATAGAGCATGGCAGTATTCGGTGTTCGAAATGGCATTTTGAAGCCTAAAGCATGGCTATTTTATAGGAAATGGCAAGTCGTGTTATCGGATACATTTAGGCCATGTTGGAAGCTGGTAAAACTTATTTTCAACATTTTTCTACCCTAAATGAACCTCATTAACTATAGGATAATAATAGAAACCAGATTGAAGAAGAATGCCGTATTAATTTTGTGAAAACATGTGATGGAAATTATATAAGTAGGAGGAAAGTGATTAGAGGTCAAACATAAAGAAAATGAAGAGATAAAAATAATATTTAAAAAAGAAGAATAGTACAAATAAAAATAATAAATGACTAGTGTATGCCATAGCCATTGCCATTGAATGAACTCCTTACCATCTTAAGTGTGAAATTTTGACATTGAAATATTTTATAAAGAGATATTTGAAAATGATTGTGTTCATGGAAGATTGTATTTTACCATTGATTTTTGGTAATGATTATGCTTTGTTGATAAATTATGGCATATGAGTATATTGAACATACTTGTTATTGAAGTCATATTTTTGGCTATTAACATGAAAATAACAGAAAAGAAAAGAGACGAGTACAGTCACATGGCAGTCCGTGTGCTGCACCAGTAAGGGACGTCCTACTCACAGCTATGATTATGTTAATGAGAAAAGAAAGAGAAAGTGTGCCATGTCAGACAGAGCGAGAAAAGTTCGTACAGGAGAGTAGAAAGTACTCACCCTGACCAGGGTAGCTTGATTTAAAAATAAGTTGATAACCATCATATGATATTTTGAAGATAGTTATCCATGACATACATATCATTATTGCACGATTTTCATATGCATAGATAAAGTGCATTCATGTGACCTAAGATATTTGCTATAGCTTATACAGATGAACATGACATGATGAGCATTATTGATGATGATTATGATTTATTGTTGAACATACTAGGATTTAATTCTCACTATATTTCCATATCATGTTCAGAAAACTAGTTATGCAAATTTTTCTTCGGCCTTGGCTCCTAGTGTACATTGAATCGAGTTACTCTATGTTGGGCAAATCCCAGAAATTAATAAGGTGTTTGTGGTCGAGTTGGCTAAGATCTCAGTGAAGGTGCAACCACTTGCACCCATATCTCTCGATTGGTCAACATGGATGTATAAGATGTAGATATTTATGTGTTTGATTTTTGTACATATGTTTTGATTAATGATGTGTATGTGAAATCATAATTGTACCAATGTTAATGGTAGACCTTAAACCTTGATTATGCTTGGTTAAATTAATTTAATGTTATTATGAGTTAAGTAATTAGAAGTAAAGAAGTAATGACTTTATGGGACTTTACAAATATGTATATAAAAAAAATGGAGTTGTTACAAATAACTCATCAATGGTTCTATCCACCCCACCATCCCACTTCAATAAATGCAATCAATACACCCATCAAGCCACTAAACCAAGAAACTCATAAATAGGGTGTTGATCTTACCTTTTTCTTCCTCTAAAGATGTTTCTCCCACTAAGTTCAGCTGGTTTCTCTTTCTAGAATCTTCCACCAAAACTGCAAGCTTTCCCCTAACCATTATATTCCATGGAAACTCAAAAGCACACACAAGATTAGAGAAGATAAAGGGGTCCAAGACTTACCTTTTCCTCTTGAGATTTTAGCTTTCTCTCTCTACCTTCCTTCTCTTTTCTCTTCCCTTTTTCCTTCTCTCTTTTCTCTCTTCTCCCTTTTTCCTTTTTGCCGTGGGAATTTTTGCTGCTTCCTTGGCTTGGCTAGTGACTTGCTTTGGCAAGTCAACAAGAAACATATAAAAAAACTGCTAACTTCTATAAGAAGCTTATCCTCCCTTAACTATTTTCCTTCCCATCCCTAATTATTACAAAATTGCCATGCCATTACTTTGTGACTAACCATTGGCTAAGGCATTGTTTGGGTGAGTTGGAATTTACCAAGTGTTTAATCTCCTCTTGAGGTGTATTCTAATGGCTTTTTTGTATAATTCTCTTCATAGCTCCTTATGCTTCTTCTTAATGCACAATTGTGGCCCTACAGATGAAGAAAGTACTATTCCATCCTTAATTATCTCCTTCAAAAATGAGAAATCCATAATTAATATTCATAATTATTTCCTTATAATTACCCCATTTAATCCTTTTTAATCCTTTCTTAATATTCCATTTTGTGAATATACTTAATAAAAATCTAGGGTGTTACATCATTCATTGAATGATGTTGAGCTTTAAATTCATCATTCTGCCTTGATTAATTAACTATAAAGTTCTTCATTAGAGACTCCAAATTTGACTTTGGCTAAGGTAAAAGATTAATGGGCTGCTAATTCTGAAATCTAGAAGGTTTCCTAAAATTATTTTGAGGAGGCATATTTGCATTGGGCTTGTGAGAGAGACTGGGATGGTTCATCCAGCCTAAATTATAAGTGTTGCTAAAAGGATCATTCCTCTGACTGTTATTGACAAAATTAACTTGCTCACAATCCTGAGGTATAAGGTTTCCAAGTTGACGATTATTTACAATATAACCAACACATCCACAAGTCTCACATGTAGAACATGAGGAAGAACCAACCGAATTAATGCTAAAATTATCAAGCTTCTAAAATAATGCATCTATCTTAGAAGAAAGATAGTCAAAAGCATTGATTTCATACATACCTGTTGACTTCCCTAATGGTAGACCATGAGTATTCATTTTCTACCACGTCTTCTAGTAGCTCATAAGCCTAATTAACAATCATACTCATCAATGCTCCTATAATAACAACATCCACAGACATACGGGTATTGTATATTAGTCCATGATAGAAGATTTAGACTATAAGCCACTTCTTTAGCCTATGATGAGTGCACAATCTCAAAAGTTCATTGAATCTCTCCTAAGCTTTATACAATGATTCCTTATCTATCTGTGTAAAGGTAGTGATCTGATTATACAGATAGACTGTCTTGCTTAGGGGAAATACTTGGCCAAAAAAGCTTGTGAAAGCTATTGCCAAGTAGTGTAGACCCTAATGGAAGGGAGTGCAACCATTCTTGGACCTTGTCCCTCAAAGATAAGGGGAATAATCTCAGATGGATAGCATCAAAAGAGACTCCATTAACTTTTAGTGTGTCACAGTACTCCAGGAACACTAATAGGTGGAGGTTTGGATCCTTAGTAGGGAAACCTCTAAATTGATTATGCTGAACCATTTGTAGCAAAGATGATTAATGTGTTCATAATTAAGTATAATTTTAATACTTTTAAACTTACTTATTGTTTGATTTGAGTAAAATATAATTAGGAATTGGCTTAATTTTGTGCTTTGTGTTGTAGGAGAAAAGGAAGATGAAAAGACGAGAAAAAGATAAGAAAATCATGGAAAAATGTTGAATTACAACGATCCTAAAAAATTTGGAACTAATTAAACCATATCTCCCACATATTAACTACAATCAAAGTAATTCAAGTTACTAGCAAAAGCTAAGACAATAATCTACAACTTTTATGTTGAGCACTTTGTCAAACTCGAGAGAATTCAGAGTGTTACAGAGCTCAAAAATCAGAATGACAGTGCAATAAGATGAATCATGCACTTTCATCAACAATTGGGGTATATCTCCCTCATATTAGCTTTGATTAAGGTGATTCAAGCGGCTATGGAAATTTAAGTGATAGGAATACAACTTTCTTGTTGATCACTTTTCTAGATTCTGAAGAAATATTATCACTTTGGTGCCAAGAAAGTTAGTATCATGGAGCTAGTGCGCACAACGAGAGCACCGTGGCATTGCGTATTTTTAGAAATGGCGTGCCACAGCACTCTCTGTTCGTTGTAAAAAAATAAAATGCGATTTTTGATCTTTTTTACTTCAATTGAAGCCTAAAGCTCGGGAACCGACCTAGAAACAATCCTACTTCTTTTAGGACTCTTCAAACCTATAAATAAGGGGGAAAACAATCATTAAAGTATCATCCAATCAAATCCAAGGATCAAATCATCAAATTCTCAAGAATTATCTCTTTCTCTTTCTTCTTTTAGGTTTTCTTATGGCCCTGTATGGCTTATTTCCTTTTATTTGGTTTGAGGAAGATTGAAAGCTTAAGGATCTTTTATGCATTGTAAGATGTGGATTTATATATCAATTTTAATTGAGTATTTATTATTCATCCATTCTTTTTCCCATGATTGTTTCAATTGATATCTAAGGTGCCCACTAGTGATTTTATTATTTCAATCTACGGCTGAATCATATGTTGAACAAAGTTTTTATTATTATGATTTAACAAGCAAATAGGATTAATACTTTTGGATTATGAATTATTAATTTTATGATGAACGATTGACTAAATTTAATATAGACGATGTGTCTATGTTATTTTAGCTCTATCAGTTTCTTTAATTCTTCATGCAGTTAATATGTTAAACTTTACTAATGTGCTAAATATTAATTGTTAATTAGGGTTCATTGAAGCAATTGTCATCAATTACTAAACTTAAGAAGGAATAGGGATAATATCTAAATGAGAGATACTCAAATTAAGATTGATTATGTTGTCAATGATAAGTGTGATTCATTTATGGTGGATATCAACTAAAACTAACTCCTTTATTATTAATCACTCTTTATTGTATAGCTATTATTCTATTTTTACTTTAATAATTTTCTTACTACTTTCAACCCCACTTTATTTGATTAACAAAAGGTAATACCAGGCTCTGTGGGATCGACCCTTGCTCCCACTACTATAGATTAGTTTTGAGGTAAGGTATTATATTTGGTGTACTCGCAACAGTAACCACCAATAGCTTCGGTTCAAAATTCTCAGCATCTACAATAAGTCTAATAATGCTAGGATTTAGGCCATTAGTATCTAAGCCGATGAAATCCTTTAGAGATCAATTGTCACGGTCTGCCATAGTAGTTGGTTACTGATCTAGTTGCCTTCTTCTTCTTTTGCGTAGTGTGTGTTCAATTTCAAGGTAAAATTCAGCGAAATACTCACAGTCTCTACGTATATAAGAACAACACACCAACAAAAGAAAACAAAGGATAAAATTAGCAAAGTAGAATATGTAGAATAATTAAAAAGAAAGGATTTAGTCTAGCTATTTCATAAAATAAACTGATATTGACACAATTGGTCATTGGTAATAGCGCCAAAAACTTGTTTCATGTGTTTCATTAAATACTGCAAGCACACAATGTAACTATAGCTAGTTTGGCGAGTACAGGTCATATCCCATAGAGACTAATGTATCAATTACCATTTTTTTTACAAAATGCATTATCTAAATCAACATAATTTGAGAGATATTGAATAGCAATTACAAGCTATAAAAGTAAATAAATAACATAAATTCAATTATTAAATATCTAGGATTAGGGTTTACCATACTTATGATATTCAACAATTAAGATAGACCTCTAATTACAATTATATAAGTAATGGGGTATGGTTTAGCCACAATTCATTAATAGCCTCTTTCAAGAGCTAATAACTATACCTAAGTTAATCCAATTACCTACTTTCGTGGTTTTTAGTTTAACATAAGTCCATTAAGTTCTATGCTAACCAAGTGAATAACTCTTAAATCAGGTTTAATTCCCCAAGAAGATATAATTATTAGAGGATCTTAAACTACTTTCGTGATTAAAATACAACTAATTAACTATTAGGTTCTGGAAATAACTTTCACCTTTCATTCCATTAGTTATTAACCTAAGATATAATAAATATTGGCCAAGCATCCATCAACACATACCAAGTAGAATAGTTAATTGTGATTAACTATAAATAATCACAATTAGGGTTTCAACAATTCAATTCAATTCAGTATCATTATACCATAAGTGGGTTTCTTGAAATGCTAGAATGGGAACTACTCACCTATAATTGAAAGAGAAAGCATAATCAATTTCATTAAATAAACCATAATTATTCAATACAATCAAGAAAGAAGGGTAGAAGTAGAGAAAGATAAAGATAGAAATGTTAAACTAGTGTAGTAGTAAAAGTGAATTTGAGATACAATGCTTCAACTCAATGTAAATCCTATTCAAGAGCATAAATAATAGCTAAAACCTAGTCCTAATGTGTCTCTAAAGTGTACTGAATATCTCCAAAGTAAAAAGTTGCAAAAAGTAGTCAAGTCCCACTATATATAGCTTAAAAAACCCTAAAAAATATAGTGATGTATAGTCCCTCAGCACAGTCGTGTTCCAAGACATGGGCCGGCCTTGCTTCGGGCTAGAATTTGGTAAGTTGTACTCTTCTGAATGGAACACGGCCTGGCCATGTCAGGGGCTACCATAATGCATTCTTTCTCATTTCTTCCGTGTTTCCTCTTTACATCCTCCTCAGCTTGTTCCTATTCTAAATGACTCTTCAAATGAGCTTTCTCCTTTGATTATTGAGCTCTTTTGCTCACCTATGAAAAGAAAAAAAATGACAAGTAGTATCCAGAGTAAGAAAAATAAAATAGAACCAAAACAGAGAAATAATCACAAATTAATATTGAGCTATGGGATGAAAAGCAATGCATAAACACACAATTTTCCCATTTATCAAAAGAAGTGCTCAAACTATTAGATGTTGACATCATTTATCCTATATCTGATAATGACTAGGTGAGCCCCATCTAAGTATTTGCCAAGAAAGGAGGGATGACCAGTGTTAAGAATGATAATGATAAATTGATCCCCACTAGAGTTATCACAGGCTAGCAAAACTGAATAAGGTCACCCTTAAAGACCATTTTCCATTATCATTCATTGATCAACTAGTGGAAACGCTAGCAAAACATTCATATTTTTGTTATTTGGATGGATATTCAGGATTCTTTCAAATCCTAATCCACCCAAATGACTAGGAAAAGATAACGTTGACATGTCCCTATGGCACCTTTACCTATAGAAGGACGCCATTCAGATTTTGAAACGTTTTAGCCACTTTCAAATGTTGTATGATGGCCATTTTTACATATTTTATTGAACATATAATGGAAGTATTCATGGATGACTTCTCTGTGTAGGGTACCTCTTTTAACCATTATTTGAGTAATCTAACACAGGTACTATAGTGATGCAAAGAAGTTAACCTAGTACTGAACTAGGAAAATGCCACTTTCTGGTGAGAAAAGGTATAGTTATTGGACACTTAATGTTTAAGAATGGGATCGAAGTTGAAAAAGTGAAGATTAAAGCAATTCAGAACATGCCCCTACCATCCCCACCATCTAACATTAAGGAAGTGAGAAGTATTCTCGGTCATTTAGGATTCTATAGAAGATTCATTAAAGACTTCTCCAAAATTTCTAAACCCTTAACTTAGTTACTTTCCAAAGATATATATTTTGTATTTGATGTTGATTGCCTTGATGCTTTCCATAGGTTAAAACAGACCTTAATCTTAGCACTCATTATCCAACCTCCAAGTTGGAACCTTTCTTTCGAAATAATATACCATTCTAGTGACTATGTTGTGGGAACGGTGCTTGGGGAAATGAGAAATAAAAAACCATACGTCATAAACTATGTAAGCAGGGCTCTTGATGAAACCTAAGCAAACTACTCCAACATAGAGAAAAAGCTATTGGCAGTGGTATTTGCTATTGAGAAATTTCATCAATACTTACTAAGATCCCGAATTGTGGTGTAAACTGATCATGAAACTATCAAATACTTGCTGAGTAAGAAAGATGCTAAGCGAAGAATAATTAGATAGGTCCTCCTTTTGCAAGAATTTGTGTAACGACTCCATATTTTTTTCTATATATGAAGTCATCACCTTTCTCACTTTTAATCTCTTATCTCATAATACTAAATTAGATTAAGCATGCATGATTAAGATTAAGTAGTACAATCTACCACTAATATTAATGTTGTTGTAAGTTCATGTACCAATTTCACAGTATCTCGATGTTACTTGAAGCATACGAAAAACAGGAGAACACCCAAACACTATGCCAAAAGAATACAGTCAGCTTCTGAGTGAGGTTAGTCAAAAGCATCCATACAAAAGTAAAACATATACATATCTATTCCCTACTCATCCACATCAACCATTTCTAGGGACATTGGTGTGGGTGGCGGTAACTCCACCAGGATCTCAATCATATCAACAATAGAAACATAATTTATTTTAGGAATTTGCCTCAAACAGGACAACTCGATCTAATGTACACTAAAGACAAAGGTCATGGAGAAAATTTGCATAATTACTTTTCTGAACATAACATGGAAACATAATGAGAATTATATCCTACTAGATTCAACAATAAATCATAATCATCATAAGCATTTAATCATCATGTTATGTTCAGTTGTATAAGCTATAACAACTTCATCAGGTCACATGAATGCACCATATTTATACTCCTGAATATCTTGCAACAATGACATGTATGGCATGAATTACTTTCAAAGTATCATGGGCGTAAATAACTATTCAAACATATCAAGGGCAAGATCAACTATTAAAAGGGTCATGGAATGTCAAAATCACAACTTCATCATATAATGGCAATTAACTATTCTCATTATATCTTCTCTTTCTTGGTCAAGGTAAGGATGCTTCTCTCGCTTTACTCCCTTCTGAATGTGCTTTTCTCACTCTTTTTATACATGGCACAAAATCTCTATTTCTCATCATAACTGTGAATAGGGCATCCCCGATTTATTGCACCACACACGGACTGCCATATGACTGTTCTCTTTTCTTTTTCAAATTAATAGCCAAGGTTTGATGCTAAATCAAAATATGCCTAATATTCCCACATGCCATATGTAACATCCTAAATCTCTAATAAAGCTAGGTAAATTTAAGAATAAGTAGAAAATACAAATGACAAAGAATTAAATTGCTTAGTTATGTTACAATAAGACATTTATAAAATAGGTGACATATAGTTAATCATGAATCATATAAATAAAATTCTTAGGAGCATAATGGATGGGGAGAAGATAGAAATACATTTTTAAGACATTAATAATCTAAGATTAGTAGTAAATTAAGGCAATATAAAACAATTAAGGAGCTTCCAAGTAGCACCACAAAATTTCAGACACATAGTATACTGCATTGCCCATAGAATTGTAGCCACCTTGCACCTACCAAAGCATGCCACATTGCTCACAAAATTGTAGCCACCTTGCAACTACCAAAGCATGCCACATTGCCCACAAAATTGCAACCACCTTGCACCTACCAAAACATACCACATTGCCTACAAAGTTGCAGCCACATAGCATGCCACATTGCCCACAAAATTGTAGCCACCTTGCACTGAACAAAGCATGCCACATTGCCCACAAAGTTGTAGCCATATAGCATGCCACATTGGCGCCAAAATTTTAGCCACCTTGCACCTACCAAAGCATACCATATAGCCACAAAAACTTTAGCCAAAATCAGTCAAGAAAAATAGAACCTTTCAGCAAAGAAACCTTGCCACATAGCCATAATTATTTTAGAAACATTCCAGCCAAGAAATAGCTACCCACTGCAGCCATGTTTCTGCCCAAAATAAAAAAAATCATGAAAAAGCTGCTGCCCCACACCATGCTCTGCATTCTCATTCCCTCCCTGTAGAAACCACTAGGTAATCCCTACAAAAACATAAGGGAATCCCTGCAAAACACAGCCTCATTTTCCTCTTGAGTGGTGGAAACCAACAGCCAAGAATCATTCTATCTAGGTATTATTTTGGGTAGCAAATTCAAACCCCATTCCTCATGCAATCAGCACCCAAGAGGGAGAGAAGGCAGCCAGAAAACTTAGAGACAAAGGGAGAGAGAAACTAAAAAAAATGTAGCTAAGTTGCAAGGGCAACCAAGAGGAGAAGCAAGCTAAAATTTGAGAGCCATAGGAGTATTTCTACACAAGTTGAGTTTCCACTCTTAGGAAAAGTTGGTTTGTAGTGAGTTGAGCTCATTTTGGGTTCTGCATGGATTATTCTTGAGCATGAGATGCAAGATGTTAAAGTTGAAAACATGGAACTCTAGTTGTAGGGAATAATCTTTGCCATCTAAGTAACAAACATGCTAAAGCACCACACATTCTGCACCTAAAATATTTAGGCCTTGTGTTCTTAGACTGTTTGATTAGGTAAATGGCATTTAAATTCTCTAATATTTTTTGAGAAAAGTCTTGAAATATTGATAATTAATTCTGGAAATTTTATTGATTTTTGAGAACCTACAAATAGGCTATTTACAATCAAAACAGTGCTAAGAAGAATTTGCTGGACAGCTTAGGCTATTAATGGAAATACTAAACATTGAAGGGGTTAAATGTTGCATTTTTGTATGAAAATTTTATGACAAGATATAGAGATCCTAATGAAGGACCCACCAAAGTTTATAGAATTCTGGCCAGGTTAAGGCATATAATAAAATATGAAAATTCGGTGGGACAGGAAGTGAGTTAGAACAGACTAGAACAAGGGGGCAGTAATAAAAAGTGTGTCATTTGAGGGGTCAAATGAATTAATTTTTACTTTAAATTTTTATAGTTTATACCAAATATCATGAATTTTGAAGAAGTTTTACCTATACAAAGGAATGGAAAACACAATAGAAATGGAACTGAAACCAATCTGCACTGTTCTGGGATATTGAGGTACTTCTTGGGGTGAATGAAATATTTAAAGGCTGAGAGATCCACAAAATAAAATAGACATGTAGAGGAACCTCCATTGCAAATTTTAGAATTTTTAGAGGACTTTTGTCATATTTAATAATAACCCTAAATCTGAACAGAATCACAGTTTTTTTTTGGGAGCAGAAGCTCTTAAACTAGAGATTTATGATTTTAGGTGTTAATATGCATGCATTAACCAAAAGCTCTTATATGTTTTAGTTTGAGTTGCTGGTAGTAACATTGGCAACCTTGGAAAGGAAGTAACTGTGCAGGAATTGAGGTAGCTAGCTTTTCCTTAAAACACTCTTTAAGTTTATGAACTTGAATTTATCAATTTCACTAGTTGCCTGAATTTTATGCTATGATGAATAATGGTATAAATATATGTTATATATGCATTCTTAGGAATTAAGGGGTGCCCAAAGTGTGCCAAGTAAGCTCTATTTCCCTCATGTATTGGCCAATAATAGGAGATGCATAACTATTTTGTAGTTATGGGATTGCATTGGGTAAGTAGACCAAAATGTTATGAGTCGCTTGAGTAACCAAGATGATGTATGTATGTATAGTCAGTGCTTATGTTTTAGTAAAATAAATTGAAATATTTTAAGGAATGGAATGTATACTATTTTTTTGAAAAATTTGCTAGCTATTGAGATTGTCATCTAATCTTTTTATGTCCACATAATCACATTCCAAGTACTATAGCAAGAGGTGAACAATAGGGATCTCAAGGTTGACTCATCTGAATATGAATATGGACTGTATATTTTCTTGTTGTGTAATATATGTTGGATGGCTTAGTTGAGTACCAATAGACAGCTAGTAATGTGATGCAAAATAAGTTATGGACTGTACACTTTTCTTTATGGAGTGGGAGCCTTTTGTTGTAACTAATGCATATCACGCCTAGTTAGTTTCCTATAAGGAAATGAAATTTGAAAATGCTTGGAATAGCCTAAAAAGAAAGATAACTAACAGTATAAGTTAATAGTTGAATTTATGGGCTAGGTAGACATTGCTAGAAATTTACATATAAGAAAAAAAAATATAATACTAAAAGGTAGTTTTGGGGAATATTCTATGATATGGATGTATGAAATAAGATGCTAGTCAGTACAATGTTACATTTTTTTGGTATCAGAGCAATAGTTCAGGGAATTATCTATTTGTTTAGACAAATTATAGGATATTCTAAATTGATTTAGAGTTGAATTATTGTGAAATTGGCTTTTGTTTTAGGGGTTGTTAAATAGAGTAAAAATAGTTTATGGTAGTATGACTAATTATATGAAAAATGTTTGTATATAAAAAGGTGCACACAGGGAAATGGCATATAAGAGAACTTAGGCTGAGACCCTAAAAGAAATATCTAAGAATATAGAACCCTTAACTGCTAAGCTCGATGGGCAAGTTGTAGCCCAAGCCACCATAGCACAAATTCTTCAACAAGTTCAAGAAGCCTTTAGACAAGTGCCACAAGGAAACAATCCTAAGGTTACTTGAAAGGAAAATAGGCTAAGCCAAATGAATAAAATCTTGGCCTAATTCAGGAAGGCCAACCCTTCTTTATTTCTTGGAGAGTATGACCTTGTGATAGCAGAGTGATGGATCATGCAACTAGAGAAAATTTTTGGGGTTTTAGAATGCAGCACATAATAGAAAGTTTCCTTAACCACTTACATGTTAGAAGGTAAGGCAAAGCATTGGTGGAAAAGTATGCAGAGACTATGGTAGACCAATGATACTCCCATTACTTGGGATAATTTTAAAGAAACATTTTATGATAAATATTTCCTAGATAATGTGAAGAATCAAAAAGAGGCTAAATTCATACAATTGAAGCAAGGGAACAAGAATGTACCCAATTTGAGGCTAAGTATAAAGAGGTCTCTAAATTTTTCACTTACCTAAAGCATATCCATGATGATGCATGGAAGACGACAAATTTTGAGTGGGGTTTGAAACTTGAGATTAAAGAAAGAGGGATTTTTCCAAGTTGGCAAGTAAATGTAGAATAATAGAAGAAACACTAATGAGTGCCATGGCTGAGAAAAGATTAAGAGACAGTGAGCCCTCTGGAGGAAGACGAAAATCCTAGAACAAAAAGTTTAAAGGGAACAGTTCTCATGGTAAGGGAATGCTGACTTGTAGTGGCCAAACCTCTAGCCAACCTGCTTGTAATAAATATGGGAAGAACCATGGAGGTGGACCCTGTTTAGCTGGTCAGAATGTCTGCTACAATTGTGGAAAACCAAGCCACTACTCCAGGGATTATCGAGTAAGGAGGGGATCAGTTCCTGATGGCAGACCACAGAATTAGGGACAGGTGTTTGCTCTTTCCCAACAGGAAACTAACTAGTCTCCAAATTTCATCAGAGGTACGTTAATGATCTGAAACTCACTTATAGATGCATTGTTTGATTTTGGTGCTACACATTCTTTTATTTCATATGATTATGCTAAGAGTCTGGGTTTAACTATGGATACTTTTTTCATATGATCTTTCTATTTCCACCCCTACTAGGATCTGTGTCATAACTTCTTATGCTTGTATTAATTGCGTTGTGCAATTTGATCATAAATGTACCACTTTGGATCTTGTATGCCTTCCTCTATTTGATATTGATGTTATTCTTGGAATGGATTGGTTGTCTACTAATAATGCAATTCTTGATTGTTCTAGAAAATCTGTTTCCTTACATGTTTGTGGTTCTACTTCTAAACACCCACTAAAACTTCTTACCTATCCATCACCCAGGCTGAGAGATACCTTGAGAAGGGTTGTCAAGGGTTCCTAGTCTTCTTTTCTTTGCAAGCAAAAGTAGAAGAGGGCATAAAAAATATACCTATTGTTAGGGATTACCCAAAAGTATTCCTTAAAGAGTTTATCAGTCTCCCTCCTAATAGGGAAGTAGAGTTCTCCATTGACTTAGTGCCTGGTGTAGATCCCATATCTAAGGCTTCCTATAGGATGGCTCCTATAGAGCTAGCTAAACTTAAGAAATAGATAGAGGAACTTTTAGAGAAGGGTTTCATCAGACCCAGTGTATCCCCCTAGGGTGCACCAGTCTTGTTTGTTAAAAAGAAAGATGGAAGCCTTAGGTTGTGTATAGATTATAGGCAGTTAAACAAAGTGACCATCAAGAATAAATATCCACTGCCTAGGATAGATGACTTACTGGATCAATTAGCTGAAGTGTTAGTTTTCTCTAAGATAGATTTGAGGTCAGGTTACCATCAGTTGAGAATTAAGGCCGAAGATGTCCTAAAGACAGCTTTTCGAACCCGATACGAACATTATGAGTTCCTAGTTAGGCCTTTTGGGTTAACCAATTCCCTAGCCATTTTCATGGATTATATGAATAGGATTTTTAGGCCATACCTGGATAAGTTTGTTGTGGTTTTCATAGATGAAATCTTAATTTATTCTAAGAGCCTTGAAGAACATAAGAATCACCTTCGAATAGTGTTGCCAACCCTGAAGGATAAGAAATTATATGCCAAGCTTAGCAAGTGTGAATTTTGGATGACATAGGTGAGATTTCTAGGGCATGTTGTGTCCGAGGAGGGGATAGCAGTGGACCCTAGTAAATTGGAAGCAGTGATTAACTGGGAAAGACCAAAGACGGTCATTGAAATATAGAGCTTTCTAGGCTTAGTAGGATATTATAGGAGATTTATCCAAAGATTTTTTCAGATAGCCATGCCTTTAACTAGGTTAACCAGAAAGGACCAACTATTTATGTGGGATGGTCAATGTAAGAGTAGTTTTCAAGAATTGAAATCTAGGCTAATCTCTGCCCCAGTGCTAGTGACACCTAACCCTAGTGAACTCTTTACAATATATAGTAATGCATCTAAGCAGGATTTAGGGTGTGTTTTAATGTAGTAAGGTAAAGTAATAGCTTATGGTTCTTGGCAACTTTGACCTCATGAGGAGAATTACCCCACACATGATCTGAAACTTGCAGTTGTAGTTTTTTTCCCTTAAGATTTGGAGATATCATTTGTATGGTGTCAAGTTTGAAGTTTTTAGTGATCATAAGAGCCTTAAGTATCTTTTGAACTAGAAGGAGTTAAATATGAGGCAAAGAAGATCGATGGAATTTTAAAAAAATTATGATTACACCGTTAATTAACATCTGGGCAAGGCAAGTGTGGTTGCTAATGCCTTGAGTAGGAAATCCCTCTATATGGCATCATTGATGCTTAAGGAGTAGGACCTAATTGAGGGCATGAGAGATTGAATCTCTCCATTTCTCTACATCCTAGTAGCCTCCTCATGAGTGAATTAAGGATTCAGAATGATCTCGGGGATAGAATTAAAGATGCTCAAGTTTCTGATCCATACTTGAAGGACATTAGAGAATAGATATCCTAGGGCAAGTCTAAAGAATTTCACATTTCTGAGGATGGGCTTATCAAGTTTGGAGAGTGGTTATGTGTACATGAGGTGAAGGAATTGAGAGATAGTATCTTAGATGAAGCTCATAAGAGTAGGTATACCCTACATCTTGGAGCCACTAAGATGTATCAAGACTTAAAAAGGAGTTTTTAGTGGCCTGGGATGAAAATGGACATAACCTGTTATGTGTCTAAGTGCTTAATGTGTTAAAGAGTCAAGGTAGAACACCAAAAGCCTAGGGGATTGCTCCAACCATTAGATATTCTTGAGTGAAAATGGGATAGCATCTCTATGGATTTTGTCATGGGTTTGCCAAAGACATCATCTGGCTATGATGTAATTTGGGTAAACGTGGATAGACTTACCAAGTCTGCCCACTTCTTAGCCATTAAATCTACCTATTCTCTAGACAAGTTGGCACAAGTGTATGTTCATAAAATTATCAGACTCTATGGGATACATATTGTTTCTAATTGAGACCCCAGGTTTACTTCTAGATTTTAGAGATCATTGTAAGATGCCTTAGGTACTAAACTTAGGTTTAACACAGCCTACCATCCACAAACTAACGAGCAGACTAAGAGAACAATTCATACTTTAGAAGATATGCTTAGTGCTTTTGTAATATAGTATGTTAATTATGCATCAATGAAACTTATGATTTTATCTCAAAAACTTAATATTTTACTATAGCTTATACAGCTGAACATAACATCATCCCTTGTTGTGTGCATGGAAATATTTTATGGTTATGATATGGGTTCCTCCTAATATTTTCATGTGAAATATTTTGATGCATAACAACATTTATTTAATGATCATACAGTACAGTATCTGGTTTTAGATATATGAATATCCTTTGTTTAGAGAATATTTAAAATGCGAGTCCCATATGGATGTACTTTCAAACTGTATTTTCTATGTAACAAATTTTAAAATATGAATACATCCATATGTTGACCTAAGAGGTTATAAGAGGTATTATCTGCTCACTGAGTTGTTAAACTCACTATACGATATTTTCACATTTTTCATATAAGAATACAGAGTCTGATTCTGTAGATAGGTGATCAGTTAAGTGACATATTCTCTGGGTGAGTCTACATTGCTTCCGAGCCTCACAGTTTTTGAAGTATACTGTGTTTGTATTCTAGAGTATGCTCTGAACGCCACATGTAAGATTCTTATTTCTCATGTTACTTTGACATTTATAAATTGGTCTATATAATGTGTATACAAGAGAGAACCTATATGTATCTATTTACATGACAAAGAATAATGCTATGCATGTTATGGTAAATATTTGATTGGAAAAAAATGTTTTATATTTTATGTGCTCATAAATTGGGATTGTTACAAGTTGGTATCAGAGCATTAGGTTTCCTTGTGGTTGTTGGAGCAAAGGATTCATTAATAGGACCTTTAGTATGGATATGAGCCGGACATATTTATGCTTCATGTGCTGCTGAGGGATTCTATAGGGTTCTAATTTCATTTATATTCTAATTTGTTAAATTTTCCAGTATAAAGTTGATTGAATATTGTGGCATCTTAAGAGGTATCTATGAGTCAAGTACTGCTGAAAGTGAAACGGATAGGCATGCCAAAGAATTTAAAGAATAGAGACAGATACCAAATATGACGATGTCTGAATGTTATATTCGTTTTACCCCATTGTCTAGATATGGTAGACTTTGATGTCATATTGAGAATGAATTGGTTAGTATCATTCCATGTCATTTTGAAAGTCACTTTAAGGTGATTAAATTCAGTATTCTTGGAGAATTTTTTTTCTTGATACAAAGAGACCGTAGTGAGGTATCTAGTAATTTAATCTCTGCCTTAGCAGCACATAAGTTATTACAAAAAGGTACCAAGGATATTTGGCAGTGGTCAAAGATATAGATATAAAATACACTAATGTAGATCAAGTTCTAGTGGTTAGAGAATTCCCTGATGTGTTCCCTGAGAAATTTTTAAGATTACCCCAAACTGATAAATAGAATTTGGTATTGATTTACTTCTTGGAACCTAATCAATGTCTATATTTTTATATAGAATGGCACCCACTAAACTTAAGGAGCTAAAAAAGAATAGAATTACTTACAAGATTTGTTAGACAAGGGATTTATATGGCCTAGTACTTTTCCTTGGAGAGTTCTTGTTCTATTTGTGAAAAAGAAAGATGGATCGCTGTAATTATGCATAAATTATAGACAGCTGAATAAGGTGGCAATGTGTAATAAATACTCAATTCCTCATATAGATGATCTGTTTGACCAACTACAGGGTGCTCAACGTTTTAAAAAAAATTGATTGAGATCTAGGTATCATTAATTAAAGATAAGGGAAGAGAATAATCCAAAATCTACTTTCAGGATTCGGCATAGGCACTATAAGTTTTTAGTGATGTCATTTGGTTTGACAAATTCTCCAATGACATTTACAGATTTTATCAATATAGTACTTAAGCCATTCTTGGATCAAATTGTAAATTTATTTATTGACGATATATTAATATGTTCCAAGAGTTCAAAGGATCATAAGCAATATTTGAGGATAATTTTACAAACTCTAAGGGAGTATAGTTCGCAAGGAAGGTATCTAAGTATACTCTAAGAAAGTAAAAGTAGTACAACAATGGCTACGTTCTACTATAGTTAAAGATGAATATTCAAATCCAATTTGCATTTCCTACGATTATCTATCATCCAATCTATTTGAGCTATAGTTGGATCGAGTATATGAATAAATGTTTGTAAAGCATCAATCAATTCTTCAGCATTTGAAGTTAAGATGAGAATTTGTCATGCTGAGTGTGAGATAAACCTTTGTTCTACAACTTGATCAAGAAAAGACAATAGACCATCAAAGAAATGATTAACATTTAACAAACCTATCGGTTTGTGATGGATATTCAGTTGTGCCCAGGAGACTACTTGAAAAATTTGTTCTAAAGTATTAAAACCCCTTGGTAAGGTAATGAAGGCATCAACATTGCTCATCATTCTAGCCATGCGCTCATGCATGAAAGCTATCCTAAATTCTTCCCCAATTATTTTTCCTATGATGTTGGATGTAACTAGAACTGTAGGAATAATACCTAGAACTTGATATCCTCTTACATGTACAACTGTAGACACACACCACATTAACCCACGGTTACCTCCACCATAGACTAAATGAATTTTTCTTCTAGCCAACACCATACCTAGGTTCTATGCAGCTTTCACATACTCTCCATCTTTTCTAGGACTGGAATCACAAAAGACATAAATATTTTGAAACTGACAGAATGTGATTTCCTCCATAGCTGCACACACCTTAACTTTGAGTATGAAGATAAAGATACTAACTTGAGCATTTATAGAACTTACAAAAGGGCATACTTACAATAGCTATGTAAATAGGCTAGACATAATTAGAATAGCTATGTGAGTGATTGGTGGATATCAGCTAAATTGAAGGTGAAAATTTTAAAAAAATGACGACACACATGTATATGTATAGTAGTTGTGATTATGGCTCATATTAAACACATAAAGAGAATAAGGTTAAGATATCACCAAAAATTTTTATTTTCCTTGTTGTCCTTGATGAAGCATTGATGTCTTGATTCTTGTAGGGAAGTTGTAGGTGATAGGCATTATTGTAAAAAAAAAGGAGTGAAAGTGCAAATAAGTTAATTGTTGAAAAGGTTAATCAAATGATTTATTTTGTTTTTCCAATGTTCTTGCCAATCGACTATCAATATTATTAAGTCGACTACCTATTTTGAGAATTTTTAATTTGGACTGATTTATTTTACAGTTGATTGATTACTTCTATTTTGAAACAACCAACTGCATTCTATCAATTAACTACGTGCTCTTTGTTCTTCACAAAATTTTATAAGCTCAAAAATGATTATTTTTCCACCAAATACTGACAATATTAAAGTAGATTTTGGTACATATATTCAAAACTTGCAGCTACTAATTTTTGCCAAAATAGCAACTAGGTTCTGTTTACAGATTTTCAAGAATTATGGCCACTGATTTTAACTTTCTTTCAAAATTTTGTCCAAACTTCTGACTTCCTATTTTGGCACCATGCTTTATTATGTATTTCTCTTTTTCTGCTGCATCATCCTTCATTAATGTTTATCATTAGATGTTAGGTTCTTTTCCTTATTACAAGGAGGGTTAATTTCTTTTCTTTGAAACTCAGTTATTATGATGTTCACGTGGTTAGTAGGTTAAAGTAATGAAAAATTTGAAAGAAATAGACGGATGATGGCCTTATGGTGCTTTCACGAATGTAATCAAGAGAATTAATGGTGTTGAAGTTCTTGAGGAATAAAATATGGGAAGTAGGATTTAAATTAATCTTTGAACTCTTAATTTGGAAATATGGAGAATATTTGAGAACCATGTCCGAAAATAATGTAAGTGATTAAGATATTTGTATTAAGGGTTTATATCGTGCTAAATTGAGTCTAGTATCTAGGATGTGAATTATGTTGAGATTGGAATTCACGTGTGAATAATTGTTGAGAAAAGAGATTTTAGAAAAGTCATAGATTTTGAATATTGATAACCCCATGGCAACAAGGATATACTAAGATTTGATAGAATTGTACTAGTATAATGGTAAAAAATGATACAAGTGATATATTTTTCATTGTTTGGTGAGTCAACAAGTAAGAATTGAATATATTGTTTAAGGAGAGCTATTTAGGAAATCGAAGCATCTATGTTAAATTATAGTATAGCTGATAGAAATCTAAATGAAGTGTTTATGCATTAGAAGTTATGCTTAAGATATCTTTATATAATTTTGGTGAAATTTGAGAGAAATTATTTATCCGTAGTTGAACTTGCCCATATCAGTAGTTATCAGGCTAATATACAAATGGCACCATTTGAAGTTTTACATGAAACATCGTAAGTCTCTTAATAGGTGGATGAGTTGAATTAAGTTAAGCTTTTGGAATCTAATTTGGAATAATATGCAATAGATAGAATATGACTAACCTAAATTGATGATGTTAGTTTGGAGAGCATACTTCAAGCAGATGTCTTCGAGTTTGGTGGGAGATTCCTTAGCAGAATTCACCTATAATAAAATGATATTGGATGACTTAAAGCCTTATATAAGAGGTGTTACAAACTTTTTGTTAAATGATTCAGTGGGATCAGACTTATTATAAGATGCCATTGATAAAATAAAATTGATTAGAAAAGAATACAAGAAACTCAATACATGCCAAAAGTCTATAAGGACCAGAAATGTTAAGCACTAAAATTATCAGCTGGTGACCAAATATTCTTGAAGGACTCACTCATGGAAGAGGTAATGAGGTTTAGAAAGAAGAAAAAAGTCAAGCCCTAGTATATAGGCTCTTATGAAATTTTGGACAAAATATGCGTAGTATATATCGCCTAGCTTTGTCATTAAGATTAAGTAATCTTGATACAGTCTTTCTTGCATCAATACTAAGGAAGTACCTATTAGATTCTTCTTATGTTATCTAATTCCAAGAAATTCAATTGGACAAGAATTTTGTTTAATTATGGGGAAAAAATCTGATGTCTATTGTTAATTGATAAGTGAAGAACTTATGGTTGAAGGAAATTCCTATGGCTAAAGTTATATGGCAAAATCACTTAAGCAAAGAGATATCCCCAATTGCTTGAATAATGAGGTTAATAACTAAAATTTATGCCTTGGTTTCATTCCTTAGTTGTGATAGAATGGTTTGAAATTCAGGGACCGAATTTATTAAGGGGGAAGAATGTAATATCCTGTAATTTTAAAATAATAATGTTTTGCTATAAACATATATATATTTTATTTTAAATGATTATGTTTTGCTAAAAGCAAATATACTTTTAATTAAAATGATTTTTGTTTTGCTTAAAATAATTATATTTGCCTTTAATAAATTTTTGTTTTATTTTTAGAAATACTCTTTCTTTTATTATGCATAAAGATATTTTATTTTGTGATTTATGTTATTAACATTTTTATCTAGAAAAGTCATGATTTAAGAGTGCAACTAAAGTTTTGCAAGAATATAAATGTTTAGAAATTTTTGTGATACTTTGGGATGAAAAATAATATTATAATGTATATATATATATAATTTCAACTATTCAATAATTAAATACTATTTTTAAAAAATAAAGAATAGGGGGAGATGAAGCGTGAACAGGAACCTCCGAGATCTCGTAACCGATGAATAGTATGAATAGTGTTTCTCTCTCTAAATCTGAAGTACTTTTGAGTCTCTGATTTCAAAACTAAGGATACCACTGGATTTAGGACGAAGAGTACTACGATATTAGCTAAATGATTTTTCAAATCAGCCGCAGAATCGCTGTAGACCGAAAGTAGAAAATCTTAGAAAAAGGTAAACTTTGAAACTCTTATTTAGAGTCCTTAAATTGAAAATCTGACTCAGTAGATGGATTCGGGAGATAGATAAACCTCAGGATATGAAAATTTTTAGCCATCTGACAAATTTTTGTGCGTCGTGAGCAGTAAATCCAGCTGGCATGAATAGTAATTTCTGGCAGAGAATAGTAATTCCAACCGTGAATAGTATCCCCATAAGTTGACCAGTATTGACCAAACTCCCGAAGGCCAAATTTTTTAATTCCATAGTCATTTCCTAGGGTTTTGGACCCTCTAGATTCGTTTTTAAGCTCCATTTGATCCGATTTGGCTTAGAAAAATGCATTTGGGGCTGTACAACCTAGAGCCCTAACGTGTGAGTAGATAATTCTTTCTATAACTTACCCCATGCTCTTCTTGAAATTAAAATGTATAACTGGTTTTGTTTATAAATTATTTATGCTGTGATAAGTTTCTTAAATGTGTTTAAATATTTGTTTTGCTTACGAACTGGCACATAGTTCAAGAAGAGTATGGTTTTGCAAATAGATTTTGAAACTCACTAAATATGTGGTTCTAAATATATTTATCATTATTTGGTAAAGTGAATATTATATTCATGGGACATTGATTTGTAAAACTATAAAGTTACAGATTATGATTGAATGGCAAGTGTAAAGTTCATAGCGAGTTGCTTGATAATTATACATTGCATTTGATGAATATGAATTTATATATAGATATTTATATGTATGGATGAATATCGTCGGGTTGTATGGCTTGTGACGGTACTGAGTAGGGGACGTCCTATTAGGCTGACCATTCCAACCTGGTGATAGTGGTAATGTGAGGAGGCAGATGGGTGATGAACTCACATTCCCTTATCACTTATTGTGACTGTAGTCGATCGATTAATATTCATATAACAAATGAGTGGATTGAGTGTATTGAGATTTATAACATACTTGAGCATAATATAAAAAGAGTGGATTTTCAGTGCATATATAGTATTTAATTATGCATCAACAAAAGTTATGAGTTTATCTCAAAAGCCTAATATTTTACTATAACTTATACAGCTGAACATAACATTATCCCTTGCTGTGTGCATGGGAATATTTTATGGTTTTTATATAGGTTCCTCTTAATATTTTCATATGAAATATTTTGATGCATAACAACATTTGTTTAATGATCATGTAGTACAATATATGGTTTTGGATATCTGAATATCCTTTATTTTGAGAATATTTGAAATGTGGGTCCCATATGGATGTACTTTCGAACTGTATTTTCTATGTAACAAATTGTAAAATATGAATACATCCATATGTTGACCTAAAAGGTCATAGGAGGTATTATCTGCTCATTGAGTTGTCAAACTCACTACACGATATGTCCACATTTTTACAGAGTCTAATTCTACAAATAAGTAATCAGTTAGGCGACATATTCTCTGGTGGAGTCTACGTTGCTTCCACGGCTAATAGTTTTTGAAGTATATTGTGTTTGTATTCTAGAGTATGTTCTAAACAGCACAGGCAGGATTCTTGTTTCTGTTGTTACTTTGACATTTATAAATTGTTCTATATAATGTGTATACAAAAGAGAACCTATATGTATCTATTTCCATGATAAAGAATAGTGCTATGCATGTTATGGTAAATATCTGATTCGACAAAAAAATGTTTTATATTTTACGTTCCTGTAAATTGGGGGCGTTACACTGAATTGGTAGAAGTTGGTGCATATGCTCAATTGCTTGATGAGAGTCCCATACTCAACTCAGAAGAAAAAGCTGAAAAGCTAGAATTAGAATCAATCAAAAATCAGCAACTGTAGAGGAAATTAAGGCACATAAGGTAGAACTCAAACTATAACATCCTTAATTTCATTTCTTTTATTAATAAAGGTACATAAAGTATTCCCTAATTTTGTTTCTTTAAAGATACTTAAATATTTAATTAAGGAAATATAATCCTTAGAAATTCTTCACCTTATGTGTATGCATGGAAAATATTTATTACATTAAGGGAACAAGTAAAGAGAGAAAACCTAATAGGAAAAATTAGAAATAACATACTAAAGATAGGCGAAATTCTTTGGTAAGGAAGATAAATTTTTGTGAAGTAAGGAAAGGTCTTAAAATTTTAAGAAGATTGGATTAGGGTAATTTTTCCTAAATTCAAGAGTTAGAAATTTCTAAGTTTAACATCTCCACCCATAAATTGGGCTTTCACCTATGGACACTTCATATAGAGTTTTTCCACTTCACATAAGTTTCTAGCAAGCCCATTGGATAACCTAAGCAAGAAATAAAACATAAACTTGGACTTGGATATAGAAATTGGACTGGTAGCCCAAAAATTATGAAAATGTGACCATGCCCTACAAAAAAGGTATAATTTTATTTAAAGCAAAGGAAATGGGTAGGAATGAGCCCAAATCCAAGAGGAAAAGTAAAATAAAATAAATCATGTGATGAAATAATAGTGTAATAATAATAAAGATTAGGTTATGTTGTTGTTTTAATTAAAACTCGCAAGTGCACGAATCTATTGGGGTATAGATTTAGTGGTATGCAAGGTCGATCCCACAGGGATTGCCAATTGAGAGAAAATTCTAATTTAGATCCAAATTAAATACTTCTAACCTAGTTCCCAATGTCTTGTTTTGTGAGAGGAATATTGAACAAAATATGCAAAGAACTAATATACTGAAATTAAATGAAGATGTATTCAAGGTAAAGAAGCATGCTAAGGTTAGGGGATCCACTCTTGGTATATCGAATAAAAATAAATTTAACTCTTTTATTACTCAATTAGAATCTTTACACGAATAAAGTTCTAATCGGATGATATGTTAATTTAAGCTCAACTTTGTTTATACATGAATTATATTTACCTCCTTTCTAATAATTAAAACATTCTTGTAAAATGGATTCAAGCGTACATTGTGCAAATCACCATATTGTCTACAATAAATCAAGAGTGATTCAAGTATTTATTGTGCCAAAAATTGTCTACAATGTATCAAGGTTCACACTTTACAAGATTAAAAATACAAAGATGCAAAAGATAACTTGTAAATGGATTCAAGCATAAATTGTACCAATCATTATATTGTCTACAATAAATCAAGATTGATTCAAGCATTTATTGTGCCAAAGATTGTCTACAATATATCAAAATTCACATTCTACAAGATTAACTTATGCAAAAAAATGAAAGATAGAAAATTAATTAACATAACAAAATAAAATGAAATAGAATTAGTGGCAAAGCCAACCAATAGTAAAATAAAATAAAGTAGGTGGCAAAGCCAACCATGAAAATAATAAGAGATAGGCGGTCTAATAAAACCAGCCAATAACATAACAAGAAATCGGCGGTATGATAAAACCAGCCATTAAGAAATAATTATGAGAAAAGAAATAGGAAGGTAAATACAATATCAAAGATAAACATTAAAATTAAGAGTTAGATAAATTATTATTCTCATACCAAGAGTTTCACCCTTTCACCTTAGCATTAGGAGATTAGTTCTCCATAATCAAGGCAAGAAAGTGAAATGAAAGATGAAAAAACATGATAATATTACGAACGAAAATGAAAAATACAAGATGTCTAAAGAGAGAATAACATTACAAGTTCGTAGAATTCCAACAAAGCTTTCCCAAGCTCTCTCCAAAAGCTCTCCAAAAACTCCTCAACTCACCCCTCAAGCCCTCTATTTATAGATACAATTAAGTGTGGTAGGTGTGGTAATTGTCAAAATTGTTAGGTAGAAAGCTGTACAAAGATGACAATTTGGATTCCATCATGTGCACCGAAATGGAGCCTTGAATATCGGCTAGAAATCTATTGAATTTGCTGACTCCTTCAACATGAAAGTTGTAGAATATTTCGTTAGATTGCCGTCAAAGCAAATTGTGGACAAATCGGATACGTAATTTGTGACTTATGGTCAAAATACTAGAGTAAAGTCGGGCTGGACTGTAGCAATAGAAAGATTCTCTTCTAGCCCATTTTTGGCCCTTCTAGTGTCCGAATTGTCTGACCACTTGAACATGAAAGTTGTACCCAATTGTGTCCTCTACACACCTACCAAATTGTATACATATTGGATATGTAGTTTCGGAGTTATGGCCCATGTACTACAACAAGGTTGGGCTGGACTGCAACCAGCAAACATATTCTCAACATTGGGTGCTTTGCCTTGAATCTTTATGTTTTAGTTCTTTTGGAAATGTGATCATAAATCAAGAATAAATTTGTGCATATATCCATTAGGATGCGTCTCAAGAGACAATATGATAATGCTCCTTACTCAACCATCCTTAATGAATTTGTTTTATCTGCTTGATTTATAAACATCATTCCCAAAGAACCACAATTTAGCTCTGATTCCTCCAATTAAGTCCATTTTCTCCTCTTCTCTCCATCTGTAAGAAATACACAAACTAAAGACAAGTAAGGGAGATTTATGCTTAATTATGGCAAAAAGATAAGATGAAAATATTTAATTTATGAGTATAAAATTCACTCATCAGGTTACATGGCATTTAGACAAAAATTCAGCAAGTGGTGTGATATCCTACATTTATAATTTTAGCAAGTATGATAATACATGGCATTAGGACAAAACATCTACATCCTACACTCATAATTTTAGCAAGTGGGTAATAATACATAGCATTATGACAAAACATTATTATGCTACAAAAATAATTTCAGCTAACCAAGGAAGATTCAAGGATTGGAAATTTGCCACATAAAAAGGCAAACCTATCATACTTAAGACAAAAGAAAAAGGAAATGAATCTCTAAATCAAGGGGACCATGTCTCTTATCTTAAGAAGATATTATCATAATTTTCAAAATACAAATCTCCTTTTCCCATGCATATCTTGACTAAGGAAGTGGAAAACAAGAACATGAGTTACTTGTTTTCCAAAAATCAACCAAGTGCATCCGAATTGTGATAAGGTAGACCCATGATCATGAAAGGTGAACTATTTGATAGTCTATTTAAGAAAAACCCACCCTTATAACATTATAATTTTGTCCAAGTGAGGGAGTGGAAAAATATAAGCAAGGTAGAGTGAGGAAAGGAGAGGAAGCAAGGAAGAAAGAGGAAGGAGAAGTCTAGAAGTCTAACTGCTCAAGGTAGATTTAACAATATTTCCTTTTGAAAAGTTTTAAAATTTATAACATTTATATGGGATTTTAATCTTGGAACTTTGATGATTGGTCATAGATGTTGCTATATCATGTTGCATATTAATCTTGCATGTGATGTATGTTTGAACACTTAGGTTGGTAGTTTTGCATAGGTATGGCTATGGGTGGAAAAAATTTATGCTTCTGTTTTTAAAATTTTGGAAAGAATCGGTATGGAATTAAAATAAATGGTTAACATAAAACATGTAGATCTATGTCTCACAGATTTTTAGCCACTAGAATCACTCAATTTGGAGTCCATATAAGGTAGATATGGTCCAATTAGTAATCCATGGTCAGAAAATGGTTAACTAAGGAAGAATCAGGTCACGTATGCTTCTGTGTTTGAATTTTTGGGATAAATATATAGGGAATTAAAAGTAATTCTTAACACCAAAAATGTAGATCTATGTTTTACGGATTTTTATCCACTAGAATCACTCAGTTTGGAGTCCATATGAGGTAGATATGGTCCGATTAGTAATTAGTGGTCAGAAAATGGTTAATCAGGGAAGAATATGATAGGAAAGCTACTGTGTTTGAATTTCTGGGAACATTCTATAGGGAATTAAAATAATGGGTTAACATAACAATTATAGATATATGTGTCGTAGAATTTTAGCCACTAGGATAACTCAATTTGGAATTCTTATGAGGGAGATATGGACAGATTAGTAAGTAGAGGTCAGAACCTACCCAGGAAGAAATAACTTATAATTTGAGGAAGTAATATCATCAAGATTCCTTACTATTTAGCCATTCAACATAATAGTTTTAGATAATTTTTTTATCTTTAAATTGACACCAAGATAACTTAAATCGGATTTAAAATGAGGGAGTTATGCTCTAAGTAGTGAGAGAAGGTCAGATAGGATGAAAACCTGTATAAGGGAATAACTCAACATAAAGCATGGCCGTGTGTCAAGGCATGGCCAGGCCGTGTTCTAGGATAAAAATGGCATTTTGAATCCTAAAGCATAGCTATTTTATAGTAAATGGCCAAGTCGTGTTATAAGATACGTTTAGGTCGATTTGGAATTTGGTAAAACTTATTTTCAACAGATGAACATGACATGATGATCTATATTGATGATGATTGTGATTTATTGTTCAATCTACTGGGATTGAATACTCACCATATTTCCATATCATGTTTAGAAAACTAGTTTTGCATATTTTCTTTGACTTTGGCTCTTAGTGTACGTTGGATCGAGTTACTCTATATTGGATAGATCCCAGAAATTTATAAGTTGTTCATGGTTAAGTTGGTTAAGATTCCGGTAAAGGTGCAACCACCCGCACCCGTATTCTCGGAACTGGTCAATAAGGATAAATAAGATGTAGACATATATGTGTGTGATTTATGTACAGATATTGTTAATTAATGATGTGTAAACCTTAATTTTGCTTGGTTAAATTAATTGAATGTTATTATGAGTTAAATAAATGTAATGACTTCATGGGATTTTAATATATGTATTTATGTAAAAAAAATGGAGTTGTTACATAAATGATATCAGAGTAGGTCGATCTTAGATGGCCAGTGGGTGGATGGTTATCTAAATCGATCTTATAGTGTCTTGAGTATGTTGTGGTTTTGCTGTGTAGGGGATAAATAATTTCATATAGGTAAGAAATTACTAGTGTTTCTTATCTATATGCCGAGATGGTGTTATGACTGTTGTTAAATATTTTTGAAACTAACTATTGGGCTTAATCACCTCAATAGCAGCATAACTTTGTTTTTACTACATTAGGAAATGGCACCACCAAGGAGGAATCTAGCAAACAATGCGGAGGAAACCCTACACAACCTTGCCACGACAATTCGAGATCAGGTCTTGACCACCAATCAAATTTTACAATACCTCCAGAATGCTAATAACCTGAATGGTGTGAATGGTATTAATAACCGGATAGCAGGGAATGATAATGGCATATCTGAGTTCCTAAGGACTAGACCACCTTATTTTCAAGGTGGCTTTGACCTAATTGTAGTTGAAAGGTGGATAAGGGAACTAGAAAAAATCTTTGAAATGATGGGTTGTACTAAGAAGCAGCAAGTTATCTTTGCTGCATATATGCTGAAAGATGAAGTAGAATACTGGTGGCGGGGAGCTAAAGAACTTTTAGCTCACCAGGGAAGGCAAATTGTAACATCCCGAAAGAAAATAACATTTATTAGACAATTTTTAGATATCTAAGGAAATATAATCCTTAAAAAATTTTCAACTTACGTGTATGCATAGAAATGTTCTAACATTAATGAAATAGGTAAAGAGAGAAAACTGAAGAGGAAAAAATTAGAAATAAATATACTAAAGAAAGGTGAAATTCTTGGGTAAGGAAGATAAATTTTTTGTGAAGTAAATAGAGGTATTAAAATTTCAAGAAGATTACATTAGGGTAATTTTTCTTAATTTAAGAGTTAAAGTTACTAAATTTAGTATCTCTACCCATAAATTGGGCTTTCAACTATGCACACTTCATATAGAGTTTTTCTACTTCACATGAATTTTTAGCAAGCCAATAGAATAGCCCAAGGAAGAAATAAAACATAGACTTGGACTAGGATATAGAAATTGGACCGGTAGCCCAAAAAATCATAAAAATGTGACTAAGCCCATTATGAAAGGTAGAATTTTATCCAAAGAAAAGAAAATGGGCAAGAATGAGCCCAAACCCAAGAGGAAAAAAAATAAAGTGATGAAATAATGGTGTAATCAATATTAGGTGACATGGCATTAAGACAAAATAGCAAGTGGTGTGATATCTTACATTCATAATTTTAGGAAGTGGTATGATAATACATGGCATTAGGACAAAACTTCTATATCCTACAACCATAATTTTAGCAAGTGGGTAATAATACATAGCATTATGACAAAACATCATTATCCTACACAAATAATTTTAGTTAAGAAAGCAAGATTCATGGGTTGGAAATTTGCCACCTAAAAAAGCAAACCTATCATAATTGATTCAGACAAAAGAAAAAGAAATGAATCCCTAAATCAAAGGGACCTTGTCCCTTATCTTAGAAACATATTATCATAATTTTCAAAATACAAATCTCCTTTTGCTATGCATATCTTGACTAAGGAAGAGGAAGACAAGAACATAAGTTGTTTGTTTTCCAAAAGTTCAACCAAGTGTATCCTAATTGTGATAAGGTAGACCCATGATCATGAAAGATGAATTATTTGGTGGTCTATTTAAGCAAAACCTACCCTTATAACATTAGAATTTTTGTCTAAGTGAGGGAAAGGAAAAATAGAAGCAAGGTAGAGTGAGGAAAGGAGAGGAAGAAAGGAAGAAAGAGGAAGGAGAAGTCTAGAGGACTAAGTACTTAAGGTAAGTTTAACAATATTTCTTTTTGAAGAAAACTTTTGAAACTTATAATATTTATATGAGATTTTAATCTTAGAACTTTGATGACTGGTCATGGATGTTGCTATATCATGTTACATATTATGTAGGTTTGAATACTTAGGCTGGTGTAGATAGTTCTGCATAGGTATGGCTATGGATGACAAACTTTTAAACTTCTGTTTTTAATATTCTGGGAAGAATAGGTTAGGAATTAAAAAAAATGGTTAACATAAAAAATGTAGATCTATGTCTCATGGATTTTTAGCCACTAGAATAACTCGATTTGGAGTCCATATGAGGTAGATATGGTTTGATTAGTAAGCAGTGGTCAGAAAATGGTTAATCAGGGAAGAATATGTTAGAATAGCTTATGTTTTTTTTAATTTTTGGAAACATTTTGAGGTGAATTAAAATAAATGGTTAACATAAGAATTATAGATATATGTGTCACGGATTTTTAGCCACTAGAATCACTCAATTTAGAGTCCGTATGAGGTAGATATGGTTCGATTAGTATGAAGTGGTCAGAAATTGGTTAATCAGGGAAGATTATTTTAGGATAGCTTCTGTGTTTTAATTTTTGGGAACATTCTGTCGGGAATTAAAACAAATGATTAACATAAAAATTATTTTTATATGTGTCACGGATTTTTTGCCACTGTAATAACTTAATTTGGAATTCTTATGAGGGAGATATGGATAGATTAGTTAGTAGAGTTCATAACCTATCCGAGAAGAAATAACATGTACTTTAAGGGAGTAATATCACCTTGATTTCTTAATAATTCGCTAAACTGTTCAACATAATAGTTTTATATAATTGTTTTATCTTGAAGGTGACACCAAGATCACCTACATCGGAGTTAAATTGAGGGAGTTATTCTCTGATTAGTAAGAGAAGGTTAGATAGGATGACAACCTGCATTAAGAAAATAAAGAAATAAAATTAATATTTAAATAAGAAGAAGAATCTTATAAATAAAAATAATAAATGACTAGTATATGCCATAGCCATTGCCATTGTATGAACTTCTTACCATCTTAAGTGTGAAATTTTGACATGAAAATATTTTATAAAGTGATATTTGAAATGGTTATGTTCATGCTATGATTACCAATGTTTTTTGGTAATAGTTATATTTTTGAACATACTTGTTATTGAAAGCATATTTTTTGCTATCATTATGAAAAGAAAAGAAATGAGCACGGTCACATGGCAATCCGTGTGGTGCACCATTAGGGGACGCCCTACCAATGGTTATGATCATGTTAATGAGAAAAGAAAGAGAACGTGGGCCATGTCGGACGGAGAGAGAAAAGCCTGTACCAGAGAGTAGAAAATACTCACCCTGACTGGGATAGCTTGATATGAGAATAAATTGATAGTCATCATATGATATTATGAAAATAATTAATCCTGTCATACATGTCATTACTGTATGATTCTCATGTGCATAGATATAGTGCATTCATGTGACCAAAGATATTTACTGTAGTTTATATAGCTGAACATGACGTGATGAGCTATATTGATGATGATTTATTGTTGAACTTACTGGGATTTAATTCTTACTATATTTCTATATCATGTTCAGAAAATTAGTTATGCAGATTTTTCTATGGCTCTGGCTTTTTGTGTACGTTGGATCGAGTTACTTTATGTTGGAAAAATCCCAGAATCAAATAATATGTTTGTGGTCGAGTTGGTTCAGATTCCGGTGAAGGTGCAACCACTCGCACCTATATCTCTGGAATTGGTAAACTAGAATAAATAAGATGTAGTTATTTATGTGTTTGCTTTTGTTGTACGTACATTTTGATTAATGACGTGTATGTGAACTCTATATGTATAATAAATAATAATAAAAAGGTTGTTACACAGATCACTTGGCAAGTGTTCAATGACACCTTTTTAGACAAGTACTTCCCAAGTACTGTATGAGCAAAGAAGGAGATTGAATTTCTCCAACTCAAACAGGGCAACATGACCATAGACAAATACATTGTGAGGTTCGAGGAGTTTTCTAAGTTCTCCTCTTACCTACGATTTAACCTCGATGAAGCATGGAAGGCTATTAAATTTGAAGCAGAATTGAACCCGGAGATAAGGAATGCTGTTGTAGCTATAGAGACTAGGGAGTTTGTACCTCTGATAAATAAATCTAGACTCTTGGAAAAGAGTTTGAGGGCAGTGGAGGATGAGAAACAAAGACAAAACTTCTGGAAAAGGAAGAACGGGCCACAAAACTTTGGCAGAAATGTTATAGAAAAAAGACAGGGTACTGGAAAGAGGCCAATGACTGCAAGTCTTCATCCCTTCCAATAGAACTTTTCCACAGTCAAGTGTACTAAGTGCTGGCGTATGCATGGTAATCGACCATGCTATATGGGATCTAATGTTTGCTTCAAATGTGGACAGAAAGGTCATTATGCAAAGTGTAACAACTCCATTTATGTAAATGTAACAATTTTTTTTTATATTTGTAAAATTCCATGAAGTTAATACTCTAACCACTTAACTCGTAATAATAATCACTTTAACCAAGCATAATTGTTATTAACAGTGATACAATACTGAGTTTCCATACACACTATTATTTTACAAACTACACACCATTATTTTACAAATATTTGTACAAAGATACATATTAGCTCTAATCATCTATGTCGACTACTTCCGGGGACACTGGTGCGGATGGCACGTTCACCGGAATCTCAGTCACATCTACGACAGATACATCTGAAATAACTGGAAGTTGCCCAAGGTAGGGCACCTCGATCCAACGTACAGAAATAATAAGTGTCATAGAGAAAATCTGCATATTTATTCTTCTGAACATGATATGAAAATATAGTGAGAATTAAATCCCAGTAAGTTCAACAATAAATCATAATTTACCATCAATATAGTTCATCATGTCATGTTCAACGGTATAAACTACAGAAAATATCTTTGGTCACATGAATGCATTATATCTATGCACATAAGAATCATACAATAATGATATGTATGACATGATTAACTATTTTCAGAATATCATATGATGGCCATTAACTTATTCTCATTTCAAGCTACCTCGGTCAGGGTGAGTATCTTCTACTCTCCGGTACGGGCTTTTCTCGCTCCGTCTGACATGGCCCACTTTCCATTTCTTTTCTCGTTAACATGATCATAACCGTTGGTAGGGCGTCCCCAACTGGTGCACCACACGGATTGCCATGTGACCGTGCTCATTTCTTTTCTTTTCACAATGATAGCCAAAAATATGCTTTCAATAACAAGTATGTTCATCAAAATATAACTATTACCATAAATAATTGGTAATCATGCCATGAACATAACCATTTCAAATATCACTTTATAAAATATTTTCATGTCGGAATTTCACACTTAAGATGGTAAGAAGTTCATACAATGGCAATGGCTATGGCATATACTAGTCATTTACAAGATTCGTCTTCTTTTTTAAAATATTAATTTTATTTCTTTATTTTCTTGATGCAGGTTTTCATCATATCTAAGCTTCTCTTTATGCTTGGCCTTTAGTAATTTTTTTCTTATTTATATCATTTCCAACACATGTTCTTTCAAATTTATAGAGCATTGTTCTCCAATTTGATTTCTACTATTACCCTATAGTTAAAGAGGTTCATCTAAGGTAGAAAAATGTTGAAAATAGGCTCAACCAGCTTCCAACACGGTCTGGCCATGTTGCAGGACACAGCCATGCTTTAAAAACACTTCAAATGTACTAAAAAACAGCCCCGAACATGGCTAGCCCGTGCTTGAAGCACCCAGAACACGATCTGGTCGTGCTCTGTGACCTTTGCTCACTAATCAGAGCATAACTCCCTCATTTTAACTTCGATTGAGTTAATCTTGGTGTCTATGGAAAGCTAAGACAATTATCTAAAACTATTATGTTAATTATATCAGCAAAATAGTAATAAATGTTAGGGTTATTACTCCCTGAAATTCAATATTATTTCTTCTCAGGTAGGTTCTGACCTTTACTTACTAATCTAACTATATCTCCCATATACGAATTCCAAATTAAGTGATTCCAGTGGCTAAACATCCATGACACATAAATATATAATTCATAAGTTAACCATTTATTTTAATTCCTTATAGAATTTTCCCATAAATTAAAACACCGAAACTATCCTAACATATTCTTCCCTGATTAACCATTTTCTGACCTTTGTTTACTAATCGGAACATATCTACCTCATATGAACTCTAAATTGTATGATTCCAGTGGTTACAAATCCACGACACACATAGCTATAATTCTTATGTTAACAATTTATTTTAATTCCATACAGATAATTCCCGGAAATTAAAATATAGAAACTATCCTAACATATTCTTCCCTAATGAACCATTTTCTGACCTTTGACTACTAATCAGACCATATCTACCTCATATGGACTCCAAATTGAATAATTCCAGTGGCTAAAAATCCGTGACACATATATCTTTAATTCTTAAGTTAACATTTATTTTAATTCCTTATAGATTGTTCCCAGAAATTAAAACACCAAAGCTTAAAATTCTGCCAACCATAGCCATACCCATGCAGAACTATCTACACCAACCTAAGTATTCAAACATACATCACATGCAAGATCAATATGTAACATGATATAGCAACATCCATGACCAACCATCAAAGTTCTAAGATCAAAATCTCATATAAATATTATAAGTTTCAAAAGTTTTATTCAAAAAGAAATATTGTTAAACTTACCTAAGAATCTCCCTAACTTACTTAGTGAATTGGTTTTCTTGTTTCCTCTTGAAAGAAGTAGCAAGATTCCTTCCTTCCCTTAGCTTTTCTAGCAGCTTAGGTAAGAGAAGGAGGGTGAATTTTTGAACCTCAAGGATGAAGAAGAAAAATGGACTCAAGTGGAGATTAAGGTAACTTACCTTGAGTACTTTGCCTTCTAAACTTCTCCTTCTTCTTTCTTCCTTTCTTCTCCTCTCTTTCTCTCCTTTCCTCATTCTACCTTGCTTCTATTTCTCTCTCTTCCTCAGTTGGATGAAATTAAAATGTTGTAGGGGTGGGTTTTGCTTATATAGACCACCAAATAATACACCTTTCATGATCATGGGTCTACCTTATCACAATTAGGATACACTTTGTTGAATTTTTCGAAAACAAACAACTTATGTTCTTGTCTTCCTCTTCCTTAGTCATGATATTCATAGGAAAAGGAGATTTGTATTTTGAAAATTATGATGATAAGTTCTTAAGATAAGGGACAAGGTCCCTTTGATTTAGGGATTCATTTCCATTTTCTTTTGTCTTAAACAAGTATGATAGGTTTGCCTTTTTAGGTGGCAAATTTCTAGCCCTTGAATCTCCATTATTTGGTTGATATTATTTGTGTGGGATAGGAATGTTTTGTCCTAATACCATGTATTATCATACCACTTGCTAAAATTATGAGTGTAGGATATAGATGTTTTTGTCCTAAAGCCTTGTATTATCATGCCACTTTCCAAAATTATGAATGTAGAATCACACCACTTGCTAAATTTTTGTCTTAATGCCATGTAACCTAATCTTTATTATTATTACATTATTATATCATCACCTAATTTATTTTATTTTTTTTTCTTCTTGGATTTGGGCTTATTCCTACCCATTTTCTTTGCTTTGGATAAAATTCTACCTTTCTTGGAGGGCTTGGTCACATTTTCATAATTTTTGGGCTATTGGTCCAATTACTATATTCTAGTCCAAGTCTATGTTTTATTTCTTGCTTAGGTTATCCAATGGGCTTGCTAGAAACTTATGTGAAGTGGAAAAAACTCTATATAAAGTGTCCATAGGTAAAAGCCCAATGTATGGGTAAAGATTTTAAACTTAGTAACTCTAGTTCTTGAATTAGGAAAAATTACCCTAATCCAATGTTCTTGAAAATTTAAGACCTTTACTTGTTTCTAAAAATTTATCTTCCTTATCCAAGAATTTTGCATCTCTTTAGTATGTTCTTTCTAATTTTTTCCTATTATGTTTTCCCTCTTTATTTGTTCTTTTAATGTTAGAAACATTTTCTATGCATATACATAAGATGAAGAACTTCTAAGGATTATATTTCCTTAGATATCTAAAATATTGTCTAATAAACTTTATTTCCTTAATTATCAATAAAAGAAACGAAATTAAGGATGTTACACAAAGAACTACCCATAGAATATGGAGAAGCAACCAGAACCAAGACCTTAGATGAAAGGAAAGGTTTTCACCTTGAGCGGTTAAGAGGCAGCTCAATCCTCTGAAATGATTCAAGGTACATGCTACATCTATAGATTTGCTCTTATGGTATTGTTTGACTCTGGTGCTAGTCATTCATTTATATCGGAAGAATGTATTAGGGAGCTTTAGTATCCTATTTCTAAAACCCCCCATGAATTATCTGTAGTAACCCCCACAAGGGAAAGGGTCTTAACTTCCTCGGTATGTAAAGACTGTCGGGTCACCATTCAGTAGAAAACTTTTTCTGTAGAACTCATCTGTCTAACTTTAAAAGGTATTGATGTCATTCTAGGCATAGACTGGATGTCTAGAAATCAGGTTTTGTTGAATTGTTGCAACAAGACCATTGAATTTCTACCTCCAACTTCAGAAGAGGAGATGTAGTTATTGATGCTTAATGCCAATCAAGTCAATAAAGAGTTGAAAAATGGAGTACTTGGATACATTCTCTTGCACTTATCAAATCTAGAAGTTGAACCGAAGCTTGATGAAATCCCAATAGCCAATGAGTTTCTTGAAGTATTTCCATCAGATATACTAGGCTTACCACCCAAGAGAGAGATAGAGTTCTCTATTGATCTCTTACCTGGGGCAGGACCTATCTCTATTGCACCTTATAGAATGGCCTTAAAGGAACTATAGGAACTTAAGAAATAGTTGGAGGAATTATTAGATAAGCAATTCATTAGACCAAGTGTGTCACCTTGGGGAGCTCCTGTATTGTTTGTTAAGAAGAAAGACGGAAGCTTGAGACTATGTATATATTACAGACACCTGAATAAGGTGACTATAAAAAATAAGTATCATCTCCCTAGAATAGATGATTTATTAGATCAACTGAAGGGAGCCTCCATCTTTTCTAAAATTGACTTGAGATCGGGATACCATCAGATTAGGATCAAGGAGAATGATCTACCAAAAACAGCCTTCAGAACTAGGTATAGGCACTATGAGTTTCTCGTAATGCCCTTAGGGTTGAAAAATACACCTACAGTTTTCATGGATTATATGAATTGCATTTTTTGACCCTACCTAGATCAATTTGTGGTAGTGTTCATTGATAACATCTTGATATACTCTAAGAGTGAGAAAGAACATGAACAACATCTCTGAATCATGCTACAAGTGTTGAAAGAGAAAAAATTGTATGCCAAATTAGAGAAGTATGAATTTTGGTTGACAGAGGTGAAGTTTCTCGAGCATGTCATCTCTAATAGAGGGGTAGCCGTAGACCCTAGCAAGACAGAAGCTGTGATTCAATGGTAAAGACCAAAGACGGTTACTGAAGTTAGAAGTTTCTTAGGTTTGGTAGGATACTATAGGAGGTTTATACAAAACTTCTCTCGTATAACCTTGCCATTGACTAAATTGACCAGCAAGGGAAGTCCTTTCAAATGGACTGATCAATGTGAAGCTATTTTTCAGGAGCTTAAGAAAAGATTGACCACTCCTCCTGTTTTAATTATTCCAGACCCCACCAGACATTTTGAAGTGTATAGTGACACTTCAAAGAAAGGGCTAGGGTGTGTGCTAATGCAAGACAAGAGAGTAGTTGCTTACGCCTCTAGGCAACTAAGACCTCATAAAGAAAATTATCCAACCCATGATCTTGAATTTGCAGCAGTGGTGTTTTCCTTAAAGATTTGGCGACACTATTTGTGTGGTGCAACATTTGAAGTATACTGTGATTATAAGAGTCTTAAGTACCTTTTTGATCAAAAGGAGTTAAATATGAGACAACGAATATGGGTAGAATTTCTCAATGACTACAAGTTTGAGATAAAGTATCATCCAGGAAAAGTGAATGTTGTAGCTAATGCCTTGAGTTGAAAATCTCTACACATGGGTCAGATGATGGTGTATGAGATGCAGATGCTAGAGGAGTTTCGAAATTTGAAGTTGGCAACTACTTTTACTCCAAAGAAGCTAATCATTTATGGTTTAAGTATAAGGTGTGACCTTAGAGCCCAGATCAAAGAGGCTCAAGCTCACAACCAATACTTACAGGATCATAAAGATCAAGATAATTTTTTTGTCATGGAAGATGGAGCAATCATGTATCAGGGAAGGATTTGTGTCCCTCAAGAACGAAAGTTGAGGACTAAGATCTTGCAGGAAGCACATCAGAGTAAATACATGGTCCATCTTGGATGCACTAAAATATACCAGGATTTAAAAGGGATGTATTGGTGGTTAGGGATGAAAAAGGACATTTCCGAGTTTGTGGCGAGATGTCTCATTTGTCAGAAGGTGAAGGTAGAGAATCAAAAGCCAGCAGGATTTTTCTAACCTCTTGAGATCCCTAAATGGAAATGGGACAGTATTTCAATGGACTTTTTGGTGGGCTTACCCAAGACTTCAGTTAGACATGAATCTATCTGGCTAATAGTTGACAGATTAACCAAATCTGCTCACTTTTTACTCATAAAAATTAACTATTCACTAGACAAATTAGCCTAATTGAACATCCAGGAAATAGTTAGACTGCATGGAATTCCCATAAATATCATCTTTAATAGACATCCAAGGTTTACGTCGAAGTTTTGGAAGTCGTTGTAGGAAGTTTTTTGGTACCCAGTAGCGGTTCAGTACTGCCTACCATCCTCAGACTGACGGGCAGATAGAATGGACCATTCGAAACCTAGAAGATATGTTGAGTGCCTGTGTAATGGAGCAAGGTAAATGATGGGATAAGTACCTACCTTTAGTGGAGTTTGCTTATAATAATAGCTATTACTCTAATATTAAGATGGCCCCCTACGAAGCTTTATTCGGTAGGAAGTACCGATCTCCACTATGTTGGTTTAAGGTAGGAGAAAAGAACTTGTTGGGTCCTGATCTAGTTCAACAAACCACTGAACAAATCAGGATGATACAAGACAAAATACTAACAGCTCAGAGTTGACAAAAGAGTTACTATGATAAGAGACATAGAACTCTAGAGTTTGAGGAAGGAAACCATATATTTCTGAAACTTTCTCTGACTACTGGAGTTGGTAGGTCTCTCAAAACTAGAAAGCTAGGTCCGCGATTTTTGGGACCCTACCAAATTCTAAAGAAAGTGGGGACATCAGCATATTAAGTTGCCCTCTCACCTAATTTGTCTAACGTGCATAATGTTTTCCATGTATCACAGCTGCGGAAGTATCTTCTAGATTCCTCACATATAATACGGGATGAACTAATACAAATAAAGGAGAACATGACATAACAACAGAGAAATAAAATCATTCCCCTGGTTAAGGTGTTATAGGAAGGTTTGATTCCAGAAGAAGCAACTTGGGAGCTGGAAGAAGTCACGAGGAACAAATATCCACAATAGCAAAAATTAGAAATAACATACTAAAGATAGGTGAAATTCTTTGGTAAGGAAGATAAATTTTTGTAAAGTAAGTAAAGGTCTTAAAATTTTAAGAAGATTGTATTAGGGTAATTTTTCCTAAATTCAAGAGTTAGAAATTTCTAAGTTTAACATCTCCACCCATAAATTGGGCTTTCACCTATGGACACTTCATATAGAGTTTTTCCACTTCACATAAGTTTCTACCAAGCCCATTGTATAACCTAAGCAAGAAATAAAACATAGCCTTGGACTAGGATATAGAAGTTGGACCGGTAGCCCAAAAATTATGAAAATGTGACCAAGCCCTCTAAGAAAGGTAGAATTTTATCCAAAGCAAAGGAAATTGGTAGGGATAAGCCCAAATCCAAGAGGAAAAATAAAATAAAATAAATTATGTGATGAAATAATAGTGTAATAATAATAAAGATTAGGTTACATGACATTAAGACAAAAATTCAGCAAGTGGTGTGATATCCTACATTCATAATTTTAACAAGTGGTAAGATAATACATGGCATTAGGATAAAACATCTATATCCTACACTCATAATTTTAGCAAGTGGGTAATAATACATAGCATTATGACAAAACATCATTATCCTACATAAATAGTTTTAGCTAAGCAAGGAAGATTCAACGATTGGAAATTTACCACATAAAAAGGCAAACCTATCATACTTAAGACAAAAGAAAAAGGAAATGGATCCCTAAATCAAAGGGACCTTTTCCCTTATCTTAAGAACATATTATCTTAATTTTCAAAATACAAATCTCCTTTTCCTATGTATATCTTGACTAAGGAAGAGGAAAACAAGAACATGAGTTACTTGTTTTCCAAAAATCAACCAAGTGCATCGTAATTGTGATAAGGTAGACCCATGATCATGAAAGGTGAATTATTTAATAGTCTATTTAAGAAAAATCCACCGTTATAACACTAGAATTTCGTCTAAGTGAGGGAGAGAAAAAATATAAGCAAGGTAGAGTGAGGAAAGGAGAGGAAGAGAGGAAGAAAGAGGAAAGAGAAGTCTAAGTGCTCAAGGTAGGTTTAACAATATTTCTTTTTGAAAAGTTTTAAAATTTGTAACATTTATATGGGATTTTGATCTTAGAACTTTGATGATTAGTTATGGATGTTGCTATATCATGCTACATATTAATCTTGCATATGATGTATGTTTGAATACTTAGGCTGGTAGTTCTGCATAGGTATGGCTATGGGTGAAAAACATTTACGCTTTTGTTTTTAAAATTCTAGGAAGAATAGGTAACGAATTAAAATAAGTAGTTAACATAAAATATGTAGACCTATGTCTCATGGAGTTTTAGCCACTGGAATCACTCAATTTGGAGTCCATATGAGGTAGATATGGTCCGATTAGTAAGCAATAGTCAGAAAATGTTTAACCAGGTAAGAATCCGTCAGGTATTCTTTTGTGTTTGAATTTCTAGGATAAATATATAGGGAATTAAAAGAAATTATTAACCAAAAAAATATAGATCTATGTTTCACGAATTTGTAACCACTGGAATCGTTCAATTTGGAGTCCATATCAGGTAGATATGGTCCGATTAGTAAGCAGTGGTCAGAAAATTGTTAATTAGGGAATAATCTGTTAGGAAAGCTACTGTGTATGAAATTCTAGAAACATTTTGTAAGGAATTAAAATAACTAGTTAACATAAAAATTATATATACATGTATCATGGAATATTAGCCACTGGAATCACTTAATTTGGAATTCTTATGAGGGAGATATGGACAGATTAGTAAGTAGAGATCAGAACCTACCCGACAAGAAATAACCTGTAATTTGAGAAAGTAATATCAACGAGATTCTTTACTATTTAGCTAAACTTTTCAGCATAATAGTTTTAGATAATTGTTTTATCTTTAAATTGAAGCCAATATCACGTAAATCAGAGTTAAAATGATGGAGTTATGCTATAATTTTTTAGAGAAGGTCAGACAGGATGAAAACTTGCATAAGGGAATAACTCAACATCAAGCATAGCCGTGTTTCAAGGCACAGAGAGGCAGTGTTTTGGGCTGAAAATGAAATTTTGAAACCTAAAGCATAGCTATTTTATAGTAAAGGACCAAGCCGTGTTATAAGATACGTTTAGGCCGGTTTGGAAGTTGGTAAAACTTATTTTTAACATTTTGTCTACTTTAAATGAACCTAATTAACTATTGGATATTAGTAGAAACCAATTTGATGAAGAACGCTGTATTAAATTTGTGAGAAGATGTATTGAAAATGATATAAGTAGGGGAAAAGTGACTAGAGACCATGCATAAATAAAATGTAGAGATAAAAATAATTTTTAAAAAAGAAGAAGAAACTTATAAATGACTAGTATATGCTGAAGTCATTGCCATTGTATGAACTCTTTACCATCTTAAGTGTGTAATCTTAACATAGAAACATTTTTGATGAAATTATTGAAATCATATTTTTGGCTATTAATGTGAAAAGAAAAGAAATAAGCACAGTCACATGGCAATCTGTGTGGTGCACCAGTAGGGGACGACGTAGCAACGGTTATGATGATGATAATGAGAAAAGAAAGAGAAAGTGTGCCATTTCAGATGTAGTGAGAAAAGCCTGTATCGGAGAGTAGAAAATACTCACTCTGACTGGAATAGCTTGATATGAGAATAAATTGTTAGTCATCATATGATATTCTGCAAATGGTTATTCATGTTATCAATGTCATTACTATATGATTTTCATGTGCACAAATAAAGCACATTCATATGACCTAAGGTAATTTTTGTAACTTATACAGATGAACATGACATGATGATCTATATTGATGATGATTGTGATTTATTGTTGAATCTACTAGGATTTAATTCTCACCATATTTCCATATCATGTTCAGAAAACTAGTTTTGCATATTTTCTTTGACTTTGGCTCTTAGTGTACATTGGATCGAGTTACTCTATATTAGACAGATCCCAGAAATTTATAAGGTGTTCATGGTTGAGTTGGCTAAGATTCTGTTGAAGGTGCAACCACTCACACCCATATTCTCAGAACTGGTCAACAAGGATGAATAAGATGCAGACATATATATGTGTGATTTGTGTTCAAATGTTGTTAATTAATGATGTGCAAACCTTAATGTTGCTTGGTTAAATTAATTGAATGTTATTATGAGTTAAATAAAGGTAATGACTTTATGGGATTTTAATATATGTATTTATGTAAAAAAAATGGAGTTGTTACACAAACCACTTCCATCCAATTTAAGGTATGAATTTCTAGACCCTAACTCTTCATATCCAGTAATTGTGAATGCTGAGTTGAATGGTGAAGAAACTGGTAAGTTATTAGATGTACTTAGAAAGTTTAAGAAAGTGATTGGGTATAGCATTGATGACATAAAAGGCATTAGTCCATCTATTTGCATGCATCGCATTATACTTGATAATGATCATAAACCTTATAGAGAGCACCAAAGGAGACTAAATCCAAACATGAAAGAAGTAGTTAAGAATGAGGTTCTCAAATTACTTGAATAAGGTATTATCTATCCTTTTTCATATAGTGAGTGGGTAAGTCTTGTTCATGTGGTTCCTAAGAAGGGAGGTATGACTATTATTAAGAATTACAATAATGAATTAATTCCTACTAAAGCTGTTATAGGTTGGCATATATGCATTGATTATAGAAAACTAAATAAGGCCACCCGTAAGGATCACTTCCCTTTGCCCTTTTATTGATCAACTGTTAGAAAGGCTGGCTAAACATTCACATTTTTATTATCTAGATGGATATTTAGGATTTTTCCAAATCCTTGTCCATCCAGACGACCAAAAAAAGACGACGTTCACATGTTCCTATGGCACCTTTGCATATAGAAGGATGCCATTTGGATTGTGCAACGCACCAGCCACTTTCCAAATGTGTAGGATGGCTATTTTCTCATATTTTATTAAAGATATAATGGAAGTATTTGTGGATGATTTTTTTGTCTATGGTACCTCATTTAATAATTGCTTAAATAATTTGGCACAGGTACTCAAAAGATGTGAGGAAGTCAACCTAGTATTAAATTAGGAAAAATGCCACTTTATGGTAAGGGAAGGAATAGTACTTGGACACTCGGTGTCTAAGAGAGGGTTTGAGGTGGAAAAAGCAAAAATTGAGGCAATCCAGACAATGCCACCACCATATAATGTTAAGAAAGTAAGGAGTTTTCTTGGGCATGTAGTCTTCAACATAAGATTTATTCAAGAGTTTTCCAAAATTTCTAAACCCTTAACTAATTTTCTTATTAAGGACATTCCCTTCTTATTTTATAATGACTATTTACATGCTTTTCATAGGTTAAAGGAGGCACTAATATCTACACCCATCATCCAATCTCTTGATTGGAGTCTTCCCTTTGAAATCATGTGTGATGCAAATGACTATGTTGTTGGAGCTGTACTTGGGCAAAGAAGAGATAAAAATCCCTATGTTATTTACTATGCCAGCAAAACCCTGTACGAAGCTCAAGTCAATTATTCTACCACAAAAAAGGATCTCCTGGCAGTAGTATTAGCAATTGGCAAATTCTACCAATATTTGTTGGGATCCGAAGTCATAATATATACAAACCATGATGCCATCAAATATTTACTAAGTAAGAAGGATGCCAAGCAAAGATTGATTAGATGGATCCTTCTATTGTAGGAATTTGATCTTGTGATTTGGGATAAGAAAGGAACAGAGAATGTGGTAGTGAATCATCTTTCAAGGTTGAGACAAGATTCAATGAGAGATGATAAAGATGAGTTGCCTATAGATGATTCTTTTCCTAATGTCCAACTCCTTGTAGTCACTCATACCGATGCTCCTTGGTATGTAGATTTTGTAAATTATCTAGCTTATAGGATTTTACCTGAAGAGTTGATCTACCATCAGAGAAAGGAATTTTTCTCTGATATCAAATCATACTACTGGGATGATCCATGCCTTTACAAATGGTGTGCATATGGCATATTCCGTAGTTGTATTCCAGAGGAAGAGGTACATAGTATCATATACTATTGCCATAACTTACCTTGTCGAGGCCATACTAGCACCTCAAATACTGCAGCAAAAATTCTCCAAGCTAGTTTTTATTGGCCTTCGCTTTTCAAAGATATGCACGCCTTTGTAAAAGGTTGTGATCGATGTCAAAGAATTGACAATATATCAAGGAGGAATGAGATGCCCCTAAAAAATATTTTAAAAGTGGAGATATTTGATGTTTGGGTTATTGATTTCAAGGGCCCCTTTCCATCTTTATGTGGGAATAAATATATCCTAGTAGCTGTGAATTACGTGTCTAAGTTGTAACGACTAGTTTATATATATATATATATATATATATACACATATGCAAGATACCAGCATTTTACCAAAAAATATGCATCTTATATTCATATATATACAAAAGTTACATCCATCAGAGATTAGTAGAGTATATACATTTGTAACCAAAGGTACTAAGCATACATTACAAAAAGGCAAAGTATCGTGGGGTTACATCAAAACAATGGGGTTAGCCCATTTACATCATTAGAACTATTTACATAACCCTACTTTACTATTCCCTCCCCTGGCTGTCACCCTTGGGGTATTGCTGGTGGAGGAGGCAGGCCCCGAGTAGGGATCTCTAACAAGTTTATCACTAACAAGTTCACAATGATCGTGAACTGTCCCAAGTAAGGGACATCTACTGTCTGTAGCTCCAACAGAATCGTCAACACTACAAATGACATGTCTACTGATCTGAACATAACATTAAAACATAGTGAGATATAAAATCCCAGCAAGGTCAACATCCAATAAACACAAGCATATAGAAATACTTACATGTTATGTTCAGTTGTATAAGCTACAGAAAACATTTTCTCTTTTTATACAGTAATGGTATAGTAAAATTCACACATGCCTTTTATAGGTTATGCATCAATGTCACGCATGATAAAAATGAAACATGTATTTATAAAATACCTGTACCGTTGTTCATGGCTCATACATCACTTATAGTTGCTCATTATCTATTAATTTCTCTCAATTGCAATCCTCATTGTGGCATGAACCTTACCCCTCCAGCTACTCACCCACCATTTGAGGGCCATTGGTCAGAGCGATTCTTCCCATATTGACCACTCTAGGCTATAAGGCGTCCCCTATCTCGGTACCGTATCCAAGCCACAACCCTTCAGTTGCCTTACCTCGTAAGGTGCCACACTCCTGAGTCACCTTAATGGGTAAGGGTCATCCTGGACTTGTTAATCTCCTCAATACAGCAAGGGAGACACTTGTTACCAAGCCACCCTACTTCAAAGAGAATCATTCTAACTTGTCAATCGCCTCAATACAACAAAGAAGACACCTTTTACCAGGCCACCCTACTTTAGAGAGGGTCCTCCTGACAAAGCTTAAGTCTTTTACATCTCTCCAGCCACTTAATACAACAAAGAGTATGCATATTAATAAGTATCAAAAGCATAAACCATACTCATCCATAAGCACATTATGAAAATCTCATCATGGATGAACATACATGTATTGATAACCTTCCATAATATACATACATTAATCACTCACTTGTAGCTACACATACAAGTAGTCTATAGCATGTAAACATAGCATTCATGCATCATTCTTCATGCTTACATACATAGTTCAATGAGCATACACCATAAAATAGATATTACACATTTCTTTTAACATACATGGCTCATCAAACTTTCATTAACATCCCACAAACATTGGTGATTAATTAAGATTTAGAAAGGAAATAGAAAACGCTAATAAAGGGTGAGATAGCATAAAGCACGACCTGGCCGTGTCACCAAGCACGACAGTGCTTCATGGCTGTGTTTCTTGTAACATCCTTAATTTAATTTCTTTTATTGATAAAGGTACATAAATATTTAATGTAACATCCCTAATTTTGTTTCTTTAATACATAAATATTTAATTAAGGAAATAAAATTTATTAGACAATTTTTAGACATCTAAGGAAATATAATCCTTCGAAATTCTTCACCTTATGTGTATGCAGAGAAAATGTTTCTAACATTAAGGGAACAAGTAAAGAGAGAAAACCTAATAGGAAAAATTAGAAATAACATACTAAAGATAGGCAAAATTCTTTGGTAAGGAAGATAAATTTTGTGAAGTAAGTAAAGGTCTTAAAATTTTAAGAAGATTGGATTAGGGTAATTTTTCCTAATTCAAGAGTTAGAAATTTCTAAGTTTAACATCTCCACGCATAAATTGGGCTTTCCACTATGGACACTTCATATGGGGTTTTTCCACTTCACATAAGTTTCTAGAAATCCCATTGGATAACCTAAGCAAGAAATAAAACATAGACTTGGACTAGGATATGGAAGTTGGACCGATAGCCCCAAATTATAAAAATGTGACCAAGCCCTCGAAGAAAGGTAGAATTTTATCCAAAACAAAGTAAATGGGTAGGAATGAGCCCAAATCCAAGAGGAAAAATAAAATAAAATAAATCATGTGATGAAATAATAGTGTAAAAATAATAAAGATTAGGTTACATGGCATTAAGACAAAAATTTACCAAGTGGTGTGATAATATCTATATCCTACATTCATAATTTTAACAAGTGGTATGATAATACAAGGCATTAGGACAAAACATCTATATTCTACACTCATAATTTTAGCAACTGTGATCATAATACATGGCATTAGGACAAAACATTCATATCCTACACAAATAATTTCAGCCAAGTAAGGGAGATTCAAGGGCTAGAAACTTGCCACTCAGAAAGACAAACCTATCATACTTGATTAAGACAAAAGAAAAAGGAAATGAATTCCTAAATCAAAAGGACCTTGTCCCTTGTCTTAAGAACATATTATCATAATTTTCAAATTACAAATCTCCTTTTCCTATGCATATCTTGACTAAGGAAAAGGAAGACAAGAACATGAGTTGTTTGGTTTCCAAAAATCAACCAAGTGCATCCTAATTGTGATAAGGTTGACCCATGATCATGAAAGTTGAATTATTTGATAGTCTATTTAAGTAAAACCCACCCTTATAACATTAGAATTTCATCTAAGTGAGGGAGAGGAAAAACATAAGCAAGGTAGAGTGAGGAAAGAAGAGGAAGAGAGGAAGAAAGAGGAAGGAGAAGTCTAGATGACTAAGTGCTCAAGGTAAGTTAGCTAAATCTCCACTTGAATCAATATTTTCTCTTCATTCTTAAGGTTCAAAAAAACTCACTCTCTTTCTCTTATTTAAGCTACTAGAAGAGCTAAAGGAAGGGAGGAATCTTGCTACTTCTTTCAAGAGGAAACAACAAAACAAATTCACTAATTGAGCTAGGGAGATCCTTAGGTAGGTTTAACAATATTTCTTTTTGAAAAGTTTTGAAATTTGTAACATTTATATGGGATTTTGATCTTAGAACTTTAATGATTGGTCATGGATGTTGCTATATCATGTTACATATTGATCTTGCATGTGATGTATGTTTGAATACTTAGGTTGGTGTAAATAGTTCTACATAGGTATGGCTATGGGTGGCAAAATTTTATGCTTCTATTTTTAAAATTTTAGGAAGAATCAGTAAGGAATTAAAATAAATAGTTATCATAAAAAATGTAGATCTATGTCTCACATATTTGTATCCCCCTTAGAATCACTCAATTTGGAGTCAATAGGAGGTAGATATGGTCTTATTAGTAACCAGTGGTTAGAAAATGATTAATCAGGGAAGAATCTGTTAGGAAAGCTTTTGTGTTTGAATTTTGGGGAACATTCTGTAGAGAATTAAAATAACTGGTTAACATAAAAATTATAGATATATATGTCATGAAATTTTATCCACTAGAATCAATCAATTTGGAATTTGTATGAGCGAGATATGGACATATTAGTAAGTAGAGGTCAGATCCTACCTGAGAAGGAAAAACCTGTTACTTGAGGGAGAAATATCACCAAGAATCTTTAATATTTCGCTATACTATTCAACATAATAGTTTTAGATAATTGTTATATCTTTAAATTGACACCAAGAGAATCTAAATTGGAGTGAAAATGAGGGAGTTATGCTCTGATTAGTAAGAGAAGGTTAGATAGGATGAAAACCCGCATCAAGAAAATAAAGAGATAAAAATAATATTTAAAAAAGAAGAAAAATCTTATAAATGAAAATAATAAATTACTAGTATATGCCATAGTCATTGCCATTGCATGAACTTCTTATCATCTTAAGTGTGTAATTTTGACATAGAAATATTTTATAAAGTGATATTTGAAACAGTTATGTTCATGGCATGATTACCAATTATTTTTTGTAATAATTATATTTTGATGTGAGTTTAATAAACATACTTGTTATTGAAATCATATTTTTGGCTATTATTGTGAAAAGAAAAGAAATGAACACAATCACATGGCAATTCGTGTGGTGCACCAGTAAGGGACGCCCTACCAACGATTATGATTTTGTTAATGAGAAAAGAAAGAGAAAGTGTGCCATGTCGGACGGAGGGAGAAAAGCCTGTACCAAAGAGTAAAAAATACTCACCCTAATCAGGGTAGCTTGATATGAGAATAAATTGATAGCCATCATATGATATTCTGAAAATAGTTTATCCTGCCATACATGTCATTACTGTACGATTTTCATGGGCATTGATAAAGTGCATTTGTGTGACGAAAGGATTTTGTTGTAGCTTATACAGATGAACATGATGTGATGAGCTATATTTATGATGATTATGATTTATTTTTGAACCTACTGGGATTTAATTCTCACTATTTTTCCATATCATGTTCAGAAGATTAACTATGCAGCTATTCTCCATGACACTTATTATTGTTGTACGTTCAATCGAGTTGCCCTACCTTGAGCAATTACCGATTATATCAGATATATCTGTAATAGACGTAACTAAGATTCCGATGGAGGTGCCACCACCCGTACTAGTGTCCCCAGAAGTAGTCTACGTGGATGATTAGGGCTAATATGTATATGTTAAACTTTTGTACAGATGTTTGTAAATTAATTATGTGTATGTAAACTTAGTATTGTATAAATTAAATAAATATTATTTTGAGTTAAGTTGTAACGAGGTAATAACTTCATAGAATTTTATAAATATAGAAAAAAAAATTTGTTACATAAATGGAGTTGTTACATTTCTCCCTCGTGCTTCCCTCTCAACATAGCCGTGTTACACACAGACTAGCCCCAAGCATGGCTTGGCCGTGCTACAAATCACAGTTGTGCTTCAGGCCCTGTTTGCATTTTTTTCCCAGATTTCTAGCTTTCCAATCTAGAGCACGGCCTAGCCGTGTCTCCAAGCACGGCCGTGCTCTGGGTGTAACAACTCCATTTATGTAAATGTAACAATTTTTTTTCTTTTTTTTTATATTTGTAAAATTTGATGAAGTTATTACTACTTTAATTCTAAGCACTTAACTCGTAATAATAATCACTTTAACTAAACATAATTGTTATTAACAGTGATACAATCCTGAGTTTCCATACACACTATTATTTTACAAACTACACACCATTATTTTACAAACATTTGTACAAAAATACATATTAGCTCTAATCATCTATGTCGACTACTTTCGGGGACACTGGTGCGGGTGGTACTTCCACCGGAATCTCAATCACATCTACGACAGATACATCTGAAATAACTGGTAGTTGCCCAAGGTAAGGCACCTCGATCCAACGTACGGAAATAATAACTGTCGTAGAGAAAATATGCATATTTATTCTTTTGAACATGATATGGAAATATAGTGAGAATTAAATCCCAGTAAGTTCAACAATAAATCGTCATCAATATAGCTCACATCATGTTCAGCTGTATAAACTACAGAAAATATCTTTGGTCACATGAATGCATTATATCTATGCACATAAGAATCATACAGTAATGATATATATGACATGATTAACTATTTTTAGAATATCATATGATGACTATCAATTTATTCTCACATCAAGCTACCCTGGTCAGGGTGAGTAATTTCTACTCTCCGGTACGGGCTTTTCTCGTTCCGTCCGACATGGCCCACTTTCTCTTTCTTTTCTCATTAACATGATCATAACCGTTGGTAGGGTGTCCCCTACTGGTGCACCACACGGATTGCCATGTGACCATGCTCATTTCTTTTCTTTTCACAATGATAGCCAAAATATGCTTTCAATAACAAGTATGTTCATCAAAATATAACTATTACCAAAAACCATTGGTAATCATGCCATGAACATAACCATTTCAAATATCACTTTATAAAATATTTCCATGTCAGAGTTTCACACTTAAGATGGTAAGAAGTTCATACAATGGCAATGGCTATGGCATATACTAGTCATTTACAAGATTCGTCTTCTTTTTTAAATATTAATTTCATCTCTTCATTTTCTTTATGCTTGGCCTTTAGTCAATTTCTTCTTATTTATATAATTTCTAACACATGTTCTTACAATTTTATAGAGCATTTTTCTCCAATTTGATTTCTACTATTACCCTATAGTTAAAGAGGTTCATCTAGGGTAGAAAAATGTTGAAAATAGGCTTCACCAACTTCCAACACAGTCTGGCCATGTTCCAGGACAAGGCCATGCTTTAAAAATACTTCAAATGTACTAAAAAATAGCCCCGAACACGGCTACCCCGTGCTTGAAGCACCCAGAACACGGCCTGGCCGTGTTCTGTGACCTTTGCTCACTAAGCAGAGAATAACTCCCTCATTTTAACTCCGATTGAGGTGATATTGGTGTCTATGGAAATCTAAGACAATTATATAAAAATATTATGTTAATCATATCAGCAAAATAGTAATAAATCTTTGTTTCATTACTCCCTTAAATTCAATATTATTTCTTCTCGAGTAGGTTCTAAGCTTTACTTACTAATCTGACTATATCTCCCACATAAGAATTCCAAATTAAGTGATTCAAGTGGCTAAATATCTGTGACACATAAATATATAATTCATATGTTAACCATTTATTTTAATTCCTTATAGAATGTTTCCAGAAATTAAAACACTGAAGTTATCCTAACATATTCTTCCCTGATTAACTATTTTCTAACCTTTGTTTACTAATCGGAATATATCTACCTCATATGAACTCTAATGAATGATTCCAGTGGCTAAAAATCCGTGACATACATAGCTATAATTTTTAAGTTAACCATTTATTTTAATTCCATACAGATAATTTCCAAAAATAAAAATACAGAAGCTATCCTAACATATTCTTCCCTGATTAACAATTTTCTGACCTTTGTTTACTAATTGGAACCTATCTACCTCATATGAACTCTAAATTGAATGATTCCAATGGCTAAATATCCGTGACATACATAGATATAATTCTTATGTTAACCATTTATTTTAATTTCGTACAGATAATTCCCAGAAATTAAAATACAGAAGCTTAAAATTTTGCCACCCATAGCCATACCTATGCAGAACTTTCTATACCAGCCTAAGTATTCAAACATACATCACATGCAAGATCAATATGTAACGTGACATAGCAACATCCATGACCAATCATCAAAGTTCTAAGATCAAAATCTCATATAAATATTATAAGTTTCAAAAGTTTTCTTCAAAAAGAAATATTGTTAAACTTACCTAAGAATCTCCCTAGCTTACTTAGTGAATTGGTTTTCTTGTTTCCTCTTGAAGAAGTAGCAAGATTCCTCCCTTCCTTTAGCTTTTCTAGCAGCTTAGTTAAGAGAAGGAGGGTAAAGTTTTGAACCTCAAGGATGAAGAAAAAAATGGACTTAATTGGAGATAAAGGTAACTTACCTTGAGTACTTAGCCTTCTAAACTTCTCCTTCTTCTTCTTTCCTTTCTTCTCCTCTCTTTCTCTCCTTTCCTCACTCTACCTTGCTTCTATTTCTCTCTCTTCCTCACTTGGATGAAATTAAAATGTTGTAAGGGTGGGTTTTGCTTAAATAGACCACCAAATAATACACCTTTCATGATCATGGGTCTACCTTATCACAATTAGGATACACTTTGTTGAATTTTTGGAAAACAAACAACTTATGTTCTTGTCTTCCTCTTCCTTAGTCAAGATATGCATAGGAAAAGGAGATTTGTATTTTGAAAATTATGATGATATGCTCTTAAGATAAGGGACAAGGTCCCTTTGATTTAGGGATTCAATTCCATTTTCTTTTATCTTAAACAAGTATGATAGGTTTGCCTTTTTAGGTGGCAAATTTCTAGCCCTTGAATCTCCATTATTTGGTTGATATTATTTGTGTGGGATAGGAATGTTTTGTCCTAATGCCATGTATTATCATACCACTTGCTACAATTATGAGTGTAGGATATAGATGTTTTTGTCCTAAAGCCTTGTATTATCATGCCACTTGCCAAAATGATGAATGTAGAATCACACCACTTGCTAAATTTTTGTCTTAATGCCATGTAACCTAATCTTTATTATTATTACATTATTATATCATCACCTAATTTATTTTATTTTTTTTCCTCTTGGATTTGGGCTTATTACTACCCATTTTCTTTGCTTTGGATAAAATTCTACCTTTCTTGGAGGGCTTGGTCACATTTTCATAATTTTTGGGCTACTGGTCCAATTACTATATCCTAGTCCAAGTCTATGTTTTATTTCTTGCTTAGGTTATCCAATGGGCTTGCTAGAAACTTATGTGAAGTGGAAAAACTCTATATGAAGTGTCCATAGGTAAAAGCCCAATGTATGGGTAAAGATTTTAAACTTAGTAATTGTAGTTCTTGAATTAGAAAAAATTACCCTAATCCAATGTTCTTGAAAATTTAAGACCTTTATTTGTTTCTAAAAATTTATCTTCCTTATCCAAGAATTTTGCATCTCTTTAGTATGTTCTTTCTAATTTTTTCCTATTAGGTTTTCCCTCTTTATTTGTTCTCTTAATGTTAGAAACATTTTCTATGCATATACATAAGGTAAAGAATTTCTAAGGATTATATTTCCTTAGATATCTAAAATATTGTCTAATAAACTTTATTTCCTTAATTCTCAATAAAAGAAACGAAATTAGGGATGTTACACTGGGTGCAAAAATCACCAAAAACTCCTTTTTTCTCCCAAACCATCCAAGAAAATCCAACAATAAAAATATCAATATTTTGAGCATGAAAAACAAAATTTTTCTAGAGCAAACAACCACCCAAAAACATAGATTTAATCTCAAAACCAACTACATTAAATTTTTCCGAAACACTACCACATGCATATGAGTGAACAGTAATCATGGATGTCATAACTGCTTCAATAAAAGCTCTATCAATCTTCCCACATATTTTAAATGCTCACATACAACCAGCTATTAAGTCATTTAACCATAAATCATAAAGGAGGATGTTGATCTTACCTTTCTCTTCTTCATAACTTGTTTCTCTCACTAATTTCAGCTATTTCCTCTCTTTAGAAGAACTTCACCAACTACAGATTTCCCCACCGTCATGAGACCCAAGAGATTTCCATGAATCAACCATAAGATTAAAGAAGATTTCTTACCTTTTTCCTTCTTCTCCTTCACTTTCTCACTCCACTTCTTCTTCTCTCTCCTTCTCTTTCTTTCTTCCCTTTTCTTTCTTCTCCTTCTCTCTTTTCTCTTGTCGTGGAATTCCTTCTAGTTTGGTGGAGTGAGTGGTGACCAATCCACCAAGTCAAGAAGAAACTAATAAAAAATTAATGATTTCCTCAAGAAGCCACTTGCCCCCTTAACAAGAACCCTTCCTTTCCCTAAATATTTCCAAAATGCCACTCCATTACATTGTGACATATGGTTAGTTAAAGCCTTGTTTGGGTGAAAGAAAAACTTACCAAGTATTTTATTCCTTCTTGAGTCCTACTCTAATGAATTTTTATGGAACTTTCTTCATGGCTCCCCATCTCTATTCTTATTGCCCATTTGTGGTCCTGTAGACAAAGAATTTATTATCTCATACTTAAATGTTTTTTCCAAAAATGAGAAAACCCTTATTAAATATTCACAATTATTTCCTTATAACTACCCCATTTAATTCTTTTTAATCCTTTCTTACTATTCCATTTTGTGAATATTATTTATAGAATTTTGGGTGTTACATAAGTGGGTAGAAGCAATGGCATCTCCCACTAATAATGCTAGAGTAGTTACCAAACTCTTGAAGAGAGCGATTTTCCAAGTTTTGGAGTACCCTGAGCTGTAATAAGTTATGGTGGTTCCCACTTCACTAAGCAACAATTTCAGAACCTTTTGAAGAAATATGGAGTCATTCATAAAATGGCTCTAGCATATTATCCCCAAACAAATAGACAAGTTGAGATATCTAACAGGGAAATCAAGGCTATATTAGAGAAGATTGTATCAAAAGCAAGAAAAAATTGGTCTCTCAAGCTTAATGATGCACTATGGGCCTATAGGACAGCAGATAAAACTCCAATAAGCACTACACCCTTTCAGTTGATATATGGAAAGCCTTGCCACGTGCCAGTAGAGCTTGAACATAAGGCATATTGGCCAATAAAGACAATAAAATTTAACTTAAGCACTGCTGAAAAGAGGAGATGTTTGCAATTGAATGAGCTAGATGAGTTGAGACTTGATGCATATAAAAGTGCTAGGATGTATAAAGAGAGAACAAAGAAATGGCACGATAAACACATCTTGAGACATAAATTTCAAGTAAGAGATTGGGTCCTACTATTTAATTCAAGGCTGAAGCGTTTTCTCAGAAACTTCGTTCTCGTTGGTTCGGTCCATTCTAAGTGAGTTAAGTTTTCCCACATGGAGCACTGGAAATATAGAGTGAAGCAACTGAATCCTTCAAAGTTAATGGGAAACGCCTTAAGCACTTTGTCACGAGACAACCGGTTGAAAAGAGATCCACCCAAGCTCTCTTAGAACCCCCATCAATCTCATAAAGTGTAAAGGAGTCAAGCTAATGACTTTAAACAAGCACTTTGTGGGAGGCAACCCATATTTTAATTTTTAAGTTCCTTTTTGCTTAGTTTCATTGCTTTTAGTTTTTTTATCTTTAATTTTAGTTAATTTCTTAGGTTAGGAGTTTAATGAGTGTTTCCATATGATTTTTAGGTCAATTCTAATGTGCCCAAGGATGTATAAAAGGATAACAATCAAGGGAAATTAAAGAGGATCAAGAACTGTGGAAAATTTCAAAGAAAACTAAAATCCAGCACCAAACACGGGTACTCTGGGTCACAGAGCTTGCCCATACTTCAAGCATGGGCCAAAAAATTGTAGATTTGGTGACTCTAGCACTAAGCATAGGCAGGCCATGTTGCTTGACATGGCCGTACCCCACGTCCAGCGTTAGTACATGCTTCCCATACCAACGAACATGGGTCAATTTTAGGAAAAATTTGGACTTCCAACGCCAACCATAGGCAAGCTATCTCTAACCATGACCATGCCCCATGTCTAGGTCTAAACACACCCTTCCCATGTTGCTCAACACGGCTTGTTCCAAGAAATTTAGGAGTCCAACCCGAAGCACGAGTGTACCGTGCTACAAAGCACGGTCGTGCTTCAGGCCCAGGTAAGTATTTTTGCCTTATTTTTCTTCTTTTCTTCTCCCATGTCTCAGTTTATTCTCACTGTACCCTAGCCTATGTTCATTCCTTCATTCTCGTGCCTTACCCCGTGTTCCTCCCATCTCCTCCTAGTCTTGCCCGTGTTCCTTCTCCTCTACAAATTCCTTTCCTTACCTTTCAATCCCTTCTGCAACTTGTACCCTACTAACTACTATAAGCCCAGCTCCCATCTCCATCTCTATACCCTTTCCCGTGCCATAGCCAAGAGAAACCCATACCTTACCTTGCCATCTCCCTCCCTCCTCGGCCTATTCCCCTGAAACCTTTAACCTAGCAATTTTTTCTATGCCTAAATCCCAGCTTTCCCAAACCCAAAAAATCTCCCCTACACACTAGCTTTCTCGTGCTAGCCGAAACACACCTAGCAACATCTCCATTAACCTGAATTCCTCTGCACCAACACATTCCCAGCCAACCCAAGCCCATCTTAGCCACTACACATACCCTTCCATATTCCAGAAAATCCCCTTCCCATGCACTAGACTCCCTAAATTGCTGTTGCATCTATATCGTGCTTCAATCCAGGTAATTCTAATTATCTGAACTTGTTGTTTATTATCTGGATTGGAATTTCCTACTTGTTGGCGCTATTGGATTGCTTTACTTTTTTGAATTAGAATTCTCTACCCATTGTTAGACTTGCTGGATGGTTTATCTGTATGGGTTTGGTATGACTAATTTTGGCAAAATTCTGTAGCATTTGAAATGCTTAGTTATTGAATTCTCTAGTTCTTGGAAATCCTGCACTTTGAGTTCATATTTGTTGCATTTTTTGAGTTGGTTTGGTCTACTAGTTATTGCTAGTTTTCACTCTTTCTGGTTGATTGCTTAAGTTCATAATTTTATTGGTTTGCCTAGGAATTATTGGCTAAATTTGGAATTAAGTATGCTAAAGTTTAATGCATGATATGTATGTGCTCCATTCTCTGATAAGTTTCATTTTCTAATTCATCTTACATTGCATATAAACCTCACCCTTTCTGCTTTGCACTAGACTTGTCCTTGCTAAATTTGGAATTTAATACTGGCCTTGAAATTTTTGGATTATTCCTCTTGGATACTGTTATTTGTTCATCTACATTTGGTTTGGATTGGCTATACACATTGAATTATTTTCTTATTTGCACTTGATTATTTTCTGGTATCCAGGTTTAGTTAGTATCATTTACAAATAATCCATTATTGATTTTGGTGTCTAAATATCCCTCTCCAAATTACATTTTATCTGATATCATTATAAATAGGTCCTAAAAGAGCCTAAACTGGCCAATTTTCCTCCTAATCCCAGCAACAAGGTAGAGGACGGGTCGTATCCCATAGAGAACAATGTCAATTACTAGAGTAATGTAAAATATGCTATCTAAATCAATGCAATTTGTTGAGAAAGTGTCGCAATTAAATAGATAAAAATAACCAATTAAGCAAAGCCTAGGGTTAGGGTTCACCACACTTATGATACTCAACAACAAGTATGTACCTCTAATTGCAATTATCTAAATTAGTTAGTGGATGATTTAGCTTTAATTAACTAGCAACCTCTTTCAAGCATTACTAATCATGCCTAGGTTAATCCAATTGACTACTTTCGTGGTTCTTAGTTTAACCTAGGTTCATTAAGTTATATGCTAACCATGGAAGTCAAATAATTGGTTTTCTCTTGCCAACTAATTGATTCATTCCTGGAGAATCTTAAACTACTTTCGTGATTAAGATATACTTAATTAACTATTAAGTTCAGGTTTTAATCTTCACCTTTCAGTTCATCAATTAAATACCTAAGATGTGATAGATTGGTGATCAGGTATTCTACCAACTCATTCATGCATATAATAGTTAATCCCAATCAACCTAGAAGTGATCACAATCAGGGTTCCAACATTCAATCAAAGTATCATCATATCACAAGTGGGTTTACCGAAACCCTAGATAAAAACTACTCACACATCATATAATCAGAAACCAAATTCATATTCATTAAGTAAACCATGATAGTTCAGTATAATCTAAAGAGAACGAATAGAGGTAGAGGTAGAGATAAAGAACTGAAGTAGAAAGATGTAACCTAGTGTGCAGAAAAGTAAAGCTGAAATACAACCTTCAATGCTGTAAAATTCTACTCTAGAACATAAAATCAACAATGATTCCAATAAAAATCTAACCTAGGAGTGTTTTCTAAGCCTAAAAACTGAGTCTAAGGTGTCTCCTCCGGTTTGAATATGTGCCTCTGCGTTTTACCCCGCTTATGTATCAACTCGACAGGTAAAACCCTAAATATCACATACAGTACAAACCCGAAGCACGACCGTTTTCCAGGACACGGCCTGGCCGTGCTTTAGGCTGGATTATAGGAACATGCTACAGTTTTCGTCTAGAGCACGGCCTGGCCGTGCTTCATGCCACCAAGCACGGCCTGGTTGTGTTGGGGGCTGCCATGCTACTTTATTGCCAATTTTTGGTGTGTTACTTCCTTGCTTCCTCCTTAACATATCCCAAGTCCATTTGGCTCTTCCCATGATTCTTTTCTCTTGCTTCTTTGCCTCTTTTGCTCACCTACAAACACAAAACAAACCAAAGCAGTATCCAGAACAAAGTATAAGCAAAAGCAAAGAAACCACAAGTTACTATGAATTAAGGGATAAAATATAGCCATTGAGTACTTAAAATTTCCCTTTATCAAACTTCTCCATGCTTAAACATTTGCTTGTCCTCAAGCAAATAACATGTCATATCAGGAAGTGAAAAAGATGCAATCAGATTCCAGAAGATAGAAAAGTGCAATACAGGTAATTTGTCACTCAATCAATGTGAACACAATAAATATATGAATAGACATTTACTAGATAGCCTCTATTCTTCTAGAATCAAACCAAAAATTCTCCTATTATGTATCTGCTTCTACTGCTACCATTAGTTGTATACACCAAACTGATTTTAAGACACTCAAGTAGGCCACCTCATCCTTTAGATCTCCCTATTTTGCCTTACCCTTATTTCTATTTTATCACTCTTTTTCTTTTTCTCACACATGCTCTTTTATTTCATTCTCATTTGTTTCTTTCTCTTTTTCTTTTATCTATTTCATTCATCATTTTTTTAGAAATATGCAGTGAGTGCATTTTATGCTCCATCTCACTAGAGTAAAAGCATCTAGGTACTCATACTAAGGCCTTTTGGTGCCTTGAAAGGGGTACTCAGAGTGAAAATGTTTTTGAGTGTCACAGACCCTCATTTTTCACCTCTCCCTACCTTCACACTCTCATAGTGTTAAAACCAGCCATAGTATACAATTCACAACACACTAGAGAGATATTTTTCAAAAAAGTAAAGGTTTAATGCTAGAAGGGAGAGACTAAAATAATAACTATCTATTTCATATCCTATTGTCCATCAAATGTTCATGAGCTAAAATTAGCCTATACTACACCAATCTATTATGGAAACAACAACTATGTGGTTATGTAACAAGACAAAAGGAATGTGATATGTACAATATATACATGCAAAGAACAACTAAATCAGCAAATAAAGTGCAGATCATAAACTCAGGCAGCGAAAATGAAATATGCAAGTCTACTCCCCCATGTTTAAATCAGACAGTGTCCTCAATGTCAGAAATAACAGAAATTACAAGCAAAGGGGAGAAGGAACTTACGTACTCACTGGCCATCCGGTGGTGGTGGAGGGGGGTGTTGACCTAGGTGCCAAGTATACCAAGCCTGCATGATACCCTGCATGCTTTGGATGGAGTCGTGCATGGCATGCAGGGTTGCTCTCTGTGAAAGCTGCTCGACCTCAATGCAGCTGAGCTTGGAAGAGATTGAGGCATGATCCTCTAGGGGAGCAGATGAGGTACTTGCACGGTTAGTAAAATGGGAAGGGGTAGGGGTGGAAGAGTTAAAGTGGCTTAAGGGGATATTCAGCCCCTTAAGGGGGAATCCCATCATCGTCCCTATCTTCCTCGAAGAGGTATATCCAATTTGCCTTATTGGGGACTACAGTCCTAGTAGGGTTAGGGAGGCTGAATAATTTATGCCCTCTGAGATACAACTAGTATTCAGCATTTTGCTTAACAACTAGTTTCATATGCAAGCAGGATTCCAAATCAATCCTGTTGCTGCCAACTACTGGTTGCATCCCCTCTAGATTAGCCTCAAATCCTAGCCCTCTAGCAATGGCAGCAATCAGGCCTCCTAATACTACCTTCCCATTCATGGCCCCACCTACCCAGGCCATCTGATGAGCCATGAAGGCTCCGGTATCCACTTTGGTACCATTTACCATAGCATATAAAAAGTAAAGCTCTCTTTGATTGGCAACCCCATCACTTTCAGCCCTACCGAAAACTATATGGGCTATAAGACGTTGTAAATATCAAAAGGTAGGATTGCAAATGAAAGATGCTTTAGAACTTGATGCATTGTACTGCCCCTCAATAGCATTTGAGTTCCAAAAAATGTTGGCTAGAAAACTGGAGGGAACTGATATAGTTCCCCCTAGAGGTAGGATGAACAGTGCATTAAATTCAGCTAAAGTTAAGTTAAAGCTACCGTTAAACTGTCTAAAGTTTACCTGGCCCTAATGGACATCTGGACCCTTAAATAGGACTACTTTAATAGATCTGAGAAACTCTAAGGTGGGTCTACTGTAGGCCGGGTATCATAGGGTAATAAATGTGTTCCACCCAATCCGATCAACGAGGTATTAGACGTCATTTAAAAGAGAAAACTGCTCCAGACATTCCTTATCCATATATCGGGTACTCAGAATTCCCCTTTTAACGAGAGTATCGTATTAGGTTCGTTGACTATCATCAACGAAGACAATACCATACTCGTTAATCTGATGAGGAAGTTGGCGTGGTTGTTGATTTCGTCCTCTACGGGGTTGGTGGGATTGGGTGGATGATTGGCCTGGTCGGGCTCTTTTGGGACCCATTTTGAGATGCAAGACAATTGGTAAATAGGGAGTGGGAACACCACAAACAGCAGAATTCAAGTAAGCTAATCCAATCTATTCAGGTTCAAACACACATGTTGAAATAAACAAAAGGTCCTATGCAAACAAATGAGGAAAAGATTAGCTACCTAACCAGAAATAGTTTCCAATGTGGAATTCAGTAATTCAAGCACACATGCATCCAAATTTCTGGGAGAAATTCCAAGAATTAAAAGTCCAATGCAATTTAAGCTATCAATCAACTAGAAAATTCTAGAGTGAAGGAAAGCAATGTTGCAGAAATTCCAGAACTAGTGCAAATTGCAGAAATCAAAGTACATAAACTAGCTTTGAAACCAAGTTCAGAAAGCAAAAGCTCAAGGCAAAGTCAGAAACCAAGGAAAACAAACAGCCTTATATTGAGAGATAGCGAAGCAAGGAGCAGCAACCACACCAACAACCAGCAATAATAAGGTATTGTAAACCAGATAATTAAAAACAAAAGCAAGGATAATAAATACCTGGGTGAAGGCGCAGCAAGATGAAGAATGCAGGTGAATGAGTTTTTGGTATAGGTAGTGGAGGGAAGGTGAAAACAGGGGGGAATGGGTTTCGGTTTTGAGGGGGAAAATGGGTGTCGCAGACCAGTGGAGATGGAGATGGAAAAAGGCCGAGGAAGGAGGGAGATTGGGGGTGGAGGTCTCAGTGATGGAGAATGGGGATGGGTATGGTGAAGGAGATGGAGGGGGAAAGGAATCTTCAGCACAGGATGCAGGGGAGGAAGAACACAGGAAAAGGGAGGCCGAAGCATGGTTGGAAGGGAAGGAAAGAATTAGGGCATTTGAAGTGCCCTTACCCGGAGCACGGCCGTGCTTCGGGCGGGTTTCTGTAGCCTGCAGCACTGTTTTTTTTGCTAGAGCACGGGCTGGGGTGTTAAATCGTGCTGTGGGCTGGAAAATCCAAAACATTTGGTTGACGTGTGAGGCACGCCCGTGCTTCTCGTGGGTGTCACCAAATTTCGCAGCTTTTGGCCCGTGCTTGCAGCACGGCCGTGGTGGGTGACACGGCTTACCCGTGTTACTAGCTGAAAGCTGCAAATGTAACATCCTTAATTTCGTTTCTTTTATTGATAAAGGTACATAAAAAATTTAATTAAGGAAATAAAATTTATTAGACAATATTTTAGATATCTGAGGAAATATAGTCCTTAGAAATTCTTCACTTTATATATATGCATAGAAAATGTTTCTAACATTAAGAGAACAAATAAAGAAGGAAAATCTAATATGAAAGAAATTAGAAATAACATACTAAAGAGATGCAAAATTCTTGGATAAGGAAGAATTTTATCCAAAGCAAAGAAAATGGGTAGGACAAGCCCATAATGGGTAGGAATAAGCCCAAATCTAAGAGGAAAAATAAAATAAAATAAATTAGATGATGATATAATAATAAGAATAAAGATTAGGTTACATGGCATTAAGACAAAAATTTAGCAAGTGGTGTGATTCTACATTCATCATTTAGGCAAGTGGCATGATAATAGAAGGCTTTAGGACAAAAACATCTATATCCTACACTCATAATTTTAGCAAGTGGTATGATAATACATGGTATTAGGACAAAACATTCATAGCCCACACAAATAATATCAACCAAATAATGGAGATTCAAGGGCTAGAAATTTGCCACCTAAAAAGGCAAACCTATCATACTTGTTTAACACAAAAGAAAATGGAAATGAATCCCTAAATCAAAGGGACCTTGTCCCTTATCTTAAGAACATATCATCATAATTTTCAAAATACAAATCTCCTTTTCCTATGCATATCTTGACTAAGGAAGAGGAAGACAAGAACATAAGTTGTTTGTTTTCGAAAAATTCAACAAAGTGTATCTTAATTGTGATAAGGTAGACCCATGATCATGAAAGGTGAATTATTTGATGGTCTATATAAGAAAACCCACCCTTACAACATTAGAATTTCGTCCAAGTGAGGGAGAAGAAAAAATAGAAGCAAGGTAGAGTGAGGAAAGGAGAGGAAGAAAGGAAGAAAGAGGAAGGAGAAGTCTAGGGGACTAAGTACTCCAGGAAAGTTTAACAATATTTCTTTTTGAAGAAAAATTTTGAAACTTATAATATTTATATGAGATTTTGATCTTAGAACTTTTATGATTGGTCATGATGTTGCTATATCATGTTACATATTGATCTTGCATGTGATGTATGTTTGAATACTTAGGTTGGTGTAGATAGTTCTGCATGGTTATGGCTATGGGTGGTAGAATTTTAAGTTTCGGTATTTTAATTTCTGGGAACAATCTATAAGGAATTAAAATAAATGGTTAACATAAGAATTAAATATATATGTTTCATGGATATTTAGGCACTGGAATCATTCAATTTGGAGTCCATATAATAGAGATATGAGCTGATTAGTAGACAAAGGTCAGAAAATGGGTCATCAGCGAAAAATATATTAGGATAGCTTCAGTATTTTAATTTCTGGGAACAATCTATAAGGAATTAAAATAAATGGTTAATGTAAGAATTAAATAAATATGTCTCATGGATATTTAGGCACTGGAATCATTCAATGTGGAGTCCATATAAGGGAGATATGAGCCGATTAGTAGACAAAGGTCAGAAAATGGGTCATCAGGGAAAAATATGTTAGGATAGCTTTGGTATTTTAATTTCTGGGAAGTATCTGTAAGGAATTAAAATAGCGCGCCAACATAACAATTATAGATATATGGCTTATGGAATTTTACCAACTGGAATAACTCAATTTGGAGTTCATATGAGGTAGATATGATACGATTAGTAAGCAGAGGTCAGAAAATGTTTATTCAGGGAAGAGTATGTTATTAAAGCTTTAGTTTTTGAATTTCTGGGAATATTCAGTAGGGAATTAAAATAGAACGTCAACATAACAATTATAGATATATGGCTCATGGAATTTTACCAACTGGAATAACTCAATTTGGAGTTCAAATTTGAGAGATATGGTCTAATTAGTCAGTAAAGGTCAGAACCTACACGAGAAGAAATAATATTAAATTTAAAGGAGTAATAACACCACAATATCATACTATTTTGTTGATATGATTAACATAATAGTTTTAGATAATTGTCTTAACTTTTCATAGACACTAAGATTATCTTAATTAGAGTTAAAATGGGAGAGTTATGCTCTGATTTGTAAGCAAAGGCTGTGTTAAAAGTTAGTAAAACCTATTTTCAATATTTTTTTTACCCTAGATGAATTTTTAAGGTAATAGTAGAAATCAATTTGAGAAAAAATGCTCTATAAAATTTGTAAGAACATGTGTTGGAAATGATATAAGTAGAAATAAAATGACTAAATGCCTAGACATAAAGAAAATGAAAAGATGAAAATAATATTCAAGAAAGAAGAGGAATTTTATAAATGAAAGTAATAAATGCCTAGTGTATGCCCTAGCTATTACCATTGCATGAACTTACTACCATTTTAAGTGTGTAATTTTTAACATAGAATTTACCCTAGTACTCATATAAATTTCCAAGAAGTTTTGAAAGTGCCGGTTTTATTTGAAAAAAATCTTAGTATGCTCCGTGGTTGCTGTATTTCCACATCAGAAAAGAATTATTCTAGTTACTGGAAAAAAAATTGTGATTTGTGATAAGTGCATGTCTAAGGAAAGCTCTGGCAAGGAAAGACTTGGTACTTAAGCGTGTCCATTAGTGATCCACCTCTCTTTTCTGGGAACTTTCCTGGTGCGCTGTTTACATACTACAATTACTATCCAGTTATCGAGGTATTAGTGTGGAATTTTGACATGGAAATATTTTATAAAGTGAAAATTAGAAAATGATTATATTCATGGCATAATTTCAGTTTACCAATGAATTTTGAGAATGGTTATGTTTTGATACATTATGTCATGAGAATATAATGAACATACTTGTTATTGGAATCATATTTTCGGCTATTAATATGAAAAGAAAAGAAAAGAGCACGGTCACATGGCAATCCGTGTGGTGCACCAGTAGGGGACGCCCTACCAACGATTATGATTATATTCATGAGAAAAGAAAGCGAAAGTGTGCCATGTCGGACGGAGCGAGATAAGCCCGTACCGAAAAGTAGAGAATACTCACCCTAACCGGGGTAACTTGAAGTAAGAATAAGTTGATAGCCATCATATGAAATTCGAAAAAATAGTTATTCATGCCATACATGTCATAACTGTATAATTTTCATGTGCATGATAAAGTGCATTCATGTGACCTAAAGATATTTTCTGTAGTTTATACAGCTGAACATGACGTGATGAACTATATTGATAATGAATTATTGTTGAATATACTGGGATTTAATTCTCACTATATTTCCATATCATGTTCAGAAAATTAGCTATGCAGTTGTTTTCAATGAGACTTATTATTGCCGTACGTATGATCGAGGTGCCCTATCTTGGGCAAATACCTATTATTGCGGATATATCAGTTGTTGAAGTGACTGAGATTTCGGCGGAGGTGCCACCACCCGAACCAGTGGCCCCGGAAATAGTCTATGTGGAAGATTAGGGCTTATATGTACATGTATGTCTTGTACAAATATTTGTATTAATGATGTGAGTGTAAACTTAGTATTGTATAATTAAATAAATGTTATTGTGAGTTAAGTTGAGGTAATAACTTCATGATCTTAAATAAATAAAAAATTTGTTACATAAATGGAGCTATTACATAATTGGTATCAGAGCAGGTCGATCCTAGATGGCCAGTGGGTGGATGGTTATCTGAATCGATCTTATAGTGTCTTGAGTATGTTGTGGTTATGCTGTGTAGGGAATCAGTGAGTTCATATAGGTAAGAAATTACTAGTGTTTCCTATCTATATGCCGAGGTGGTGTTATGACTGCTGTTAAATATTTTGAAACTAACTATTGGGTTTGATCACCTCAATAGCAGCATAACTTTGTTTTTGCCATAGTAGGAAATGGCACCACCAAGGAGGAATCCGGCAAACAATGCGGAAGAAACCCTGCATAACCTGGCAACAGCAATTCGAGACCAAGTCTTGACCACCAATCAAATTTTACAACATCTCCAGAATCCTAATAACACAAATGTTGAGAATGGTGCTAACAACTGAATGGCGGGAAAAGATAATGGCATATCCGAGTTCTTGAGGACTAGACCACCTTGTTTCCAAGGTGGCTATGACCCAACGGTAGCCGAAAGGTGGATTAGGGAATTAGAGAAAATCTTTGAAGTGATGGGCTGTACTGAAGAGCAGCAAATTATTTTTGCTGCATATATGTTAAAGGATGAAGCAGAATACTGGTGGCGTGGAGCTAGAGAACTTTTAGCTCATCAGGGAAGACAGATCACCTGGCAAGTGTTCAAGGACATTTTTTTTGAAAAGTACTTTCCAAGTACTGTACGGGCAGAGAAAGAGATCGAATTTCTCCAACTCAGGCAAGGCAGCATGACTGTGGACCAGTATATTGCAAGGTTCGAGGAGCTGTCTAAGTTCTCCTCTTATCTGCGATATAACCCAGATGAAGCATGAAAGGCGGTTAAGTTTGAAGCAGGACTAAACCCGGAATTAAAGAATGCTGTTATAGCTATGGAGATCAGGGAGTTTGTACCTCTGATAAATAAATGCAGACTCCTGGAAAAGAGTTTAAGGGTAGTGGAGGACGAGAAGCAAAGGCGAAACCTATGGAAGAGGAAGAAAAATTTTCCCAACCCTGGAAAGAATGTGAGAAGAAGTGGATATGGAGCTGGTAAGAGGCCATTGATTGCGGGTCCTAGGCCTTTTCAACAAGACCTCGCCTCAGTCAAGTGCGCTAAGTGCGGACGCATGCATGGTAACCGACCATGCTACATGGGACAAGATGTCTGCTTCAATTGTGGACAGAAGGGACATTTTGCGAAAAACTGTCCACAGAATGTGGGGAAGCAGCCAGAACAAAGGCCTCAGGTGAAAGGAAGGGTTTTCACGCTGAGCGGCCAAGAGGTAGCCCAATCTTCTGAAATGATTCAAGGTACATGCTATATCTATGGATTTGCTCTTATGGTGTTATTTGACTCTGGTGCTAGTCATTCATTTATATCGGAAGAATGTATTAGGAAGTTTCAGTTTCCTATTTCTGAAACTCCCTATGAGCTATCCGTAGTAACCCCTACAGGGGAACAGGTATTAACTTCCTCTGTATGTAAAGACTGTCAAGTCACCATCCAGGAGAAAACTTTTTCTGTAGACCTCGTCTGTTTACCTTTAAGAGGTATTGAGGTCATTCTAGGGTTAGACTGGATGTCTAGAAATCGAGTCTTGTTGAATTGTTGTAACAAGACCGTTGAATTTCTACCTTCTACTCTGAAAGAGGAGGTTCATTTATTGATGCTAAATGCCAATCAAGTTAATAGGGAGTTGAAGAATGGAGTACTTGGATACATTCTCTTGTATTTATCAAACCTAGAAGTCGAATCGAAGCTTGATGAAATTCCAATAGCCAATGAGTTTCCTGAAGTGTTTCCATCAGATATTCCAGACTTACCTCCTAAGAGAGAGATAGAGTTCTCTATTGATCTCCTACCTGGGACAGGGCCTATCTCTATTGCACCATATCGAATGGCCTCGAAGGAACTACAGGAACTTAAGAAACAGTTGGAGGAACTGTTAGACAAGCAATTCATTAGACCAAGTATATCACCTTGGGGAGCTCCTGTATTGTTTGTTAAGAAGAAAGATGGAAGCTTCAGACTATGCATAGATTACAGACAGCTGAATAAGGTGACTATTAAAAACAAGTACCCTCTCCCTAGGATAGATGACTTATTGGATCAATTGAAGGGAGTCTCTATCTTTTCTAAAATTGACTTGAGGTCAGGATATCATCATATTAGGATCAAGGAAGAGGATGTATCAAAAACTGCCTTCAGGACTAGGTATGGGCACTATGAGTTTCTCATAATGCCCTTTGGGTTGACAAATGCACCTGCAATTTTCATGGATTACATGAATCGCATTTTTCGACCCTACCTAGATCAATTTGTTGTAGTGTTCATTGATGACATCTTGATATATTCTAAGAGTGAGAAAGAACATGAACAACATCTCCGAATCGTGCTGCAAGTGCTGAAAGAGAAAAAGTTATATGCTAAATTGGAGAAGTGTGAATTTTGGCTGTCAGAGGTGAAGTTTCTCAGACATGTCATCTCTAATAGAGGGGTAACCGTAGATCCTAGCAAGACGGAAGCAGTGATTAAGTGGGAGACACCAAAGACGGTTACGGAAATCAGAAGTTTCCTTGGTTTGGCAGGATACTACAAGAGATTTATACAAAACTTCTCTCGTATAGCCTTGCCATTGACTAAATTGACCAGGAAGGGAAGTCCTTTCAAATGGACTAATCAATGTGATGCTAGTTTTCAGGAGCTGAAGACAAGACTGACCACTCCTCCTGTTTTAATTATTCCAGACCCCACAGGATATTTTGAAGTGTATGTGACGCTTCAAAGAAAGGGCTAGGATGTGTGCTGATGCAAGATAAGAGAGTAGTTGCTTACGCCTCTAGGCAACTGAGACCCCACGAAGGAAACTATCCAACCCATGATCTTGAATTAGCGGCAGTAGTGTTTGCCTTAAAGATTTGGCGACACTATTTGTACGGGGCAACCTTTGAAGTATATTGTGATCATAAAGTCTTAAATACCTCTTTGATCAGAAGGATTTAAATATGAGGCAACGAAGATGGGTAGAATTCCTCAATGACTACAAGTTTGAGATAAAGTATCATCCCGGAAAGGCGAATGTTGTAGCAGATGCCTTGAGTCGAAAATCTCTGCACATGGGTTAGATGATGGTGTATGAGATGCAGATGCTAGAGGAGTTTCGAAATTTGAAGCTAGCCACTACTCTTACTCCAAAGAATCTAGTCATTAATGGTTTAAGTATAGGGTCTGACCTTAGAGCCCAGATCAAAGAGGCTCAAGCTCACGATCAATACTTACAGGATCATAAAGACCAAGGTAATTTTTCTATCATGGAAGATGGAGCAATCATGTATTAGGGAAGGATTTGTGTCCCTCAAGAACAAGAGTTGAGGACTAAGATACTGCAGGAAGCGCATCAAAGTAAATACACAATTCATCCTGGATGCACTAAAATGTACCAGGATTTAAAAAGGATGTATTGGTGGCCAGGGATGAAAAATGACATTGCTAAGTTTGTGGCGAAATGTCTCATTTGTCAAAAGGTGAAGGTGGAGCATCAAAAGCCAGCGGGATTTCTACAACCTCTTGAGATCCCTAAATGGAAATGGGATAGTATCTCGATGGATTTTGTTGTAGGTTTACCTAAGACTTCAGTGGGACATGACTCTATCTGGGTAATAGTTGACAGATTAACCAAATCTGCTCACTTTTTGCCTATAAAAATTAACTTTTCACTAGATAAATTGGCCCAATTGTACGTTCAGGAAATAGTTAGACTCCATGGGATTCCCTTAAATATTGTTTCTGATAGAGATCCGAGGTTCACGTCGAGGTTTTGGAAGGCGTTGCAAGAAGCTTTTGGTACTCAGTTGCGGTTCAGTACTGCCTACCATCTTCAGACTGACGGGCAGACAGAACGAACCATTCAAACCCTAGAAGATATGTTGAAGGCCTGTGTGATAGAGCAAGGTAAAGGATGGGATAAGTACCTACCTTTAGTAGAGTTTGCTTATAATAATAGCTATCACTCTAGCATTAAGATGGCCCCCTATGAAGCTTTATATGGTAGAAAGTGCCGATCTCCACTATGTTGGTTCCAGGTAGGAGAAAAGCACTTGTTGGGTCCTGATCTAGTTCAACAAACCACTGAACAAATCAGGATGATACGAAACAAAATACTTACAGCGCAGAGTCGGAAAAAGAGTTACTACGATAAGAGACATAGACCTCTAGAGTTTGAGGAAGGAGACCATGTATTTCTGAAACTTTCCCCGACTACTGGAGTTGGTAGGTCTCTCAAAATAAGAAAGCTAAGTCCGCAATTTTTAGGACCCTACCAAATTCTGAAGAAAGTAGGGACATCAGCATATCAAGTTGCTCTCCCACCGAATTTGTCCAACCTGCATAATGTTTTCCATGTATCACAGCTGCGGAAGTATCTTTCAGATTCATCACATGTAATACTGGATGAACCAATCTAAATAAAGGAGAACATGACATACCAGCTAGTACCTGCATCCATATTGAACACTGACGTGAAGCAACTGAGAAATAAAACCATTCCCCTTGTTAAGGTGTTATGGGAAGGTTTGACTCCGGAAGAAGCAACTTGGGAGCTGGAAGAAGTCATGAGGAAGAAATATCCGAAATTGTTCTTATAAGGTAATTTCTGAAATTTTGAGGACAAAATTTCTTTTAGGGGGAGAGAAATGTAACATCCTTAATTTCGTTTCTTTTATTGATAAAGGTACATAAAAAATTTAATTAAGGAAATAAAATTTATTAGACAATATTTTAGATATCTAAGGAAATATAGTCCTTAGAAATTCTTCACCTTATGTATATGCATAGAAAATGTTTCTAACATTAAGAGAACAAAAAGAGAAGGAAAATCTAATAGGAAAGAAATTAGAAATAACATACTAAAGAGATGCAAAATTCTTGGATAAGGAAGAATTTTATCCAAAGCAAAGAAAATGGGTAGGACAAGCCCATAATGGGTAGGAATAAGCCCAAATCCAAGAGGAAAAATAAAATAAAATAAATTAGATGATGATATAATAATAAGAATAAAGATTAGGTTACATGGCATTAAGACAAAAATTTAGCAAGTGGTGTGATTCTACATTCATCATTTAGGCAAGTGGCATGATAATACAAGGCTTTAGGACAAAAACATCTATATCATACACTCATAATTTTAGAAAGTGGTATGATAATACATGGTATTAGGACAAAACATTCATAGCCCACACAAATAATATCAACCAAATAATGGAGATTCAAGGGCTAGAAATTTGCCAACTAAAAAGGCAAACCTATCATACTTGTTTAAGACAAAAGAAAATGGAAATGAATCCCTAAATCAAAGGGACCTTGTCCCTTATCTTAAGAACATATCATCATAATTTTCAAAATACAAATCTCCTTTTCCTATGCATATCTTGACTAAGGAAGAGGAAGACAAGAACATAAGTTGTTTGTTTTCGAAAAATTCAACAAAGTGTATCTTAATTGTGATAAGGTAGACCCATGATCATGAAAGGTGAATTATTTGATGGTCTATATAAGAAAACCCACCCTTACAACATTAGAATTTCGTCCAAGTGAGGGAGAAGAAAAAATAGAAGCAAGGTAGAGTGAGGAAAGGAGAGGAAGAAAGGAAGAAAGAGGAAGGAGAAGTCTAGGGGACTAAGTGCTCCAGGTAAGTTTAACAATATTTCTTTTTGAAGAAAACTTTTGAAACTTATAATATTTATATGAGATTTTGATCTTAGAACTTTTATGATTGGTCATGATGTTGCTATATCATGTTACATATTGATCTTGCATGTGATGTATGTTTGAATACTTAGGTTGGTGTAGATAGTTCTGCATGGTTATGGCTATGGGTGGTAGAATTTTAAGCTTCGGTATTTTAATTTCTGGGAACAATCTATAAGGAATTAAAATAAATGGTTAACATAAGAATTAAATATATATGTGTCATGGATATTTAGGCACTGGAATCATTCAATTTGGAGTCCATATAATAGAGATATGAGCTGATTAGTAGACAAAGGTCAGAAAATGGGTCATCAGCGAAAAATATGTTAGGATAGCTTCGGTATTTTAACTTCTGGGAACAATCTATAAGGAATTAAAATAAATGGTTAACGTAAGAATTAAATAAATATGTGTCATGGATATTTAGGCACTGGAATCATTCAATTTGGAGTCCATATAAGGGAGATATGAGCCGATTAGTAGACAAAGGTCAGAAAATGGGTCATCAGGGAAAAATATGTTAGGATAGCTTCGGTATTTTAATTTCTAGGAAGTATCTATAAGGAATTAAAATAGCGCGCCAACATAACAATTATAGATATATGGCTTATGGAATTTTACCAACTGGAATAACTCCATTTGGAGTTCATATGAGGTAGATATGATCCGATTAGTAAGCAGAGGTCAGAAAATGTTTATTCAGGGAAGGGTATGTTATTAAAGCTTTAGTTTTTGAATTTCTGGGAATATTCTATAGGGAATTAAAATAGTGCGTCAACATCACAATTATAGATATATGGCTCATGGAATTTTACCAACTGGAATAACTCAATTTGGAGTTCAAATTTGAGAGATATGGTCTAATTAGTCAGTAAAGGTCAGAACCTACACGAGAAGAAATAATATTAAATTTAAAGGAGTAATAACACAACAATATCATACTATTTTGTTGATATGATTAACATAATAGTTTTAGATAATTGTCTTAACTTTTCATAGACACTAAGATCATCTTAATTAGAGTTAAAATGAGAGAGTTATGCTCTGATTTGTAAGCAAAGGCTGTGTTAAAAGTTAGTAAAACCTATTTTCAATATTTTTTTTACCCTAGATGAATTTTTAAGGTAATAGTAGAAATTAATTTGAGAAAAAATGCTCTATAAAATTTGTAAGAACATGTGTTGGAAATGATATAAGTACAAATAAAATGACTAAATGCCTAGACATAAAGAAAATGAAAAGATGAAAATAATATTCCAGAAAGAAGAGGAATTTTATAAATGAAAGTAATAAATGCCTAGTGTATGCCCTAGCTATTACAATTGCATGAACTTACTACCATTTTAAGTGTGTAATTTTTAACATAGAATTTACCCTAGTACTCATATAAATTTCCAAGAAGTTTTGAAAGTGCCGGTTTTATTTGAAAAAAATCTTAGTATGCTCCATGGTTGCAGTATTTCCACATCAGAAAAGAATTATTCTAGTTACTGGAAAAAAAAATTGTGATTTGTGATAAGTGCATGTCTAAGGAAAGCTCTGGCAAGGAAAGACTTGGTACTTAAGCGTGTCCATTAGTGACCCAACTCTCTTTTCTGGGAACTTTCCTGGTGTGCTGTTTACATACTACAATTACTATCCAGTTATCGAGGTATTAGTGTGGAATTTTGACATGGAAATATTTTATAAAGTGAAAATTAGAAAATGATTATATTCATGGCATAATTTCAGTTTACCAATGAATTTTGAGAATGATTATATTTTGATACATTATGGCATGAGAATATAATGAACATACTTGTTATTGGAATCATATTTTCGGCTATTAATATGAAAAGAAAAGAAATGAGCACGGTCACATGGCAATCCGTGTGGTGCACCAGTAAGGGACGCCCTACCAACGATTATGATTATAATCATGAGAAAAGAAAGAGAAAGTGTGCCATGTCGGACGGAGCGAGATAAGCCCGTACCGAAAAGTAGAGAATACTCACCCTGACCGGGGTAGCTTGAAGTAAGAATAAGTTGATAGCCATCATATGAAATTCGAAAAAATAGTTATTCATGCCATACATGTCATAACTGTATAATTTTCATGTGCATGATAAAGTGCATTCATGTGACCTAAAGATATTTTCTGTAGTTTATACAGCTGAACATGACGTGATGAACTATATTGATAATGAATTATTGTTGAATATACTGGGATTTAATTCTCACTATATTTCCATATCATGTTCAGAAAATTAGCTATGCAGTTGTTTTCAATGAGACTTATTATTGCCGTACGTATGATCGAGGTGCCCTATCTTGGGCAAATACCTATTATTGCGGATATATCAGTTGTTGAAGTGACTGAGATTCCGGCGGAGGTGCCACCACCCAAACCAGTGGCCCCAGAAATAGTCTATGTGGAAGATTAGGGCTTATATGTACATGTATGTCTTGTACAAATGTTTGTATTAATGATGTGAGTGTAAACTTAGTATTGTATAATTAAATAAATGTTATTGTGAGTTAAGTTGAGGTAATAACTTCATGATCTTAAATAAATAAAAAATTGTTACATAAATGGAGCTGTTACAACAAATCCTCGAATTTTGCCTTGGTTTTTTATTCTCTTTGAGCTCTCTTGATTCTAATCCTTTATATTGCCTTAGAGACATGGCAATAGACCTGAAAATCAAATGAAGACACTCATTAAACCTCAACCTAAGAAATTAACTATAATTAAAGATAAGGACTAAAGCTAAAAGCAAGAAATCAAACAAGAGGAAACTTAAAAATTAAAATGTAGGTTGCCTCCCACAAAGCGCTTGTTTAAAGTCATTAGCTCGACTCCCTTGCACATCATTGGATTGAGGGGGGCTTTAAGAGAGTTTGGGTGACTCTCTTTTCAACCGGTTGCCCCGTGACAAAGGGCTTGAGGCGTTGCCCATTAACCTTAAAGGATCCGGAAGCTTTACTCCAAACTTCCACTGCTCCATATGGAAAAACTTGGGTTACTTGGAATGGACCGAACCATCAGGAACGAAGCTTCCTTGAATTAAATAGTAGGATCCATTCTCCTACTTCAAATTGACGCCTTAGAATGTGCTTATTGTGCCACCTTTTTGTTCTTTCTTTGTATAATTTGGCACTATCATAGGCATCAAGCCTCAGCTCATCAAGCTCATTCAGTTGTAGGCATCTCCTTTTTCCAGCAGCTGTCAAATCAAAATTGATTGTCTTGATTGCCCAATATGCCTTATGCTCAAGCTCTACTGGTAAGTGACAAGGTTTTCCATATATTAACCGAAACGGTGTGGTGCCTGATGAGTGAGTTTTATACTCATAAATTAAATATTTTCATCTTATCTTTTGCCATAATTAAGCATAAATCTCCCTTACTTGTCTTTAGTTTTGTGTCTTTCTTATAGATGGAGAGAAGAGTAGAAAATTGACTTAATTGGAGGAATCAAAGTTAAATTGTGGTTCTTTGGAAATGATGTCTATAAATCAAGCAGATAACAAAAATTCATTAAGGATGGCTGAGTAAGGAGCATTATCATATTGTCTCTTGAGACACATCCTAAAGGATATATGCACAAATTTATTCTTGATTTATGATCACATTTCCAAAAGAACTAAAACATAAAGATTCAAGGCAAAGCACCCAATGTTGAGAATATGTTTGCTAGTTGCAGTCCAGCCCAACCTTGCTGTAGTAATTGGGCCATATATCCGAAAATACATATCCAATATGTATGCAATTTGGTAGGTGTGTAGCTGACACAATTGGGTACAACTTTCATGTTCAAGTGGTAAGAAAATACGGACATTAAAAGGGCCAAAAGTGGGCTAGAATATAATTTTACTACTGCTGCAGTCCAGCCCGACTTTGCTCTAGTATTTTGACCATAACTCACACATTACTTATCCAATTTGTCCAAAATTTGTCTTGACGGAAAGCTAATGAAATTACCTACAACTTTCGTGTTGATGAAGTCAGAACATTTGGCGGTGTTCAAGACGATATTCAAGTATCAATTTCGGTGCACATGATGGAATTCAAATTGTCAACTTTGTACAACTTCCTACCTAACAATTTTGACAATTACCACACCAACCACACTTAATTGTATCTATAAATAGAGGGCTTGAGGGGTGAGTTAAGGGGAGTTTTTTGGAGAGCTTTGGATAGAGCTTGGGAGAGCTTTGTTGGAATTCTACGAACTTGTAATGTTATTCTCTCTTTAGACATCTTGTATTTTTCATTTTCTTTCGTAATATTATTGTTTCTTCATCTTTCATTTCACTTTCTTGCCTTGATTATGGAGAACTAATCTCCTAATGCTAAGGTGAAAGGGCGAAACTCTTGGTATGAGAATAATAATTTATCTAACTCTTAATCTTAATGTTTATCTTTGATATTGTATTTACCTTCCTATGTCTTTTCTCATAATTATTTCTTAATGGCTGGTTTTATCATACCGCCAATTTCTTGTTATGTTATTGGCTGGTTTTATTAGACCGCCTATCTCTTATTATTTTCATGGTTGGCTTTGCCACCTACTTTATTTTATTTTACTATTGGTTGGCTTTGCCACCTATTCTATTTCATTTTATTTTGTTATGTTAATTCATTTTCTACCTTTCATTTTTTGTATAAGTTAATCTTGTAAAATGTGAATTTTGATATATTGTAGACAATATAATGATTGGCACAATTTATGCTTGAATCCATTTACAAGTTATCTTTTGCATCTTTGTATTTTTAATCTTGTAAAGTGTGAACCTTGATACATTGTAGACAATTTTTGGCACAATAAATACTTGAATCACTCTTGATTTATTATAGACAATATGGTGATTGGCACAATGTACGCTTGAATCCATTTTACAAGAATGTTTTAATTACTACAAAGGAGGTAAATATAATTCATGTATAAACAAAGTTGAACTTAAATTAACATATCATCCGATTAGAACTTTATTCATGTAAAGATTCTAATTGAGTAATAAAAGAGTTAAATTTATTTTTATTCAATATACCAAGAGCGGATCCCCTAACCTTAGCATGCTTCTTTACTTTGAGTACATCTTCATTTAATTTCAGTATATTAGTTCTTTGTATAATTTGTTCAATATTCCTCTCACAAAACAAGACATCGGGAACTAGGTTAGAAGTATTTATTTCGGAACTATATTAGAATTTTCTCTCAATTGGCAATCTCTGTGGGATCGACCTTGCATACCACTAAATCTATACTCCAATAGATTCGTGCACTTGCGAGTTTTAATTAAAACAACAAGTTTTTGGCGCCGTTGCCGGGGATTGCGACTGAAAAGCTATTTGGATCCAGGTAAGTACTTTTCTTCCACTAGTTATAGTTAGAACATTTTTTTATTCTGTGTATAAAACCATTGTGATTCCTCCATATTTTTTTGGGAGTCTACCGATTAAATACTACCCATTATTACTAACAGTTTGAAAAAAAAAAGAGTTTGTATAATTTTGTGATTTTTATTTTGTGGTATTTGCATTTTGTAGCCGTTGTGTAGTTAGATACTTTTTCATAATTAGGAAGCAATTTTTTTAGTTTATGCGTGCTTGGAAACGTGATAAAGATAAGCGGTTGGTTAGGAAAAGTTTAGGGTCAACCATTGAGTGTACAATAGAGACATTAGATTCTGCTGGATCACCATTAAAAATGGAAGAACAAGTTGTGCATAATAAAACTCTTATGGAGTACTTCTCACCTGTCATAGCCAATACTCCATCTTGCATAGTTTTACCACAAACTACTGCAACTCATTTTGAACTCAAACCGGCCATACTCCAACTTTTACCATCATTTTATGGTATGGAAAGAGAAGATCCATACATGCACATTAAAGAGTTTCTTGAAATTTGCTCGACCTTTCGCTTCCAGAATTTCAATGATGAATCAATCAGGCTTAGAATGTTTCCATTTTCATTAAAAGATAAAGCTAAAGCCTGGTTGAACTCCCTTCCTACAGGAACTATAACTTGTTGGAACCAATTAGTAAATAAGTTTCTGGCAAAAATTTTCCCTATGTCTAAAACTGATGCCCTTAGGAGAGAAATTTATGATTTTTGTCAAAAAGAGGGTGAACAATTTTTTGAATGTTGGGAAAGATTTAATGATCTTCTTCTGAAATGTCCTCATCATGGTTTTGAAACTTGGGGATTGGTGAAATATTTCTATGATGGTTTAACTTCATCAAACCGTCAAATGATCCAAAGCATGCATGGTGGGAGATTTTTACAATTGAATGAGAGGGAAGATTGGGAATCCTTAGGATCTTTATCTGAAAATTCTCAACATTGGAACTACATAGATCCCAGGGATAAGAAGTCTCAAACACACAAAAAAAGGAGGACTTTATGAAGTGAGTGATGATACAGATGTGAGAATTGCCTTAGCTAGTCTGACTAGAAAGGTAGAAGCTTTAACTTTAAGCCACACTTTAAACCCTTTTACCAATACTAGGATAGAGGCATGTGCCTTATGTTCTAGTACATCTCACATTGCACAATCTTGTCCATCCATACCAGCTTACCAAGAGGCATTCTCTGAGCAAGCTAATTCTCTTCAATCTTATGGGAAGTCATCAGACAGCCCATTTGCACCCACATATAATCCAAATTGGAGGAATCATCCAAATTTCTCATGGAGGCAAAATCAACCTGCAATGAATCAAAGTGGGCAAAAATTTGCCCCTTCTAATTCATACCCTCAAGTTCCTCAACATGCTCCTCCTTTCGGGGTACCACAACAAAGAAAACCTTCTTTGGAGGATACCTTGCAACAGTTCATGCAATCGACCCAACAAATCTTGCAATCTCACACTCAAACTATTTCCAAGCTTGAAACACAATTGGGTCAATTAGCCAGTGCTGTAGGAGAGAGAGAGAAAAAGGAAAATTCCCCAGTCAACCTGTTCCAAATCCTAAGGGTCAATATGAAGTAGGATCATCAGCAAATCCTAAGGAAGAAGTAAAGTCTGTGACAACCCTTAGATCTGGAAAGGTCATTGATAATCATGTTCACATGCCAAAAAATGAGGAACAAAGTCAACATGAGTCTCAAACCAATGACTCAAGTGAAAAGAAAAGTGAACAGATTTCTTATGCCCCCAAAGCTCCTTTCCCTCAAAGACTTGCGGCAAATAAGAAAGGTACTCAGTATAGTGACATTTTAGAGGTGTTTAAGAAAGTAAGCATTAACATCCCTTTTCTTGATGTTATCAAACATGTACTTGCTTACTCAAAATTCCTGAAAGATCTTTGCACGGTGAAAAGAAAAACTAATGTTCCAAAAAAGGCATTCTTAACTGAACAAGTAAGTTCTATAATTCAGCAAAAAGCTCCTGTCAAGTACAAAGATCCAGGTTGTCCTACAATTTCTTGTATTATAGGTGACCATATGATTAACCGAGCCTTACTTGATCTAGGAGCAAGTGTGAATCTGCTGCCTTACTCTGTGTATGAGAAACTTGGGTTAGGAAAACTGAAACCTACACCAGTGACTCTTCAATTAGCTGATAGGTCTACAAAAATTCCTAGAGGTGTCATAGAGGATGTGCTCATTAAGGTTGATAAATTCTACTTTCCAGTAGATTTCATTGTTCTTGACACTGAACCTGTTGAGAATACAGAGACACAAATTCCAGTCATTTTGGGTAGACCATTTCTGGCAACATCCAATGCAATCATTAATTGTCGAAATGGAATTTTGAATTTATCTTTTGGAAATATGACTGTGGAATTAAATATTTTTAATGTCTCTCATCAACCTGTGGACATGGATGATTTATGTGAGGTCAACCTAATTGAAAGTGCCATTTCTGATTCATTTTTAGACTCCTTTAGTAATGATCATCTAGAAAAATATTTGATTCATTTCGATAAGGATAAAAATAAGGATTATTTGGTTCATGAAGTAGACTCTTTGTTAGAGACAACTCCACTAATGGATACTGATAAATGGAAAGCCAAAAAAGAAAAAGTCTCACCTTTTGAGTCAGTTCCACTGCCATCTGTTGTTCATACTGTTTACCCACATGGTGCAGTAAAGATTGAAAATCCCAAGAACGGTGATGTGTTAAAAGTAAATGGTCAAAGATTGAAAGCATTTTTGGAATTACCAAATCCGAAGATAGAGGAGACACCTTTGCGTGATCCTATCTACAAGGATTGATCTGCTTCTATTGTTAAACGTTACCGTGCACGTTATCTAGGTAAGATCTTTCTTTATTTAACTTGCATTAATTTTCCCTTCAGTGTTATCTTCTTTTGAATTTCTATTGTTTTCCCTCCCTTTGTTGCTTTTGCTTTTTCAAAAAAAGGAAAAAAAAAGAGAAAAGAACAATCGAGTTGATAATGGAGGACATTCTCGCACAATTGAAAAATCATTTTCCTTCACTTCCACCCAATGCATTGACAAAAATTTACAAAGCACGGGTTGAAAGATTGAGGTTAATGATGATCATGGGAATACCTCCTGATATTCGTTGGCTAATTGAAGCTAAAGTACGGTCATCAGGTGAATCTGCAAATGATTTCATCTCTTACATGCCTGGTTTAGGAAAAAGTAGTTTTGCTAAAAAGCGCAGAGCTAAACGAATGGGTGTTTGTTACAAATGTGGACGTGAAACTTGTAACAAATGTTGTCGTTCTTTGGGTTGGATGTCTGTAAATTGGGAAGACAAAATTAAGTTCATTAAGGATGGCTTGAGTAAGGAGTCATTGGATGATGACTTTCATCCAACGTCTCTTAAGACACATCCTAGTGGATCTGTGCATATCGGTATTGTCGGTCTATGGCCCCATTTCAAAAAAGAACATAAACGGTACAGTCTTGGGAATCTGACGTTAAAAGACCCTTATTTGCCAATTTATAAGAAAATTGGATGGGAAGCATATCCTTGACCCATAGAGGGCGTTTAAGCCGTTACTGGACGTAAAACCAGAGGAAGATGTGAGCCACAATCACAACTACTATACATATACATGCGTGCCGTCATTTTTGAATTTTTCACCTTTAATTTAGCTGACATTTTTCGGCCTACTCTTATAGCTATGGAAATTATGCCCCCGGCCTATGCACATAGCTATTACAAGTATGCCCTTATTTGAGTCTTATAAATGCACACCTCATTATCTTCATCCTCATAATCAAAGTCAAGGTGAGTGCAGATATGGAAGGAATCGCAGTTCGTCACTTTCGTAATATTTGTGTCTTTTGTGGTTCTAGTCCTGGGAAAAATGGAGAGTATGTAAAAGCAGCACAAACTTTGGGAATGGTACTAGCCAAGAGAAAGATTCATTTAGTGTATGGTGGAGGTTGTCGAGGGTTAATGGGGAGTGTGTCTGGATCTGCATATTTAGGAGGATGCCAAGTTCTTGGTATTATTCCTACAGCTCTAGCTACATCAAACATAGTAGGAAAAACAATTAGGGAAGAATGTAGGGTATCCTCCATGCATGAACGAATTGCTAAAATGATGTGCAACGCTGACGCCTTCATTGCCTTACCTGGAGGTTTTGGTACTCTAGAGGAAATTTTTCAAATCGTCTCTTGGGCACGACTGAACATGCACCATAAACCCATAGGTTTGTTGAATGTTAACAATTTTTTTGATGGTTTGTTGTCTTTTCTTGATCATGCTGTAGAGCAAAGGTTTATCTCTCACTCAGCACATCAAATTCTCATCTCGGCCTCAAATGCTGACGAGCTGATTGATGCGTTACAAGCATTTGTTCATGTACCTGATCCAGTTATAGCTCAAATAGATTGGACAACATAACACCGTAGAAAGCGCAAACTGGACTTAAATCTTCATTTGTAATACCTTTTATTTGCTTGAGTAATTTTGTATTTTCTGTTTAGTTTGTTGCAGGTTCATCTTTTTTTAGATCTCCTTCCAGGTAATATCTCTTTTAATCTTTATTGTTTATTTTGTGTTTCTTCATCTTTCAAAAAAAAAAAAAATTTGAGTTATGTTTTGGGATTAGGCAAAGCTAGCACCAATGATGAAAATGGTTTAAAATGCTTGTAACCTTTGAAAAATTGATGAGTTCTGGGTGTTATGTGTGAACTTGAACTCTAATGTAACTTATGTTTTATTTGAGAATTCTAATATCTGGTGCACTTAATCTTTTACATTTGACTGATTGTTTATTCAGAAAAGATTTATGTGATTTAGATATGTTAATTGATCTCATAAGACTCTAGAACTTATTCGATTGTCACTTGAGGCGAAATCCTAGACTACTCTCCATTTAATAAATGAATTAGGCATTTTTGGAATCGTTTGAGCCTTTCAAACCAACCTATACATGATGATATCCCTAGCAACCTATTTTGAGCTTATATTTATCCTTTCTTGAACACCTATATTTCTATCTAGCCTTTAAATAAAAAATATGTCTAACTCTTACCTTTCACTCACAGGCATGATCATTTGAAAAGTTATGATTCAAGGGTGGATGGTAGAAGTTTAAAAAAAAGAAAAAATAAAAAAGAAAAAAAAAGAGAAAGTTAATACTCCATAAATAAATAAGTTTAGGGGTGTTTATATTAAAAAAAATAGTATGAGCAAATAAATGTAAGGATGATGAAAAGGTTGGAGATAGAATTCACAGTATAATATCAAAAGTATTTGGGAGGCTTTAAATGATCATGTACATCGAAGAGTGAGATGAGCTTTCATTCATATCATTTTATCCACCTTTAACCTGTGCCGTACATTACAAGCCTAATGAAAGTCCTAATGATCTTAAATGTTATGATTAGTCTACATTAGTGGAGAGTGACATGAAAAATAAGCTTATGGAGTCTCAAATGCATATATCTAGAGATCTGTTTTAAATATTTGATTACATAAATTTATTTGAATGCAAAAAGTCCAATGTCATAAGACTACTACACACACACACTTGGGATTCAAGAGTAAACCATATGTTGTATTTGAATAAAAGTTCTACATAACCTTAGAATTTTAATATCTTTCTTGATTGCACATTTTAAATCCTTGAGGAATGCTTAGTAAGTCAAAAACAATTCAACACTCACTCATCATTTGAATTTTGAAGTTTGTGTGTTTTGCTTGAGGACAAGCAAAAGATTAAGTCTGGGGGAATTTGATGAGTGAGTTTTATACTCATAAATTAAATATTTTCATCTTATCTTTTGCCATAATTAAGCATAAATCTCCTTACTTGTCTTTAGTTTTGTGTCTTTCTTACAGATGGAGAGAAGAGTAGAAAATGGACTTAATTGGAGGAATCAGAGTTAAATTATGGTTCTTTGGAAATGATGTCTATAAATCAAGCAGATAAAAAAAATTCATTAAGGATGGCTGAGTAAGGAGCATTATCATATTGTCTCTTGAGACGCATCCTAATGGATATATGCACAAATTTATTCTTGATTTATGATCACATTTCCAAAAGAACTAAAACATAAAGATTCAAGGCAAAGCACCCAATGTTGAGAATATGTTTGCTAGTTGCAGTCCAGCCCAACCTTGCTGTAGTAATTGGGCCATATCTCCGAAAATACATATCCAATATGTATGCAATTTGGTAGGTATGTAGCAGACACAATTGGGTACAACTTTCATGTTCAAGTGGTCAGAAAATACAGACATTAAAAGGCCCAAAAGTGGGCAAGAAGAGAATCAGACTACTGCTACAGTCCAGCCCGACTTTGCTCTAGTATTTTGACCATAACTCACACATTACGTATCCAATTTATCCACAATTTGTCTTGACGGAAAGCTAATGAAATTTCCTACAACTTTCGTGTTGATGAAGTCAGCAAATTCGGCGGTGTTCAAGACGATATTCAAGTATCAATTTCGGTGCAGATGATGGAATTCAAATTGTCAACTTTGTACAACTTCCTACCTAACAATTTTGACAATTACCACACCAACCACACTTAATTGTATCTATAAATAGAGGGCTTGAGGGGTGAGTTAAGGGAGTTTTATGGAGAGCTTTGGATAGAGCTTGGGAAAGCTTTGTTGGAATTCTACGAACTTGTAATGTTATTCTCTCTTTAGACATCTTGTATTTTTCATTTTCTTTCGTAATATTATTATGTTTCTTCATCTTTCATTTCACTTTCTTGCCTTGATTATGGAGAACTAATCTCCTAATGCTAAGGTGAAAGGGTGAAACTCTTGGTATGAGAATAATAATTTATCTAACTCTTAATCTTAATGTTTATCTTTGATATTGTATTTACCTTCCTATGTCTTTTCTCATAATTATTTCTTAATGGCTAGTTTTATCATACCGCCGATTTCTTGTTATGTTATTGGCTAGTTTTATTAGACCACCTATCTCTTATTATTTTCATGGTTGGCTCTGCCACCTACTTTATTTTATTTTACTATTGGTTGGCTTTGCCACCTATTCTATTTCATTTTATTTTGTTATGTTAATTCATTTTCTACCTTTCATTTTTTGCATAAGTTAATCTTGTAAAATGTGAATTTTGATATATTGTAGACAATATAATGATTGGCACAATTTATGCTTGAATCCATTTACAAGTTATCTTTTGCATCTTTGTATTTTTAATCTTGTAAAGTGTGAACCTTAATACATTGTAGACAATTTTTGGCACAATAAATACTTGAATCACTCTTGATTTATTGTAGACAATATGGTGATTGGCACAATGTACGCTTGAATCCATTTTACAAGAATGTTTTAATTACTACAAAGGAGGTAAATATAATTCATGTATAAACAAAGTTGAACTTAAATTAACATATCATCCGATTAGAACTTTATTCGTGTAAAGATTCTAATTGAGTAATAAAAGAGTTAAATTTATTTTTATTCAATATACCAAGAGCGGATCCCCTAACCTTAGCATGCTTCTTTACTTTGATTACATCTTCATTTAATTTCAGTATATTAGTTCTTTGTATAATTTGTTCAATATTCCCCTCACAAAACAAGACATCGGAAACTAGGTTAGAAGTATTTATTTCGGATCTATATTAGAATTTTCTCTCAATTGGCAATCTCTGTAGGATCGACCTTGCATACCACTAAATCTATACTCTAATAGATTCGTGCACTTGCGAGTTTTAATTAAAACAACAACAGTGCCTCATGAAGCTTGAAAGACCAATCTTTTCTTGCCTTCGATACGGTCTTCTCCAAGATTGCTTTGATTTCCCTATTTGATATTTCCCCTTGTCCACTTGTTTGAGGGTGATAGGCTAGAGCCATTTTGTGAGTGACTCCATAGTTCTTCAGAAGATTCTGAAATTGTTGCTCAGTGAAGTGGGAACCTCCATCACTTATCACAACTCAGGGTACTCCAAATCTTGGAAAAATCACTCTCTTGAAGCTTGGCAACCACTCTAGCATCATTAGTGGGTGATGCCACTGCTTCTACCCACTTAGACACATAGTCCACAGTTACTAGGATATACTTGTTCCCGCATGAGGATGGGAAGGGACCCATAAAGTCAATCCCCCAAACGTCAAATATTTCTACTTCTAAAATGCTATTCAGGGGCATCTCATTCCTTCTTGAGATGTTGCCAACTCTTTGACACCGGTTACATGCTTTTACAAAGGTGTGCATATCTTTGAAAAACGTAGGCCAATAAAAACCATCTTGGAGAATTTTAGCTACAGTCTTAGAAGTGCTAGTGTGGCCTCCACAAGGTGAATTATGGCAATGAAATATAACGCTATAGACCTCTTCCTCTGGAATACACCTTCGGAAGATGCCATCTGCACACCATTTATACAAACATGGATTATCCCAATAGTAGGACTTGATATAAGAGAAATTTTCTTTCTCTGATGGTAGCTCAACCCTTCAGGTAATATTCTGCATGCAAGATAGTTCACAAAGTCTGCATACCAAGGAGCATCAGCATAAGTGACTACAAGGAGTTGATCATCGGGAAAAGAATCGTCTATAGGCAACTCATCTTTGTCATCTCTTATTAAACTGTGCCTAAGTCTTGAAAGGTAGTCTGCAACCACATTCTCTGTTCATTTCTTATCCCAGATCACAAGGTTAAACTCCTGCAATAAGAGGATCCTTTTAATCAGTCTTGGCTTGGCATCCTTCTTACTTAGCAAGTATTTGATGGCAGCATGATCCGTGAATACTATGACTTCGGATCCCAGCAGATATTGTCAGAATTTGTGAATTGCAAATATTACTGCTAGGAGTTCCTTTTCAGTGGTGGAATAGTTAACTTGGCCTTCATTCAGGGTCTTGCTAGCATAGTAGATGACATAGGGCTTTTTATCTCTCTTTTGCCAAAGTACAACTCCCACAACATAGTCACTTGCATCACACATGATCTCGAAGGGAAGGCTCCAATCAGGAGGTTGGATGATCGGTGCAGATATTAGTGCTTCCTTTAACTTGCAAAAAGCACATAGGCAGTCATTATCAAATAAGAATGGAATATCTTTAATAAGCAAGTTAGTTAAGGGTTTAGAAATTTTAGAGAAGTCTTGGATGAATCTTCTGTAGAAGCCCGCATGCCCAAGAAAACTCCTCACTTCCTTAACATTTGATGGTGGTGGCATTGTTTGGATTGCCTCTATTTTTGCTTTATCCACCTCTATCCCTCTTTCAGACACCAAATGCCCGAGTACTATTCTTTCCCTTACCATAAAATGGCATTTCTCCCAGTTCAGTACTGGGCTGACTTCCTCATATCTCTTAAGTACCTGTGTCAAATTATTTAAACAGTTATCAAATGAGGTACCATTGACAGAAAAATCATCCATAAATACTTCCATTATATCCTTAATAAAGTCATAGAAAATAGCCATCATACATCTTTGGAAAGTGGCTGGTGCGTTACATAATCCAAATGGTATCCTTCTATATGCAAAGGTGCCATAGAGACATGTGAACGTGGTCTTTTCTTGGTCGTCTAGATGGATAAGGATCTGAAAGAATCCTAAGTATCCATCCAGATAACAAAAGTGTGAATGTTTAGCTAGCCTTTCCAACAATTGATCAATAAATGGAAAAGAGAAGTGATCCTTACGGGTGGCCTTATTCAATTTTCTATAATCAATACACATGTGCCAACCCATAACAACTCTAGTAGGGATTAATTCATCGTTATCATTTCTAACAATAGTCATACCTCCGTTCTTAGGAATCACATAGACAGGACTTACCCACTCACTATCTAAAATAGGATAGATAATACCTACATCCAGCAATTTAAGTACTTCCTTCTTGACTACCTCTTTCATGTTTGGATTGAGTCTCCTTTGGTGCTCCCTAGAAGGTTTAAGATTATTATCAACTATAATACTATGCACACAAATAGATGGACTAATCCCTCTAATGTCATCAATACTATATCTAATCACTTTCTTAAATTTTCTAAGTACATCCAATAACTTACCAGTCTCTTCAGTATTCAAATCAGCATTCACAATGACTGGGTATGAAGAGTTAGGGTCCAGAAATTCATACCTCAGATTGGATGGAAGAGGTTTGAGGTCTACCTTAGGTGCCTTGTTTTCCTCAATGGTTGCTGATTTTTCATGGTTCAATTCCAGCTTTTCAGCTTTTACTTTTGAGGTTAGCATGGGACATCCATCAAGCATCTGGGCATATGCATCAGCCTCTACCTGTTCAACATAAGAAATAGAGCTATCCACAAGGCAAAGCTCAAGTGGGTTAGTAGAACAAAAGCTTACTGCATTATCAATAATGTCTTGCTCAATAATATCAACCATGCAACAAGTATCACCTAAAGATGGGCACTTTATTGCCTCATTAAGATTGAAATCAATCTTTTCATCCCCTACATTCAAAGAAAGCTTTCCATCTTTCACATTAATAATAGCACCTGCAGTGGCTAGGAAAGGCCTTCCAAGAATGATGGGGATTTGGCTATCTTCCTCCATCTCTAAGATAACAAAATCAATAGGTATGAAAAATTTACCTACCTTTAGAGGCACATCCTCTAGTATACCTACCAGATGAGTAACGGATCGATCCGCTAACTAGAGGGAAATAGTAGTAGGCTTTAAATCACCAATCTGGAGCTTCTTGCTTATGGATAATGGCATAAGACTCACGCTTGCTCCAAGATCACATAAGGCTTTAGTGATTTGCACATCTCCAATGGAGCAAGGTATAGAGAAGATTCCAGGGTCCTTGAGCTTAGGAGGCAATTTGTTTTGGATTAGTGCATTGCACTCTTCAGTTAATGCCATAGTGGTATACTCTTCAATCTTCCTCTTGTTAGAGAGGATTTCCTTTAAAAATTTAGCATAAGAGGGCATCTGAGAGATAGCTTCCATGAATGGAATATTGATGTGCAGCTTTTTCAACATATCAAGGAATTTCCCATACTGCTTTTCTAACTTGGCTTTAGCTAGCCTCTGAGGGAAAGGAACTGGTGGCTTGTATGGTTCAGGAGCCACGTATTTAGGCTCTTCTTCCTCTTTCCTTTCACTAACTTGCTCCTCTTCTTCAATTGCTCTTTCAGTCTCATCTCTCTTCTCTTCCTCCTTATCTTCCTCCTTTTCCACTAACTCACCCAATTGCTTACCACTTCTCAAAGTGATAGCCTTGCAATGTTCCCTTGGATTCTCAGGCTGGCCAGGGAATTTACTAAAATTTCTATTTGATGAACTCGCTTACTGTGCTATTTGAGTCTCTAGCATCTTATTATGTGTAGCAAGTGAGTCCACTTTAGAAGTTAAATCCTTTATAGCCTCATTCATCGAGTGATTCTGGGCTCTAAATTCCTCATTCTATCTACTCTGTGTGGAGATGAAGTTTTCCATTAGAGCCTCCAAATTGGACTTTGGTTGAAGAGGTGGAGGATTTAATGGCCTCTGATTCTGAAAGCCTGGAGGTTACCTAAAATTATTGTGAGGCTGCTGATTAGCATTCGACTTGTAAGAGAGGTTCAGGTGATTTCTCCAGCCTGGGTCATAGGTATTGCTGTAGGGATTGTTTCTTTGGTTGTTCACAAAATTGGCCTACTCACAATCTTGAGGTGCAGAGTTCCCAAGCTGACACTCATTGGCCACATGACCAACACCTCCACAAATCTCATAAGATGAAGATGAAGAAGAAGAGGACCCAACAACATTGATGCTCAACTTTTCTAATTTCTAAAATAAGGCATCAACTTTAGAAGTTAGATGATTGAATGCATCTACTTCATACATCCTTGCTGGTTTCCTTGGCTGCCTCTCACTAGATCATGAATAGTGGTTTTGAGCCATATCTTCTATCAGTTCATATGCCTCATCAACTGTCTTGTTCATAATGGCTCCACCAGCTGCAGCATCCACAGACATACGGGTGTTGTAGATTAGTCTATTGTAGAATGTATGGACTATGAGCCACTTCTCCAATCCATGGTGTGGGCATACTCTGATGAGCTCTTTAAATCACTCCCAAGCCTCATATAATGACTCCTCATCCTTCTAAGCAAATGTAGTGATCTGATTCCTAAGATGGGCCGTCTTGCTCGGTGGGAAGTACTTGGCCAAAAAAGCTTGAGAAAGCTGTTGCCAAGTGGTGATGGACCCTGATGGAAGAGAATGCAACTATGCACGGGCCTTGTCCCTCAAAGAGAAAGGGAATAGTCTCAATCTGATGGCGTCTAAAGATAACCCATTTAGCTTCAGGGTGTCACAGTACTTCAAAAAGACTGACAGGTGTAGATTTGGGTCTTCAATAGGTGACCTTCTAAATTGATTCTGCTGAACCATCTACAAGAGAGAAGGCTTCAGCTCGAAGTTGTTAGCTTCAACAATTGGCCTGACTATGCTGGGGTTCAGGCCATGAGTGTCTGAGGCGGTAAAATCCTTTAGAGATCGGTTATCTCTTTCCACCATTGTAGCTGCATAATTTTTTTACTGCTATCTTTTTCTTATCCTTTGTAGGGTGCATTCAATTTCTGGATCAAATTCAACGATGAACTCACAGTTTCTTCGCATAAAAGAGAAACACTCCTAAAAGGGAAGAAAATAGGCAAAAATCAGTAAGATAAAATAATGCAAACAATTAAAAGAAAGTGATCTAGTCTAGCTATTTCACAATCTATCTAATATCGACAATTGTTCCCCGGCAACGACTCCAAAAACTTGTTGTATCTATTTTACTAGTTACCGCAAGCGCACGACATAGTTGTAGCTAATCTGGCGAGTACGGGTCGTATCCCACAGAGAACAATGTCAATTACTAGAGTGATGTAAAATTTGCTATCTAAATCGATGCAATTTGATGAGAAAGTGTCGAAATTAAATAGATGAAAATAACTAATTAAGCAAAGCCTAGGGTTAGGGTTCACCACACTTATGATACTCAACAACAAGTATGTACCTCTAATTGTAATTATCTAAATTAGTTAGGGGATGGTTTAACCTTAATTAACTAGCAACCTCTTTCAAGCATTACTAATCATACCTAGGTTAATCCAATTACCTACTTTTGTAGTTCTTAGTTTAACCTAGGTTCATTAAGTTATATGCTAACCATGGAAGTCAAATAATTGGTTTTCTCTTGCCAACTAATTGATTCATTCCTGGAGAATCTTAAACTATTTTCATGATTAAGATATCCCTAATTAACTATTAAGTTCAGGTTTTAATCTTCACCTTTCAGTTCATCAATTAAATACCTAAGATGTGATAGATTGGTGATCATGCATTCTACCAACTCATTCATGCATATAATAGTTAATCCCAATCAACCTAGAAGTGATCACAATCAGGGTTCCAACATTCAATCAAAGTATCATTATATAACAAGTGGGTTTACCGAAACCATAGATAAAAACTACTCACACATCATATAATCAGAAACCAAATTCATATTCATTAAGTAAACCATAATAGTTCAGTACAATCTAAAGAGAATGAATAGAGGTAGAAGTAGAGATAAAGAACTGAAGTAGAAAGATGTAACCTGGTGTGCAGAAAAGTAAAGCTGAAATACAACCTTCAATGCTGTAAAATCCTACTCTAGAACATAAAATCAATAATGATTCCAATAACAATCTAACCTAGGAGTGTTTTCTAAGCCTAAAAACTGAGTCTAAGCTGTCTCCTTTGGTCTGAATATGTGCCTCTGCGTTTTCCCCCGCTTATGTATCAACTTGGTAGCCAAAAACCATAAAAAATTACGTGCAGTACAGACCAGAAGCACAACCGTGCTTTGGGCTGCATTCTGGGAACGTGCTGCAGCTTTCGTCTAGAGCACGGCCTGGCCGTGCTTCATGCCACCAAGCATGGCATGGCCATATTAGGGGCTGTCGTGCTGCTTTCTGGCCAATTTTTGTTATGTTACTTCCTTGCTTCCTCCTTAACATATCCTAAGTCCATTTGGCTCTTCCCATGATTCTTTTTTCTTTCTTCTTTACCTCTTTTGCTCACCTACAAACACAAAACAAACCAGAGCAGTATCCAGAACAAAGTATAACCAAAAGCAGAGAAATAACCACAAGTTACTATGAATTAAGGGATAAAATATAGCCATTAAGTACTCAAAATTTACCTTCATCAAACTCCCCCATGCTTAAACCTTTGCTTGTCCTCAAGCAAATAACATGTCATATCAGGAAGGGGGAAAGATGTAATCAGATTCCAGAAGATAGAAAAGTGCAATACAGGTAATTTTTCACTCAATCAATGTGAACACAATAAATATATGAATATACATTTACTAGATAGTCTTTATTCTTCTAGAACCAAACCAAAAATTCTCCTATTATGTATCTGCTTCTACTGTTACCATTAGTTGTATGCACTAGACTGATTTTCAGACACTCAAGTAGGCCACCTCATCCTTTAGATCTCCCTATTTTGCCTTACCCTTATTTCTATTTTATCACTATTTTTCTTTTTCTCACTTATGCTCTTTTATTTCATTCTCATTTGTTTCTTTTTCTTTTTCTTTTACCTATTTCTTTCATCATTTTTTTAGAAATATGCAGTGAGTGCATTTTATGCTCCATCTCACTAGAGTAAAAGCATCTAGGTACTCATACTAAGGCCTTTTTGGTGCCTTGAAGGGGGTACTAAGAGTGAAAACGTTTTTTGGGTGTCACAGACCCTCATTTTTCACCTCTCCCTACCTTCACACTCTCATAGTGTTAAAACCAACCATACCATACAATTCATAGCACACTAGAGAGATATTTTTCAAAAAATTAAAGGTTTAATGCTAGAAGCGAAAGACTAAAATAATAACTACCTATTTCATATCCTATTGTCCATCACATTTTCATGAGCTAAAATTAGCCTATACTACACTAATCTATTATGGAAATAGTAACTATGTGGTTATGTAACAAGACAAAAGGAATGTGATATGTACAATATATACATGCAAAGAACAACTAAATTAGCAAATAAAAGTAGCTAGTGCAGATCATAAACTCAGGTAGCAAAAATCAAATACGCAAGTCTACTCCCCCATGCTTAAATCAGACAGTGTCCTCAATGTCAGAAATAACAGAAATTATAGGCAAAGGGGAGAAGGAACTTACGTACTCACTGGTCATCCGGTGGTGGTGGAGGGGGTTCCTAACCCAGGTGCTAGGTATACCAAGCCTACATCATACCCTGCATGCTTTGGATGGAGTCGTGCATGGCATGCTGGGTTGCTCTCTGTGAAAGCTACTCAGCCTCAATGCGATTGAGCCTACAAGAGATGGAGGCATGATCCTTCGGGGGAGCAGATGAGGTACCAGCACAGTCAGTAAAATAGGAGGGGGTGGAGGGAAGTGCTAAAAGTGGCTCAAGGGGATATCAGCCCTTTTAGGGGGAATCTCAACATCGTCCCTATCTTCCTCGAAGAGGTATATCCAATTTGCCTTATTGGGGACTACGATCCTAGTAGGGTTAGGGAGGCTGAATAATTTATGCCCTCTGAGATACAACCAGTATTTAGCATTTTGCTTAACAACTAGTTTCATATGAAAGAAGGATTCCAAATCAATCCTGTTGCTGCCAACCACTGGTTGCATCCCCTCTAGATTAGCCTCAAATCCTACCCCTTTAGTAATGACAGTAATCAAGTCTCCTAATACTACCTTTCCATTCATTGCCCCACCTACCCAGGCCATCTGATGAGCCATGAAGGCTCCGGTATCCACTTTGGTACCATTTACCAAAGGAGGCTCTGGTACCATTCATGGCATAACCCACCTCGAGGTATCTGTTGTGAGATTACAAATAAAAGAGGCTTTCTGATAAAGGGAAATTTTGAGTACTTAATGGCTATATTTTTTCCCTCAATTCATAGTAACTTGTGGTTATTTTATCCCTTTATGGCAAGGTGATCATAGGGGGTTTAGTAACTGCAATAGCTAGAGGGTTAGGATTTAAGGCAAATCTTCAAGATTTACAACCAATAGTTGGCAGCAGCAAGATAGATTTAGAATCCTGTCTACATATAAAATTGATTGTTAATAATGAAGATAATTGGATATAGCCTCTAGAAGAGGGTAGAGAGGATGATGATGATCCTAAGGGGGATGACATCCTCCTTAAGCCATTTTTGGCACTACCACCCCCACCTTATACCCACTTCATTGACACCATAGGTCCTTCCCATGTGCCGCAAGAGGACCAACATTCTATCTCCTTATGGCTTCGCTGAATTTAGGAACAAATATCACAAAGGGCTACCCTGTATGCAATCCAAGATTCAATCTAAATCATACAGGGAATGATGAATGAATGGTATAACTGGCACCTGAGTCTGAATCCTCCACCTCCTCCTCCAGACAATTAGTGAGCAAGTAATTTACTTCTTCCTTTGCCTATACTTTCATTGTTACTGACATTGAGGATAGTGTTAAGCATAGGGAAGTAAACTTTAGGCTTTTGGTTTCACTGGTTGAATTTCTGGTTTTCACTGTCTGAATTTCTGTTCATTGGCTGAATTTTTATTTTCACTAGTTAATTTAGTTGTCTCTTGCATGCATATACTATATATATTGCATCTCTCTTGTTTCAATGAAAAATCACATAGTTTTCTATTCTAGAGATAAATTAATGTAATTAAGGGTAATTTTAACTCATGAACATGTGATGTACAAAAGAATATGAAATAGGTAGTTATCATTTTAGCCTCTCTCTTCTAGTATTGAACCTCTAATTTTTTGAAAAATATATCTCTTATTATACTGTGAATTGTATGCTATTATTGATTTTAACATTATGAGAATGTGAAGGTAGGGAGAGGTAAAAATTTGATAAATGTCTATTCATATATTTGTTGTGTTCATATTAATTTAGTGAAGAATTACATGTATTGCATTTTTCTGTCATTTAGAATCTAAATGCATATTTCTCCTTCCTGCTGATATGTCATGTTATTTACTTGAGGACAAGCAAAGGTTTAAGCATGGGGGAGTTGATAAAGGGGAAAATTTAGTGTTTAATAGTTATATTTTATTCGCTAATTAATAGTAACATTGTAATTATTTTCCTACTTTTGGTTATGCTTTGCTTTGGATATTGCTTTGGTTTGTTTTATGTTTGTAGGTGAGTAAAAGAGGCCAAGAAGCAAAAAACACTCATGTGACGAGCCATATGGACTTGGAACATGCTGAGGAGGAAGCAAGGAGGTAACCCAGAAGAAATTGGCAAGAAATGAACTTGGCAGCCCCAAACACGACCAAGCCATGCTTGGTGTTGTAGGAAGCATGGCCAGGCCGTGCTTTGTGCAAAGAACATGGTTTTTCCTAAATTTTTAGCACGAAGCACAATCAGACCGTGTCAGGAAGAAAGGCCGTGCTTCGTGTCCATACAATTCATATTTTATAAGGTTTTAAGCAGTAAAAGGGATATAAATATATGGGGAAGCGCAACCAAGACGATCCAGATTCATATAGGCTTACTTTTAATCATTTTTAAGCTTAAGAAACACCATTAGATTAGGTTTAGAGTAGGATTAGTGATTATTTTATGCATCTAGAGTAGAATTTATATTGATTGAAGTTTGTATTCAGTACATTCTGCAACCAAGTTTTATCTTTCCATCTTTACTTCTACTTCTACTTCTACTTCTATTCTTTTTCTTTGATTCTATTGAACACTGATAACTGCATTTCATTATAGTTTCTATGTGCTGTCCATGTTTGTTTATTGAATTTTCCTGGTGTTTTAAGAACTCTTACCCCCCTGATTTAATTAAATGGGATGACTCTTCTGGATATAACGTTAGCTACTTCATTGCTGCATCATTTCAGTAAGCATATGTAGTAATGATAGCAAAACCCCGGGTGATAGTGGGTAAGCTGCTCCCTCTTTCTTGCAATACGCTGATACTATTTGATATGGTGCAGGTGGTAGAGCTACGCAGCAGGAGCAGCCACCATTGAGCAGGGGATAGCAGCAGGGACACTGCAGGCTGCTGGTACAGGACTGCTTCCACTACTGAAAGTGGAGAGGAAAAAGCTGCACAACAAGGGCGCGGGCTGCAGAGCAGAAGGAATGTCAACAACCCAGGGCACTTTACTGGGACCAAAAAGGCTGCCTATAAAAGGCCATAAAGCAGCTATAGGAGAAGCACGGAGAGATGGGAGGAAGAGGAGAGAATTGGAAGAAAAGAACGCCATAGCCCAGAATGCTGCTAACACCGGGAGGTACAGCATGAAGGGATAGAGCGCTATTTTAGAAAATAATTTTGATCTCTGTTGTTGTTTTTACTGTTTTATCAAAAAAGGAAGAACTGCACTTTGTAATTTTATATATATCACTTAGGATGCATCCTAGTGTTTTGGGGATTTTTGTAACCAGTGTACCCATGAGGCTTGGCTAGTTTCCAGCTGGGGTTGCACAAGGGTTGTAATGAACTGAGCACATTTTTATTGTTAATCCATTTTGTTACAGTTGTTGTTCACCATTCAATTGTGTTTCCTGTTAGTTTTTCTTTCCTTAATAACGGAAGTTTGGAGGAAGAAAACCAAGGCTACCATTCACCTGAAAGGGTAATGGAGGCTGGAAAAAAGTTGAATGTAAAGGGTTACCTCATGTAGGGATATACGGGTATCCTATTAGTCCCATAATGAACTTCATGTACAATTTGGAGGTGAGGACTGATACAGGAATGCGAGTCTAAACCTTGGAATTGTAAGAAATGGCAGTCTGGGAAGACTCCATTTAGGACTGAATTTGGCACTCAGAACAATTGCTGCAGCAAAGCCTAGAGCATATATGAGTGCTGTAGTCTATGACAACCCTGAGCAACCCTAGTTCTCCCAATATAGTTTCCTCTTCTATTTCCTAGTACTCTTTATTTTAGTTATAGTTAAAGTTAGTCAACCCACTTCTATTCCAATTTTGTGAAACATCTTAACATTACTACAGCATTCATACAGCAAGAGTCTCTAAACAGTTTTAGTTCACTCCTCGTGGGACGATACTCACTCATCACTTTATTACTTGGTCACGACACGTGCACTTGCATCCTGACATTGTATTCATCTTGCATGAATCAAACACCACCAAGTTTTTGGCACCGTTGTCGGGGAGTGTCAACGTAAAAATTTTTGTTGAAATACTTCCCGCCCACCAAGAATGCCAGATTGAGAAATGACATCACCTCTTTCCAGCAATTAGAAGGTGAATCTTTGTATGAGACCTGGGAGAGGTATAAAGAGCAATTACGGAGATGCCCCCATCATGGAATTCCTTACTGCATTCAGATGGAGACCTTTTACAATGGCCTCAATGCCCAAACCCATACCATAGTGGATGCAGTAGCTATTGGGGCACTCTTGTCCAAGACGTATAATGAAGCATATGAGTTGCTTGAAAGAATGGCCAGTAACAACTATCAATGGCCAATGGACAGAGTTTCAACTGGAAAGAAAGCAGCAGGCATGCACGAAATGAGTGAAGTGACTTCTCTCACAGCCCAGCTAGCTTCACTAGTTAATGTCTTAAAGAGCCAACAAATTGCCCGTCCTCAAGCAACCAATGCAGTCCAGGAAACTGGACCATCTTGTGTACTGTGCAATGGACCTCATCTATTTGAAGCTTGTCCCTCAAACCCAGAATCAGTGTGTTTTATGGGTAATATGAATTGCAATAACAACCCTTACTCTAACACATATCACCCAAGATGGAGGCAACACCCCAATTTGTCCTGGAGTAACTATGGTACAGGACAAGGGAGCAACTCTACCCCACAAAGACCACAGGGTCCACCAGGCTTCCAGCAGCAAAGACAACAGCCTCAGGAAGCCCACACTTCACTGGAATCCCTGCTGAAGGAATATATGGCAAGGAATGATGCTCTAATCCAGAGTCAAGCAGCCTCATTGCGGAATCTGGAAACTCAAGTGGGGCAGCTTGCCAATGAACTAAAAAGCAAACCCCTAGGGACACTTCCTAGTAATATTGAAGTCCCTAGGAGAGAAGGGAAAGAGCATTGCAAGGCTATAACTCTGAGGAGCGGGAAGATGGTGGAAGCACCAAAAGCAAGAGGGCAAGACCAGACAGACTCCACTGTACCCCTGGAGAACAAAAAAGACAAGAAGAAGCAAGAGGAGGAGGTAAGCAAGGAGGACACCATCTCTGGAGAAAATGCTGCAGCCATGCCGCAGCAGGGCATGCAGCAAACCAAGCTACCTCCCCCTTTCCCTCAGAGATTTCAGAAGCAGCAGAATGACCAGCAATTTAGAAGGTTCCTAGATGTCCTGAAACAGCTACACATCAACATTCCTCTGGTGGAAGCACTAGAGCAGATGCCGAATTATGTGAAATTCATGAAGGGCATCCTAACCAAGAAGAGGAGATTTGGTGAGTTTGAGACTGTTGCTCTCACAAGAGAATGCAGTGCTGTGCTACAGAATAAGTTGCCATCAAAACTTAAGGATCCAAGCAGTTTCACCATACCTTGTTCAATCGGGAACCAATATTTTGGCAAGGCACTTTGTGATTTGGGAGCAATCATTAACCTTATACCAATGGCCATCTTTAAAAAGCTAGGAATTGGAGAAGCTCGACCTACCATAGTCACACTGTAATTGGCAGACAGATCCATTGCCCATCCAGAGGGAAAAATAGAGGATGTCCTGATTAAGGTGGATAAGTTCATCTTCTCAGTAGACTTCATAATTCTAGACTATGAAGATGATGCAGAGGTACCAATTATATTGGGCAGACCATTCCTAGCAACTGGCCGGACACTGATTGATGTTCAGAAGGGTGAATTAACCATGAGAGTCCAGGAGGAGCAGGTTACATTCAATGTGCTCCAGACCATGAGGTTTGCCAGTGAATAAGAAGAACGTGCAGTGGTGTCTATGATAGACACATTAGCATAAGAACAATTGGAAAAATGCTGCAAAGAGCCACCACCACCAGCATGGACAAACCACTTAGATTCAGAAGGAGAAGATGAGAAGGAATGGGCCTGGATTGATGTCAGACAAAGCTTTAGGAAGCAGGAGCCAATAAAGGAGCCATTATATGAGACCACGCCAGATTCAAGGTTGCGGGAAGCATCAGTGGAAGAACCACCAGCTTTGGAGATGAAGCCTCTGCCAGCACACCTTAAGTATGCATATTTAGGAGAAACAACCACTCTTCCTATGGTTATCTCAGCACTTTTGACAGAGGAACAAGAGGAGAAATTGGTCCTGACATTGAAGAAATTCAGAAGGGCCATTGGCTGGACACTTGCTGATATTAAGGGAATCAGCCCCTCATTTTGCATGCATAAGATCCTCTTAGAAAGCAACGAAAAAGGGTCCATAGAACCACAGCGAAGGCTCAACCCAATAATGAAGGAGGTAGTTAAAAAGGAAATTATCAAATGGCTGGATGCTGGAATCATTTACCCTATATTAGATAGCTCCTGGGTGAGTCCAGTCCAGTGTGTTCCCAAGAAAGGGGGTATGACTGTGGTGGAAACTGATAGCAATGAGCTCATCCCCACTAAGGTTGTAACCGGCTGGAGGATTTGCATGGACTATAGGAAGCTGAACAAAAGCACTAGAAAGGACCACTTCCCTCTTCCATTCATTAATCAAATGTTAGATAGACTTGCTGGAAGGGAATACTATTGTTTCCTAGATGGCTACTCAGGGTACAACCAGATTGCTATAGCACCAGAAGAGCAACATAAGACCACATTCACATGTCCTTACGGTACCTTTGCATTTCGAAGGATGCCATTTGGGCTGTGCAACATTCCAGCGATGCATGATGGCAATATTCACAGAAATGGCTGAGCACTTTGTGGAAATCTTCATGGATGATTTCTCAGTCTTTGAGGACTCCTTTGACCTATGCTTAGGAAACCTTGCTAAAGTCTTGCAAAGGTGTGAGGAAACAAACTTGGTGCTGAATTGGGAGAAGTGCCAGTTTATGGTAAAGGAAGGGATTGTGCTAGGGCATAAGGTATCTCAGAGAGGACTTGAGGTTGACAAGGCCAAGGTAAAAATTATTGAGAAACTGCCTCCTCCCACCTCGGTCAAGGGCAATTGAAACTTCCTTGGACATGCAGGATTTTATAGGAGGTTCATCGAGGACTTCTCTAAGGTTTCCAAACCTTTATGCAGTTTGCTAGAAAAGGACATAACTTTTTGTTTTGATGAAAGTTGCATGACAGCATTTTGCGATCTCAAACAGAAGTTGAGTACAGCCCCAGTTATCGTGGCACCAGACTGGACCTCACCATTTGAGCTTATGTGTGATGCTAGTGAAACAGCATTGGGGGCTGTCTTTGGGCAGTGCAGAAACAAGCTGTTTCATTCTATTTACTATGCCAGCAAAATGCTGCAAGGTGCCCAGCTGAACTACACTGTGATAGAGAAGGAATTGCTTGCAGTAGTGTTTGCCTTTGAGAAATTCAGAGCATATCTGGTAGGAGCAAAGGTGATAGTGTACACAGACCAGTCTGCCATCAAACACTTGGTTAGGAAAAAAGATTCCAAACCCAGGCTCATTCGGTGGGTGCTTTTGCTTCAAGAATTCGATCTTGAGATTAGAGACAGGAAGGGAACTGAAAATCAAGTGGCAGACCATCTCTCCAGGTTGGAAGGGCACAGCTCTGGAGCAGGTGACATTAATGAAAGATTCCCATATGAGCAACTCTATCTCCTATCTCAAGATGATGTGCCATGGTATGCTGATTATGTAAATTACCTTGTGAGTTGAATACTCCCACCAGATCTGACGTGGCAGTAGAAGAAAAAATTTCTGCATGAAGTAAACTCATACTACTGGGATGAACCATATCTTTACAAGTAATGTGCTGATCAGATGATACAGAGGTGCATACCCAGTGAAGAGATGGAGAAAATCTTACAGCAATGCCATGCTTCCCCTTATAGAGGTCATTTTGGAGGAGTTAGAACTGCAAATAAGGTGTTGCAGGCAGGGTTCTATTGGCCCTCCCAATTCAACGACTCCCACTTCTTTGCAAAGCAATGTGACCGGTGTCAGAGGATAGGAAACATATCTCGCAGACATGAAATGCCACTGAACAACATCTTAGAGGTGGAATTATTTGATGTCTGGGAATAGATTTCATGGGACCATTTCCCTCAAGTTTTGGCAATCAATACATCCTTGTAGCTATAGACTATGTCTTAAAGTGGGTGGAAACCAGTGCATCCCAAACTAATGAAGCCAGAGTCGTGACCAGATTTCTGAAGAGAAACATCTTTACAAGGTTTGGTGTAACAACTCCATTTATGTAAATTTTTTTTTTTTAAAATACCATGAAGTTATTACCTCGTTACAACTTAACTCAATATAACATTTATTTAATTTATACAATACTGAGTTTCCATACACACTATTATTTTACAAACTACACACCATTATTTTACAAACATTTGTACAAAGATACATATTAGTTCTAATCATCTATATCGACTACTTCCGGGGACACTGGTTCGGGTGGCACGTCCACCGGAATCTCAGTTACATCTACGACAGTTACATCAGAAATAACTGGAAGTTGCCCAAGGTAGGGCACCTCGATCCAACGTACAGAGATAATAAGTGTCATAGAGAATATCTGCATATTTATTCTTCTGAACATGATATGGAAATATAGTGAGAATTAAATCCCAGTAAGTTCAACAATAAATCATAATTTACCATCAATATAGTTCATCACGTCATGTTCAGCTGTATAAACTACAGAAAATATCTTTAGGTCACATGAATGCACTTTATCATGCACATGAAAATTATACAGTTATGACATGTATGGCATGAATAACTATTTTTCGAATTTCATATGATGGCTATCCACTTATTCTTACTTCAAGCTACCCCGGTCAGGGTGAGTATTCTCTACTTTTCGGTACGGGCTTATCTCGCTCCGTCCGACATGGCACACTTTCTCTTTCTTTTCTTATTAACATGATCATAACCGTTGGTAGGGCGTCCCCTACTGGTGCACCACACGGATTGCCATGTGACCGTGCTCATTTCTTTTCTTTTCACAATGATAGCCAAAAATATGCTTTCAATAACAAGTATGTTCATCAAAATATAACTATTACCATAAATCATTGGTAATCATGCCATGAACATAACCATTTAAAATATCACTTTATAAAACATTTCCATGTCAAAATTCCATACTAATACCTTGGTAACTGGATAGTAATTGTAGTCTGTAAACAGCGCACCAGAAAAGTTCCCAGGAAAGAGAGGTGGGTCACTAATGGACACGCTTAAATACCATGTCTTTCCTTGCCAGAGCTTTCCTTAGACATGCACTTTTCACAAATCACAATTTTGTTTTCCAGTAACTAGAATAATTCTTTTCTGATGTGAAAATACTGCAACCACGGAGCATACTAAGATTTTTCAAATAAAACCGGCACTTTCAAAACTTCTTGTAAATTTATATGAGTACTAGGGTAAATTCCATGTTAAAAATTACACACTTAAAATGGTAGTAAGTTCATGCAATGGCAATGGCTATGGCTATACTAGTCATTTGTTAAGATTCATCTTCTTTTTAAAATACTAATTTTATTTCTTTATTTTCTTGATGCAGGTTTTCATCCTATCTAACATTCTCTTACTAATCAGAGCATAACTCCCTCAATTTAACTCTGATGTAGGTGATCTTAGTGTCAATTTCAAGATAAAACAATTATCTAAAACTATTATGTTGAACATTGTAGCGAAATATTAAGAAATCAAGGTGATATTACTCCCTAAATGTACAGATTATTTCTTCTCGTGTAGGTTCTGACCTTTACTGACTAATTAGACCATATCTCCCAAATTTGAACTCCAAATTGAGTTATTCCAGTTGGTAAAAATCCATGAGCCCTATATCTATAATTGTTATCTTGGCGTACGATTTTAACTCCCTACAGAATATTTCCCAGAAATTCAAAAACTAAAGCTTTAATAACATATTCTGAATAAACATTTTCTGACCTCTGCTTACTAATCAGCTTATATCTACCTCAAATGGACTTCAAATTGAATGATTCCAGTGGCTAAAAATCCATGACATACATATCGTTAATTCTTATGTTAACCATTTATTTTAATTCCCTACCAATAATTCCCAGAAATTAAATTACCGAAGCTATCCTAACATATTCTTCCCTGATGATTCATTTTCTGACCTTTGACTACTAATCAGACCATAGCTACCTCATATGGACTCGAAATGGAATGATTCCAGTGGTTAAAAATCCATGACACATTTATCTTTAATTCTTATGTTAACCATTTATTTTAATTCCCTACCAATAATTCCCAGAAATTAAATTACCGAAGCTATCCTAACATATTCTTCCCTGATGATTCATTTTCTGACCTTTGACTACTAATCAGACCATAGCTACCTCATATGGACTCCAAATGGAATGATTCAAGTGGCTAAAAATCCATGACACATTTATCTTTAATTCTTATGTTAACCATTTATTTTAATTCCTTATAGATTGTTCCCAAAAATTAAAATACCGAAGCTTAAAATTCTGCCACCAGCCATAACCATGCAGAACTATCTACACCAACCTAAGTATTCAAACATACATCACATGCAAGATCAATATGTAACATGATATAGCAACATCATGACCAATCATAAAAGTTCTAAGATCAAAATCTCATACAAATATTATAAGTTTCAAAAGTTTTCTTCAAAAAGAAATATTGTTAAACTTACTTGGAGCACTTAGTCTTCTAGACTTCTCCTTCCTCTTTCTTCCTTTCTTCCTCTTCTTTCCTCACTCTACCTTGCTTCTATTTTTTTCTCTCCCTCACTTGGACGAAATTCTAATGTTGTAAGGGTGGGTTTTCTTATATAGACCACCAAATAATTCACCTTTCATGATCATGGGTCTACCTTATCACAATTAGGATACACTTTGTTGAATTTTTGGAAAACAAACAACTTATGTTCTTGTCTTCCTCTTCCTTAGTCAAGATATGCATAGGAAAAGGAGATTTGTATTTTGAAAATTATGATAATATGTTCTTAAGATATGGGACAAGGTCCCTTTGATTTAGGGATTCATTTCCATTTTCTTTTGTCTTAAACAAGTATGATAGGTTTGCCTTTTTAGGTGGCAAATTTCTAGCCCTTGAATCTTCATTATTTGGTTGATATTATTTGTGTGGGCTATGAATGTTTTGTCCTAATACCATGTATTATCATACCACTTGCTAAAATTATGAGTGTAGGATATAGATGTTTTTGTCCTAAAGCCTTGTATTATCATGCCACTTGCTTAAGTGATGAATGTAGAATCACACCACTTGCTAAATTTTTTGTCTTAATGCCATGTAACCTAATCTTTATTCTTATTATTATATCATCATCTAATTTATTTTATTTTAGTTTTCCTCTTGGATTTGGGCTTATTCCTACCCATTATGGGATTGTCCTACCCATTTTCTTTGCTTTGGATAAAATTCTTGCTTTCTTGGTGGGCTTGGTCACATTTTCATAATTTTTGGGCTATTTGTGAAATTACTATATCCTAGTCCAAGTCTATGTTTAATTTCTTGTTTAGGTTATCCAATGGGCTTGATAGAAACTTATGTGAAGTGGAAAAACTCTATATGAAGTGTCCATAGGTAAAAGCCCAATGTATGGGTAAAGATTTTAAACTTAGTAACTATAGTTCTTGAATTAGGATAAATTACCCTAATTCAATGTTCTTTGAAATTTTAAGACCTTTACTTGTTTTTAAAAATTTATCTTCCTTATCCAAGAATTTTGCATCTCTTTAGTATGTTATTTCTAATTTCTTTCCTATTAGATTTTCCTTCTTTATTTGTTCTCTTAATGTTAGAAACATTTTCTATGCATATACCTAAGGTGAAGAATTTCTAAGGATTATATTTCCTTAGATATCTAAAATATTGTCTAATAAATTTCATTTCCTTAATTAAATTTTTTATGTACCTTTATAATTAAAAGAAATGAAATTAAGGATGTTACATTTCTCTCCCCCTAAAAGAAATTTTGTCCTCAAAATTTCAGAAATTACCTTATAAGAACAATTGCGGATATTTCTTCCTCATGACTTCTTCCAGCTCCCAAGTTGCTTCTTCCGGAGTTAAACCTTCCCATAATACCTTAACTAGGGGAATGGTTTTATTTCTCAGTTGCTTCACGTCAGTGTCCAATATGGATGCAGGTACTAGCTGGTATGTCATGTTCTCCTTTATTTGGATTGGTTTATCCAGTATTATATGTGATGAATCTGAAAGATACTTCCGCAGCTGTGATACGTGGAAAACATTATGCAGGTTGGACAAATTAGGTGGGAGAGCAACTTGATATGCTGATGTCCCAACTTTCTTTAGAATTTGGTAGGGTCCTAAAAATCGCAGACTTAGCTTTCTTGTTTTGAGAGACCTACCAACTCCAGTAGTCGGGGAAAGTTTCAAAAATACATGGTCTCCTTCCTCAAACTCTAGAGGTCTATGTCTCTTATCGTAGTAACTCTTTTGCCGACTCTGAGCTGTAAGTATTTTGTTTCGTATCATCCTGATTTGTTCAGTGGTTTGTTGAACTAGATCAGGACCTAACAAGTTCTTTTCTCCTACCTCGAACCAACATAGTGGAGATCGGCACTTTCTACTGTATAAAGCTTCATAGTGGGCCATCTTAATGCTAGAGTGATAGCTATTATTATAAGCAAACTCTACTAAAGGTAGGTACTTATCCCATCCTTTACCTTGCTCTATCACACAGGCCCTCAACATATCTTCTAGGGTTTGAATGGTTCGTTTTGTCTGCCCGTCAGTTTGAGGATGGTAGGCAGTACTGAACCGCAACTGAGTACCAAAAGCTTCTTGCAACGCCTTCCAAAACCTCGACGTGAACCTCGGATCTCTATCAGAAACAATATTTAAGGGAATCTCATGGAGTCTAACTATTTCTTGAACGTACAATTGGGCCAATTTATCTAGTGAAAAGTTAATTTTTATGGGCAAAAAGTGAGCAGATTTGGTTAATCTGTCAACTATTACCCAGATAGAGTCATGTCCCACTGAGGTCTTAGGTAAACCTACAACAAAGTCCATCGAAATACTATCCCATTTCCATTTAGGGATCTCAAGAGGTTGTAGAAATCCCGCTGGCTTTTGGTGCTCCACCTTCACCTTTTGACAAATGAGACATTTCGCCACAAACTCAGCAATGTCATTTTTCATCCCTGGCCAACAATACATCCTTTTTAAATCCTGGTACATTTTAGTGCATCTAGGATGGATTGTGTATTTACTTTGATGCGCTTCCTGCAGTATCTTAGTCCTCAACTCTTGTTCTGGAGGGACACAAATCCTTCCCTGATACATGATTGCTCCATCTTCCATTACAGAAAAATTACCTTGGTCTTTATGATCTTGTAAGTATTGATCGTGAGCTTGAGCTTCTTTGATCTGGGCTCTAAGGTCAGACCCTATACTTAAACCATTAATGACTAGTTTCTTTGGAGTAAGAGTAGGGGCTAGCTTCAAATTTCGAAACTCCTCTAGCATCTGCATCTCATACACCATCATCTGACCCATATGCAGAGATTTTCGACTCAAGGCATCTGCTACAACATTCGCCTTTCCAGGATGATACTTTATCTCAAACTTGTAGTCATTGAGGAATTCTACCCATCTTCGTTGCCTCATATTTAACTCCTTCTGATCAAAGAGGTTTTTAAGACTCTTATGATCACAATATACTTCAAAGGTTGCCCCGTACAAATAGTGTCACCAAATCTTTAAGGCAAACACTACTGCCGCTAATTCAAGATCATGGGTTGGATAGTTTCCTTCGTGAGGTCTCAGTTGCCTAGAGGCGTAAGCAACTACTCTCTTATCTTGCATCAGCACACATCCTAGCCCTTTCTCTGAAGTGTCACTATACACTTCAAAATATCCTGTGGGGTCTGGAATAATTAAAACAGGAGGAGTGGTCAGTCTTGTCTTCAGCTCCTGAAAACTAGCATCACATTGATCAGTCCATTTGAAAGGACTTCCCTTCCTGGTCAATTTAGTCAATGGCAGGGCTATACGAGAGAAGTTTTGTATAAATCTCCTATAGTATCCTGCCAAACCAAGGAAACTTCTGATTTCCGTAACCGTCTTTGGTGTCTCCCACTTAATCACTGCTTCCGTCTTGCTAGGATCTATGGCTACCCCTCTATTAGAGATGACATGTCCGAGAAACTTCACCTCTGACAGCTAAAATTCACACTTCTCCAATTTAGCATATAACTTTTTTCTCTTTCAGCACTTGCAGCACGATTCGGAGATGTTGTTCATGTTCTTTCTCACTCTTAGAATATATCAAGATGTTATCAATGAACACTACAACAAATTGATCTAGGTAGGGTCGAAAAATGCGATTCATGTAATCCATGAAAATTGCAGGTGCATTAGTCAACCCGAAGGGCATTACGAGAAACTCATAGTGCCCATACCTAGTCCTGAAGGCAGTTTTTGGTACGTCCTCCTCCTTAATCCTAATCTGATGATATCCTGACCGCAAGTCAATTTTAGAAAAGATGGAGGCACCCTTTAATTGATCCAATAAGTCATCTATCCTAGGGAGAGGGTACTTATTTTTGATAGTCACCTTATTCAGCTGTCTGTAATCTATGCATAGTCTCAAACTCCCGTCTTTCTTCTTAACAAACAATACAGGAGCTCCCCAAGGTGATACACTCGGTCTAATGAATTGCTTGTCTAATAGTTCCTCCAACTGCTTCTTTAGTTCTTGTAGTTCCTTCGAGGCCATTCGATATGGTGCAATAGAGATAGGCCCTGTCCCAGGTAGGAGATCAATAGAGAACTCTATCTCTCTCTTGGGAGGTAAGCCTGGAATATCTGATGGAAACACCTCAGGAAACTCGTTGGCTATTAGAATTTCATCAAGCTTCGATTCGACTTCTAGGTTTGATAAATACAAGAGAATGTATCCAAGTACTCCATTCTTCAACTCCCTATTAACTTGATTGGCATTTAACATCAATAACTGGACCTCCTCTTTCGGAGTAGAAGGTAGAAATTCAACGGTCTTGTTACAACAATTCAACAAGACTCGATTCCTAGACATCCAGTCTAACCCTAGAATGACCTCAATACCTCTTAAAGGTAAAATGACGAGGTCTACAGAAAAAGTTTTCTCCTGGATGGTGACTTGACAGTCCTTACATACAGAGGAAGTTAATACCCGTTCCCCTGTAGGGGTTACTATAGATAGCTCATAGGGAGTTTCAAAAATAGGGAACTGAAACTTCCTAATACATTCTTCTGATATAAATGAATGACTAGCACCAGAGTCAAATAACACCATAAGAGCAAATCCATAAATATAGCATGTACCTTGAAACATTTCAGAAGATTGAGCTGCCTCTTGGCCGCTCAGGGTGAAAACCCTTCCTTTCACCTGAGGCCTCTGTTCTGGCTGCTTTCCTACATTCTATGGGCAGTTTTTCGCAAAATGTCCCTTCTGTCCGCAATTGAAGCAGACATCTTGTCCCATGTAGCATGGCCGGTTACCATGCATGCGTTCGCATTTAGCGCACTTGACTGAGGCGAGGTCTTGTTGAAAAGGCCTAGGACCCGCAATCACTGGCCTCTTACCAGCTCCATATCCACTTCTTCTCACGTTCTTTCTAGGGTTGGGAAAATTTTTCTTCCTTTTCTATAGGTTTCGCCTTTGCTTCTCGTCCTCCACTGCCCTTAAACTCTTTTCCAGGAGTCTGCATTTATTTATTAGAGGTACAAACTCCCTGATCTCCATAGCTATAACAGCATTCTTTAACTCCGGGTTTAGTCCTGCTTCAAACTTAACTGCCTTCCATGCTTCATCTGGGTTATATCGCAGATAAGAGGAGAACTTAGACAGCTCCTCGAACCTTGCGATATACTGGTCCACGGTCTTGCTTCCTTGCCTGAGTTGGAGAAATTCGATCTCTTTCTCTGCCCGTACAGTACTTGGAAAGTACTTTTCAAAAAAAATGTCCTTGAACACTTGCCAGGTGATCTGTCTTTCCTAATGAGCTAAAAGTTCTCTAGCTCCACGCCACCAGTATTCTGCTTCATCCTTTAACATATATGCAGCAAAAATGATTTGCTGCTCTTCAGTACAGCCCATCACTTCAAAGATTTTCTCTAATTCCCTAATCCACCTTTCGGCTATCGTTGGGTCATAACCACCTTGGAAACAAGGTGGTCTAGTCCTCAGGAACTCGGATATGCCATTATCTTTTCCAACCGTCCGGTTGTTAGGACCAATCTCAACATTTGTGTTATTAGCATTCTGGAGATGTTGTAAAATTTGGTTGGTGGTCATAACTTGGTCTCGAATTGCCGTGGCCAGGTTGTGCAGGGTTTCCTCTGCATTGGTTGCTGGATTCCTCCTTGGTGGTGCCATTTCCTAGTATGGTACAAAACAAAGTTATGCTGCTATTGAGGTGATCAAGCCCAATAGTTAGTTCAAAAATATTTAATAGCAGTCATAACACCACATCGGCATATAGATAGGAAACACTAGTAATTTCTTACCTATATAAATCACTGATCCCCTACACAGCACAACCACAACATACTCAAGACACTATAAGATCGATTCAGATAACCATCCAACTACTGGCCATCTAGGATCGACCAGCTCTGATACCAATTATGTAACAACTCCATTTATGTAAATTTTTTTTTTTTTAAAATACCATGAAGTTATTACCTCGTTACAACTTAACTCAATATAACATTTATTTAATTTATACAATACTGAGTTTCCATACACACTATTATTTTACAAACTACACACCATTATTTTACAAACATTTGTACAAAGATACATGTTAGTTCTAATCATCTATATCGACTACTTCCGGGGACACTGGTTCGGGTTGCACGTCCACCGGAATCTCAGTTACATCTACGACAGTTACATCAGAAATAACTGGAAGTTGCCCAAGGTAGGGCACCTCGATCCAACGTACAGAGATAATAAGTGTCATAGAGAATATCTGCATATTTATTCTTCTGAACATGATATGGAAATATAGTGAGAATTAAATCCCAGTAAGTTCAACAATAAATCATAATTTACCATCAATATAGTTCATCACGTCATGTTCAGCTGTATAAACTACAGAAAATATCTTTAGGTCACATGAATGCACATTATCATGCACATGAAAATTATACAGTTATGACATGTATGGCATGAATAACTATTTTTCGAATTTCATATGATGGCTATCCACTTATTCTTACTTCAAGCTACCCCGGTCAGGGTGAGTATTCTCTACTTTTCGGTACAGGCTTATCTCACTCCGTCCAACATGGCACACTTTCTCTTTCTTTTCTTATTAACATGATCATAACCGTTGGTAGGGCGTCCCCTACTGGTGCACCACACGGATTGCCATGTGACCGTGCTCATTTCTTTTCTTTTCACAATGATAGCCAAAAATATGCTTTCAATAACAAGTATGTTCATCAAAATATAACTATTACCATAAATCATTGGTAATCATGCCATGAACATAACCATTTAAAATATCACTTTATAAAACATTTCCATGTCAAAATTCCATACTAATACCTTGGTAACTGGATAGTAATTGTAGTCTGTAAACAGCGCACCAGAAAAGTTCCCAGGAAAGAGAGGTGGGTCACTAATGGACACGCTTAAATACCATGTCTTTCCTTGCCAGAGCTTTCCTTAGACATGTACTTTTCACAAATCACAATTTTGTTTTCCAGTAACTAGAATAATTCTTTTCTGATGTGAAAATACTGCAACCACGGAGCATACTAAGATTTTTCAAATAAAACCGGCACTTTCAAAACTTCTTGTAAATTTATATGAGTACTAGGGTAAATTCCATGTTAAAAATTACACACTTAAAATGGTAGTAAGTTCATGCAATGGCAATGGCTATGGCTATACTAGTCATTTGTTAAGATTCATCTTCTTTTTAAAATACTAATTTTATTTCTTTATTTTCTTGATGCAGGTTTTCATCCTATCTAACATTCTCTTACTAATCAGAGCATAACTCCCTCAATTTAACTCTGATGTAGGTGATCTTAGTGTCAATTTCAAGATAAAACAATTATCTAAAACTATTATGTTGAACATTGTAGCGAAATATTAAGAAATCAAGGTGATATTACTCACTAAATGTACAGATTATTTCTTCTCGTGTAAGTTCTGACCTTTACTGACTAATTAGACCATATCTCCCAAATTTGAACTCCAAATTGAGTTATTCCAGTTGGTAAAAATCCATGAGCCCTATATCTATAATTGTTATCTTGGCGTACGATTTTAACTCCCTACAGAATATTTCCCAGAAATTCAAAAACTAAAGCTTTAATAACATATTCTGAATAAACATTTTCTGACCTCTGCTTACTAATCAGCTTATATCTACCTCAAATGGACTTCAAATTGAATGATTCGAGTGGCTAAAAATCCATGACATACATATATTTAATTCTTATGTTAACCATTTATTTTAATTCCCTACCAATAATTCCCAGAAATTAAATTACCGAAGCTATCCTAACATATTCTTCCCTGATGATTCATTTTCTGACCTTTGACTACTAATCAGACCATAGCTACCTCATATGGACTCCAAATGGAATGATTCCAGTGGCTAAAAATCCATGACACATTTATCTTTAATTCTTATGTTAACCATTGATTTTAATTCCCTACCAATAATTCCCAGAAATTAAATTACCGAAGCTATCCTAACATATTCTTCCCTGATGATTCATTTTCTGACCTTTGACTACTAATCAGACCATAGCTACCTCATATGGACTCCAAATGGAATGATTCAAGTGGCTAAAAATCCATGACACATTTATCTTTAATTCTTATGTTAACCATTTATTTTAATTCCTTATAGATTGTTCCCAGAAATTAAAATACCGAAGCTTAAAATTCTGCCACCAGCCATAACCATGCAGAACTATCTACACCAACCTAAGTATTCAAACATACATCACATGCAAGATCAATATGTAACATGATATAGCAACATCATGAGCAATCATAAAAGTTTTAAGATCAAAATCTCATACAAATATTATAAGTTTCAAAAGTTTTCTTCAAAAAGAAATATTGTTAAACTTACTTGGAGCACTTAGTCTTCTAGACTTCTCCTTCCTCTTTCTTCCTTTCTTCCTCTCCTTTCCTCACTCTACCTTGCTTCTATTTTTTTCTCTCCCTCACTTGGACGAAATTCTAATGTTGTAAGGGTGGGTTTTCTTATATAGACCACCAAATAATTCACCTTTCATGATCATGGGTCTACCTTATCACAATTAGGATACACTTTGTTGAATTTTTGGAAAACAAACAACTTATGTTCTTGTCTTCCTCTTCCTTAGTCAAGATATGCATAGGAAAAGGAGATTTGTATTTTGAAAATTATGATAATATGTTCTTAAGATAAGGGACAAGGTCCCTTTGATTTAGGGATTCATTTCCATTTTCTTTTGTCTTAAACAAGTATGATAGGTTTGCCTTTTTAGGTGGCAAATTTCTAGCCCTTGAATCTTCATTATTTGGTTGATATTATTTGTGTGGGCTATGAATGTTTTGTCCTAATACCATGTATTATCATACCACTTGCTAAAATTATGAGTGTAGGATATAGATGTTTTTGTCCTAAAGCCTTGTATTATCATGCCACTTGCTTAAGTGATGAATGTAGAATCACACCACTTGCTAAATTTTTTGTCTTAATGCCATGTAACCTAATCTTTATTCTTATTATTATATCATCATCTAATTTATTTTATTTTAGTTTTCCTCTTGGATTTGGGCTTATTCCTACCCATTATGGGATTGTCCTACCCATTTTCTTTGCTTTGGATAAAATTCTTGCTTTCTTGGTGGGCTTGGTCACATTTTCATAATTTTTGGGCTATTTGTGAAATTACTATATCCTAGTCCAAGTCTATGTTTAATTTCTTGTTTAGGTTATCCAATGGGCTTGATAGAAACTTATGTGAAGTGGAAAAACTCTATATGAAGTGTCCATAGGTAAAAGCCCAATGTATGGGTAAAGATTTTAAACTTAGTAACTATAGTTCTTGAATTAGGATAAATTACCCTAATTCAATGTTCTTTGAAATTTTAAGACCTTTACTTGTTTCTAAAAATTTATCTTCCTTATCCAAGAATTTTGCATCTCTTTAGTATGTTATTTCTAATTTCTTTCCTATTAGATTTTCCTTCTTTATTTGTTCTCTTAATGTTAGAAACATTTTCTATGCATATACCTAAGGTGAAGAATTTCTAAGGATTATATTTCCTTAGATATCTAAAATATTGTCTAATAAATTTTATTTCCTTAATTAAATTTTTTATGTACCTTTATAATTAAAAGAAACGAAATTAAGGATATTACATTTGGAACCCCCAGAGCCATCATCAGCGATGGAGGGACCCACTTCTGCAATCGGCAGTTCAAGGCACTACTTGCCAAATATGGAGTCAGACACAAGGTGGCAACCCCCTATCACCCATAAACGAGTGGGCAGGCTAAAGTCACCAACAGAGAGATCAAGAGAATCTTGGAAAAAACAGTAGGCCCCACGAGGAAGGATTGGTCCTCAAGGTTGGATGATGCACTTTGGGCATATAGAACAGCTTATAAGACACCTCTGGGCATGTCACCTTACAGGTTGGTATTCGGGAAGGCATGTCATCTACCAGTAGGGTTGGAACATCGAGCATATTGGGCAGTGAAGAAGCTAGACTGGAACCTGGAAGCTGCGGGTGAGAAAAGGATGCTGCAGCTAAATGAGTTGGATGAATTTCATGGTCAGGCCTATGAAAATGCCAAACTATACAAGGAGAAAGCAAAGCAGTGGCATGACAAGAAGATACAACCCAGGAACATCGAAGAGGGACAGAGAGTACTACTGTACAACTCCAGGCTGACCTTGTTTCCTGGGAAGTTGAAATCACATTGGTCTGGTCCCTTTCGCATAAGCAAGGTCTTCCCATTTGGGACTATTGAATTGGAAGAAGAAAAGGAAGGGAGGACATTCAAGGTCAATGGACAAAGAGTCTAGCACTATCTGGGGGGTGATGTGGATAGACAGCACACCTCCATTCAGCTGCAAGAGGAATAAGCAGGAGGAAGGTCAGGCTGAAGACTCTAAAACAAGTGCTCATGGGATGCAACCCATGTTTAAATTTGTGTTGTTTAAGTTTTAAGATAGTTTAAATCATGAGTCTGATAGCTTTTGTGTTTGTTACGCAGGATAGGAAGCATAGAAGTTGCATAACCAGTTTTGTTTTGCTGCAGCAACCCTGTACTAAAGATAGTCCCTGCTTTGCTACAGCAGGATTAATAACAGGCACTCTCTGCTGTAGCAAAAATCCTAGGCAACCCAATTTTGCTGCAACATTGCTGCAGCAACGCAGTCAACTCTAAACCAAGGGTTCCCCTCTGCTATGCTTCTTCCAAAAAAAATATATTTTTAAAGTGGGCGGGAAAACTGGCAGAAGGCTATAAGACACCCACGGTCTTTAACCTCTGCAACTTCCAACCCACTTCACCCTCGAGTTAAGACACCCACGTTTTCACCTCTGCAACTCCCCTTCCCACTTCACCTCTCCCGAGTTCTCAAAGCCCTACAACCTCCTCACCTCCTGCGTTCCAGAACCTCTACCTCCAAACCCTCGAACCAATCATGCCGAGAATCAAGACGGTGGCTAAGAAGGCAAGCAAGGTGAAAAAATTCACCTTTGAGGAAAACCGTCAAAAGAACGACGAAGAAATCGTGCCCAGAAACATCTGCGCTGAGAAAGGGTTCGCCTTTACCTTCTCTGGAGATTTGGGGATGCCAATGTATGTTGGCATGGTGGTCAAGCAGAGAGCTTGGGAAAATTTCGCAAGCCACCCGCAAACGGCCCTCATTCCTTTGGTTCAGGAATTCTATGCGAACTTCTCACCAGAAACTAAGAAATGGGTGACAGTTCGGGAGACGAAGGTGCGTTTTGACCAAGCTTTAATCAACAAAGCCTACAATCTACCAGACGAAGAGGACAAGTATGAGGACTATCTACATGGTTTGCGGAACGAAGACTGGGATGCAATGCTCACCCGGGTGTGCCTTCCTGGCACCACCTGGGATAAATCTCCTCAGGCCTCCACCACTGTCAATCGAATCTCCCTGGTGCCAGCAGCAAAAGTCTGGTATCATTTTCTCAAGACCCGTCTTCTACCTTCCACCCATGGGCAGACGGCGAGCCGGGACAGAGTGGCAATGGTGGACGCTCTCATATTCGGTAGACCACTCAACGTTGGCCGCATCATCAGTGGCCAAATTTGAGCATGCGCCAGTCGAAAAAAGGGCAGCCTACTTTTTCCTTCCCTCATCACCATACTGTGCAAGAATCATGGAGTACCAGTCTCCATTGATGAAGAAGTCTTGAAGGACACCAACCCCATTACCACTACCACAATTGCTCAGATTGTCTTGGAGAAAGTGGCCCCACACCCACCAGCTGCCTCTCGAGACCCTCCACAAGCTGCTGGACCATCTACTTCTTTCTCTGCCACTCAGCCAGCTGACAAGACCCTTCAGCATATTCTACAGCAACAAGCTACAACCCTCAGATAGCAAGCACAGCTGCTGCAGCATTAGCAGACCTTTTGGCGATATGAACAGAAGAGGGACTTCGCCCTCCACACCACCCTAGAGCAAAACTTTAAGCAATTCTTCCCATTTCTGGAGTTTCCAATTGACCTGCTCCATGCCAATTTCGAGGAGTCAGCCCCAGCACCTGAACTACAGACAGAGCAGCACAAGGATTCTGAAGGATCCTCCTTCAGCAAAGAGCCCCAACCAAAACCCCACCAGACACCAGAAGGAACTGAGTCCTCTAATGACTATGAGCCCCTTGCAAAACGGGCAGCAATGATGTGCAAAGGAAAGGCCCCACAGCAAGCAACACAGCTGAGGAGTGGGCTTAGAAGTTCATCAAGGTCTTCTAAGGGTCAATGACCCTAGGGTGCTGCAGCATACCTGCTAGCATCCTCAGGAAGTTCCCTTAACCCTTATTCCTTCTCTGCTGTATTTGGAATTCCTTTGCTTCTGCTTCTATTTTTGGGTGTCTTTTGTTTTTGCATCAGCAGTGAGGACACTACTCAATTTAAGTTTGGGGGGGTTTTGATGTAATGTCTGCTGGGAATAATATTGATGTGGCACTTTTGTGTTTTGTTCATTGCTGTAGTATTGTTGGAGCATATGTTAGATTTAGACTTGCTTATTTGTGTGTTGCTTATCTAGGTAACTATTTATATTGATGTTCACTTATGTTTCTGCTTACCTATGTTGAAAGAGTATGCCTTAGTACTTGCTAATTTTGATGAATACAGTTATAATTGGGTGATAAAAAGCTTCCACTAAAGAAAACTAAAGAAAAAAAAAGAGAGGGTGAAATAAGTTTGCATATTGCATAGCCTGCTAAAAGTTCTGGGATACTCCATGAGGAGGATTGGGTAGTCCGCTAGAAACCAAAATAGGAGACCTACAACCTCACCCAATCACACAGAACCCTCTTCTAATGAGCACAGGATCATGGGTAGTTTACCAAAGAAAATTTGGTGATCTTTCAGAAATTGGACATAAGTCTTAGAGCTAGTATTGAGAGCTCTTTGTAGAATTGTAAAAGAGGCAGGCGCATAGGGTCAAAAAGGCTTAAGTTTAGGTGGGGGGAAATAGGAAAATATGGACGCTCTAATGCTTTGTAGTTCCTTAGTAACCATGGGTATGCATGAGCCCCATGTGTGCCTTTGCGTAAAACAGGGACATAGAGTGGACACTCCAATGCTTTGTAGTTCCTTAGTAACCAGGGGTATGCATGAGCCCATGTGTGCCTTTGCGTAAAACAGGGATATAGATTATGAGTGGGAAGCAGTTTAAGGGTGATAAGGCTGAGTAACCGGGTGCCTGCATTGAACATGTTGGCATTCGCGTCAAAAAGCTGTAATGACCTCTGATAGAATAAGATCTATGCCAAAAAAAAATAAAGAAAGAAAATCAGTGAGCTGCCACCCCGCCCCCCCCCCCAATATTTGCTGCCCTGTCTGCACCTATGATGAATGCCAGCTTAACCTAGGAAGCTCGATATACTAGCATGAAAGTCTTAGGAACTCTGGTTGTTTTTGACCCAAGTAGCTCTTAGGGAAACTGTCCATGTCACACACACAACTTCAAAGAAGGTTTTTGCTGTGATTGGGAGAAAGGTTTGTGGTGTCCTTTATATGGAAGAAATCCTAAGGGTTGAGAGCTATCAGCAGAACTATGGATTCATGCATGAGGAAAGCCTAGAATTTCTGGGTGGTAGGAATGTAATGAACAGAGTAGGTTGCTTGGGGACAAGCAATCCTATAAGTTTGGGGGGATTTGATAACTGCATTTCATTATAGTTTCTATGTGCTGTCCATGTTTGTTTACTGAATTTTCCTGGTGTTTTAAGCACTCTTACCCCCCTGATTTAATTAAATGGGATGACTCTTCTGGATATAACGTTAGCTACTTCATTGCTGTAGCATTTCAGTAAGCATATGTAGTAATGATAGCAAAACCCCGGGTGATAGTGGGTAAGCTGCTCCCTCTTTCCTGCAATACGCTGATACTATTTGATATGGTGCAGGTGGCAGAGCTGCGCAGCAGGAGCAGCCACCATTGAGCAGGGGACAGCAGTAGGGACACTGCAGGCTGCTAGTACAGGACTGCCTCCACTACTGAAAGTGGAGAGGAAAAAGCTGCACAATAAGGGCGCCGGCTGCAGAGCATAAGGAATGTCAGCAACCCAGGGCACTTTACTGGGACCACAAAGGCTGCCTATAAAAGGCCATAAAGCAGCTATAGGAGAAGCGCGGAGAGACAGGAGGAAGAGGAGAGAATTGGAAGAAAAGAACGCCATAGCCTAGAATGCTGCTAACACCGAGAGGTGCAGTATGAAGGGATAGAGCGCTATTTTAGAAAAGAATTTTGATCTCTGTTGTTGTTTTTACTGTTTTATCAAAAAAGGAAGAACTGCACTTTGTAATTTTATATATATCACTTAGGATGCATCCTAGTGTTTTGGGGATTTTTGTAACCAGTGTACCCATGAGGCTTGGCTAGTTTCCAGCTAGGGTTGCACAAGGGTTGTAATGAACTGAGCACATTTTTATTGTTAATCCATTTTGTTACAGTTGTTGTTCACCATTCAATTGTGTTTCTTGTTAGTTTTTCTTTCCTTAATAACGAAAGTTTGGAGGAAGAAAACCAAGGCCACCATTCACCTCGAAGGGTAATGGAGGCTGGGAAAAAGTTGAATGTAAGGGGTTACCTCATGTAGGGATATACGGGTACCCCATTAGTCCCATAATGAACTTCATGTACAATTTGGATGTGATGACTGATGCAGGAATTCAAGTTTGAACCTTGGAATTGTAAGAAATGGCAGTCTGGGAAGACTCCATTCAGGACTGAATTTGGCACTCAGAACAATTGCTACAGCAAAGCCTAGAGCATATATGAGTGTTGTAGTCCATGAAAACTGTAACAACTCCATTTAAGTATCAATTTTTTTTTTTACAAAAATACCATGAAGTTATTACCTCGTTATAACTTAACTCAATATAACATTTATTTAATTTATACAATACAGAGTTCACAAACATGTCATTAATCAAAACATACGTACAACATATCAAACACATAAAATCTACATCTTATTTATTCTGGTTGACCAATTCCGGAGATACAGGTGCGGGTGGTTACACCTTCAACGAGATCTAAGCAAACATGACCATAAACATTTTATTAGCTTCTGGGATCTGCCCAACATAAAGTACTCGATCCAACGTGCACTAAAAGCCAGAGCTAAAGAAAAATCTGCATAACTAATTTTCTGAACATGATATGGAAATATAGTGGGAATTAAATCCCAGAAAGTTCAACAATAAATCATCATCAATATAGCTCATCACGTCATGTTTAGCTATATAAACTACAGAAAATATCTTTGGTCACATGAATGCATTATATCTATGCACATAAGAATCATACAGTAATGATATGTATGACAGGATTAACTATTTTCAAAATATCATATGATGGCCATCAACTTATTCTCATTTCAAGCTACCCCGGTCAGGGTGAGTATCCTCTACTCTCCGGTACGGGCTTTTCTCGCTCCGTCCGACATGGCACACTTTCTCTTTCTTTTCTCATAATCATAATCATAACCGTTGGTACGGCATCCCCTACTGGTGCACCACACGGATTGCCATGTGACCGTGCTCATTTCTTTTCTTTTCACAATGATAGCTAAAAATATGCTTTCAATAACAAGTATGTTCATCAAAATATAATTATTACCAAAAATCATTGGTAATCATGACATGAACATAACCATTTCAAATATCACTTTATAAAATATTTCCATGTCAAAGTTTCACACTTAAGATGGTAAGAAGTTCATACAATGGCAAGGGCTATGGCTATACTAGTCATTTATTAAGATTCATCTTCTTTTTTAAATACTAATTTTATTTCTTTATTTTCTTGATGCAGCTTTTCATCCTATCTAACCTTCTCTTACTAATCAGAGCATAACTCCCTCAATTTAACTCTGATGTAGGTGATCTTGGTGTCCATTTCAAGATAAAACAATTATCTAAAACTATTTTGTTGAACATTGTAGCGAAATATTAAGAAATCAAGGTGATATTACTCCCTAAATGCATAGGTTATTTCTTCTCAAATAGGTTCTGACATCTATCTACTAATCAGACCCTATCTACCTCATATGGACTCCAACTTGAGTGATTCCAGTGGCTAAACATCCGTGACACACATATCTATAATTCGTATGTTAACAATTTATTTTAATTCCATACAGATAATTCCCAAAAAGTAAAATATAGAAGCTGTCCTAACATATTCTTCCCTGATGAACCATTTTCTGAACTTTGACTACTAATAAGCTCATATCTTCCTCATATGGACTCCAAATTGAATGATTCCAGTGGATAAAAATCTGGGAAACACATAGCTATAATTCTTATGTTAACCATTTATTTTTATTCCATACAGATAATTCCCAGAAATTAAAATACAGAAGCTGTCCTATCATAATCTTCCCTGATGAACCATTTTCTGACCTTTGACTACTAATCAACTCATATTTTCCTCATATGGACTCCAAATTGAATGATTCCAGTGGCTTAAAATCCATGACACAAATAGTTATAATTATTATGTTAACCATTTATTTTAATTCCATACAAATAATTCCCTGAAATTAAAATACAGAAGCTGTCCTAACATATTCTTCCCTGATGAACCATTTTCTGATCTTTGACTACTAATCGGACCATATCTACCTCATATGAACTCTAAATTGAATGATTCCAGTGGCTAAAAATCCGTGACACATATATCTATAATTCATATGTTAACCATTTATTTTAATTCCTTATATAATGTTCTCAGAAATTAAAACACCGAAACTAAAAATTCTGCCACCCATAGCCATAACCATGCAGAACTATCTACACCAACCTAAGTATTCAAACATACATCACATGCAAGATCAATATGTAACATGATATAGCAACATCCATGACCAATCATCAAAGTTCTAAGATCAAAATCTCATATAAATATTATAAGTTTCAAAAAATTTCTTCAAAAAGAAATATTGTTAAAGTTACCTGGAGCACTTAGTCCCCTACACTTCTCCTTCCTCTCCTTTCCTCACTCTACCATGCTTCTATTTTTCCTCTCCCTCACTTGGACGAAATTATAATGTTGTAAGGGTGGGTTTTCTTATATAGACCACCAAATAATTCAACTTTCATGATCATGAGTCTACCTTATCACAGTTAGGATACACTTTGTTGAATTTTTGGAAAACAAACAACTTATGTTCTTGTCTTCCTCTTCCTTAGTCAAGATATGCATAGGAAAGGAGATTTGTATTTTGAAAATTATGATGATATGTTCTTAAGATAAGGGACAAGGTCCCTTTGATTTAGGGATTCATTTCCATTTTCTTTTGTCTTAAACAAGTATGATAGGTTTACCTTTTTAGGTGGCAAATTTCTAGCCCTTGAATCTCCATTATTCGGTTGATATTATTTGTGTGGGATAGGAAAGTTTTGTCCTAATTCCATGTATTATCATACGACTTGCTAAAATTATGAGTGTAGGATATAGATGTTTTTGTCCTAAAGCCTTGTATTGTCATGCCACTTGCCTAAATGATGAATGTAGAATCACACCACTTGCTAAATTTTTGTCTTAATGCCATGTAACCTAATCTTTATTATTATTATTATTATATCATCATCTAATTTATTTTATTTTATTTTTCCTCTCGGATTTAGGCTTATTTCTACCAATTATGGGCTTATTCCTACCCATTTTCTTTGCTTTGGATAAAATTCTACCTTTCTTGGAGGGCTTGGTTACATTTTCATAATTTTTGGGCTATTGGTCCAATTACTATATCCTAGTCCAAGTCTATGTTTTATTTCTTGCTTAGGTTATCCAATGGCTTGCTAGAAACTTATGTGAAGTGGAAAAAATCTATATGAAGTGTCCATAGGTAAAAGCCCAATGTATGGGTAAAGATTTTAAACTTAGTAACTCTAGTTCTTGAATTAGGAAACATTACCCTAATTCAATGTTCTTGAAATTTTAAGACCTTTACTTGTTTCTAAAAATTTATCTTCCTTATCCAAGAATTTTGCATCTCTTTAGTATGTTATTTCTAATTTCTTTCCTATTAGGTTTTCCTTCTTTCTTTGTTCTCTTAATGTTAGAAACATTTTCTATGCATATACATAAGGTGAAGAATTTCTAAGGATTATATTTCCTTATATATCTAAAATATTGTCTAATAAATTTTATTTCCTTAATTAAATTTTTATGTACTTTTATCAATAAAAGAAACGAAATTAGGGACGTTGCATTTCTCTCCCCCTAAAAGAAATTTTGTCCTCAAAATTTCAGAAATTACCTTATAAGAACAATTGCGAATATTTCTTCCTCATGACTTCTTCCAGCTCCCAAGTTGCTTCTTCCGGAGTCAAACCTTCCCATAACCCCTTAACTAGGGGAATGGTTTTATTTCTCAGTTGCTTCACGTCAATGTCCAATATGGATGCAGGTACTAGCTGGTATGTCATGTTCTCCTTTATTTGGATTGGTTCATCCTGTATTACATGTGATGAATCTGGAAGGTACTTCTACAACTGTGATACGTGGAAAATATTATGCAGGTTGGACAAATTAGGTGGGAGAGCAACTTGATATGCTGATGTCCCTACTGTCTTCAGAATTTAGTATGGTCCCAAAAATCGCAGACTTAGCTTTCTTGTTTTGAGAGACTTACCAACTCCAGTAGTCAGGGAAAATTTCAGAAATACATGGTCTCCTTCCACAAATTCTAGAGGTCTATGTCTCTTATTGTAGTAACTCTTTTGCCGAATCTGAGCTGTAAGTATTTTGTTTCGTATCACCCTGATTTGTTCAGTGGTTTGTTGAACTAGATCAGGACCCAACAAGTTCTTTTCTCCTACCTCGAACCAACATAGTGGAGATCGGCACTTTCTACCGTATAAAGCTTCATATGGGCCATCTTAATGCTAGAGTGATAGCTATTATTATAAGCAAACTCTACTAAAGGTAGGTACTTATCCCATCCTTTACTTTGCTCTATCACACAAGCCCTCAACATATCTTCTAAGGTTTGAATGGTTCATTCTGTCTGCCCGTCAGTTTGAGGATGGTAGGCAGTACTGAACCGCAACTGAGTACCAAAAGCTTCTTGCAACGCCTTCCAAAACCTCGACATGAACCTCATATCTCTATCAAAAACAATATTTAAGGGAATCCCATGGAGTCTAACTATTTCCTAGACGTACAATTGGGCCAATTTATCCAGTGAAAAGTTAATTTTTATAGGCAAAAAGTGAGCAGATTTGGTTAATCTGTCAACTATTACCGAGATAGAGTCATGTCCCACTGAAGTCTTCGGTAAACCTATAACAAAGTCCATCGAGATACTATCCCATTTCCATTTAGGGATCTCAAGAGGTTGTAAAAATCCCGTTGGCTTTTGATGCTCCACCTTCACTTTTTGACAAATGAGACATTTCGCCACAAACTCAGCAATGTCCTTTTTCATCCCTGGCCACCAATACATCCTTTTTAAATCCTGGTACATTTTAGTGCATCCATGATGGACTGTGTATTTACTCTGATGCGCTTCTTGCAGGATCTTAGTCCTCAACTCTCGTTCTTGAGGCACACAAATACTTCCCTGATACATGATTGCTCCATCTTCCATGACAGAAAAATTTCCTTGGTCTTTATGATCCTGTAAGTATTGGTCGTGAGCTTGAGCCTCTTTGATCAGGGCTCTAAGGTCACACCCTATACTTATACCATTAATGGTTAGCTTCTTTGAGGAAAAAGTAGTGTCCAGCTTCAAATTTTGAAAGTCCTCTAGCATTTGCATCTCATACAACATCATCTGGCCCATGTGTAGAGATTTTTGACTTAAGGCATCAGCTACAACATTCGCCTCTCCTGGATGATACTTTATCTCAAACTTGTAGTTATTGAGAAATTCCACCCATCTTCGTTGCCTCATATTTAACTCCTTTTGATCAAAGAGGTATTTAAGACTCTTGTGATCGCAATATACTTCAAAGGTTGCTCCGTATAAGTAATGTCGCCAAATCTTTAAAGCAAACACCACCGCCGCCAATTCAAGATCATGGGTTGGATAGTTTCCTTCGTGGGGTCTTCGTTGTCTAGAGGCGTAAGCAACTACTCTCTTGTCTTGCATTAGAACACACCCTAGCCCTTTCTTTGAAGCATCACTATACACTTTAAAATGTCCTGTGGGGTCTAGAATAATTAAAACTGGAGGAGTGGTCAGTCTTGTCTTCAGCTCCTGAAAACTAGCTTCACATTGATCAGTCCATTTGAAAGGACTTCCCTTCCTGGTCAATTTAGTCAATGGCAAGGCTATACGAGAGAAGTTTTGTATAAACCTCCTGTAGTATCCTGCCAAACCCAGGAAACTTCTGATTTCCGTAACCGTCTTTGGTCTCTCCCACTTAATCACTACTTTCGTCTTGCTAGGATCTACGGCTACCCCTCTATTAGAGATGACATGTCCGAGAAACTTCACTTCTGACAGCCAAAATTCACATTTCTCCAATTTGGCATATAACTTTTTCTCTTTCAGCACTTGCAACACGATTCAGAGATGTTGTTCATGTTCTTTCTCACTCTTAGAATATATCAAGATGTCATCAATGAACACTACAACAAATTGATCTAGGTAGCGTCGAAAAATATGATTCATGTAATGCATGAAAATTGCAGGTGCATTCGTCAACCCGAAGGGCATTACGAGAAATTCATAGTGCCCATACCTAGTCCTGAAGGCAGTTTTTGGTACGTCCTCCTCCTTAATCCTAATCTGATGATATCCTGACCTCAAGTCAATTTTAGAAAAGATGGAGGCACCCTTCAATTGATCCAATAAGTCATCTATCCTAGGGAGGGGGTACTTGTTTTTGATAGTCACCTTATTCAGCTGTCTGTAATCTATGCATAGTCTCAAGCTCCCGTCTTTCTTCTTAACAAACAATACAGGAGCTCCCCAAGGTGATACACTCGGTCTAATGAATTGCTTGTCTAATAGTTCCTCTAACTGCTTCTTTAGTTCTTGTAGTTCCTTCGAGGCCATTCGATATGGTGCAATAGAGATAGGCCCTGTCCCAAGTAGGAGATCAATAGAGAACTCTATCTCTCTCTTGGGAGGTAAGCCTGGAATATCCGATGGAAATACTTCAGGAAACTCATTGGCTATTGGGATTTCATCAAGCTTCGATTCGACTTCTAGGTTTGATAAATACAAGAGAATGTATCCAAGTACTCCATTCTTCAACTCCCTATTAACTTGATTGGCATTTAGCATCAATAATTGGACCTCCTCTTTCAGAGTAGAAGGTAGAAATTCAATGGTCTTGTTACAACAATTCAACAAAACTCGATTTCTAAACATCCAGTCTAACCCTAAAATGACCTCAATACCTCTTAAAGGTAAACAGACGAGGTCTACAGAAAACATTCTCTCCTGGATGGTGACTTGACAGTCCTTACATACAGAGAAAGTTAATACCCATTCCCCTGTAGGGGTTACTACGGATAGCTCATAGGGAGTTTCAGAAATAGGAAACTGAAACTTCCTAATATATTCTTCCGATATAAATGAATGACTAGCACCAGAGTCAAATAACACCATAAGAGCAAATCCATAGATCTAGCATGTACCTTGAATCATTTAAGAAGATTGGGCTACCTCTTGGCCGCTCAGGGTGAAAACCCTTCCTTTCACCTGAGGCCTCTGTTCTGGCTGCTTCCTCATATTTTGTGGGCAGTTTTTCGCAAAATGTCCCTTCTGTCCGCAATTGAAGCAGACACCTTGTCTGATGTAGTATGGCCGATTACCATGCATGCGTCCGCACTTAGCGCACTTGACTGGGGCGAGGTCTTGTTGAAAAGGTCTAGGAACCGCAGTCAATGGCCTCTTACCAGCTCTATATCCACTTCTTCTCACATTCTTTCCAGGGTTGGGAAAAATTTTCTTCCTCTTCCATAGGTTTCGCCTTTGCTTCTCGTCCTCCACTGCTCTTAAACTCTTTTCCAGGAGTCTGCATTTATTTATCATAGGTACAAACTCCCAAATCTCCATAGCTATAACAGCATTCTTTAACTCCGGGTTTAGTCCCGCTTCAAACTTAACCGCCTTCCATGCTTCATCTGGGTTATATCGCAGATAAGAGGAGAACTTAGACAGCTCCTCGAACCTTGCGATATACTGGTCCACGGCCATGCTGCCTTGCTTGAGTTGGAGAAATTTGATCTCTTTCTCTGCCCGTACAGTACTTGGAAAGTACTTTTCAAAAAAAATGTCCTTGAACACTTGCCAGGTGATCTGTCTTTCCTGATGAGCTAAAAGTTCTCTAGCTCCACGTCACCAGTATTCTACTTCATTCTTTAACATATATGCAGCAAAAATAATTTGCTGCTCTTCAGTATAGCCCATCACTTCAAAGATTTTCTCTAATTCCCTAATCCACCTTTCAGCTACCGTTGAGTCATAGCCACCTTGGAAACAAGGTGGTCTAGTCCTCAGGAACTTGAATATGCCATTATCTTTTCCAGTCATCCGGTTGTTAGCACTATTCTCAACATTTGTGTTATTAGCATTCTGGAGATGTTGTAAAATTTGGTTGGTGGTCATGACTTGGTCTCGAATTGCCGTGGCCAGGTTGTGTAGGGTTTCCTCTGCATTGGTTGCTGGATTCCTCCTTGGTGGTGTCATTTCCTATTATTGCAAAAACAAAATTATACTGCTATTGAGGTGATCAAGCCCAATAGTTAGTTCAAAAATATTAAATAGCAGTCATAACAACACCTCGGCATATAGATAGGAAACACTAGTAATTTCTTACCTATATGAATCACTGATCCCTTACACAGCACAACCACAACATACTCAAGACACTAAAAGAACGATTCAGATAACCATCCACCCACTGGCCATCTAGGATCGACCTGCTCTGATACCAATTATGTAACAACTCCATTTAAGTATCAATTTTTCTTTTAAAAAAAAGTACCATGAAGTTATTACCTCGTTACAACTTAACTCAATATAACATTTATTTAATTTATACAATACAGAGTTCACATACATGTCATTAATCAAAATATACGTACAACATATCAAACACATAAAATCTACATCTTATTTATTCTGGTTGACCAATTCTGGAGATACAGGTGCGGGTGGTTGCACCTTCACCGGGATCTAAGCCAACTTGACCATAAACATTTTATTTGCTTCTGGGATCTGCCCAACATAAAGTACTCGATCCAACGTGCACTAAAAGCCAGAACTATAGAAAAATCTGCATAACTAATTTTCTGAACATGATATGGAAATATAGTGAGAATTAAATCCCAGTAAGTTCAACAATAAATCATCATCAATATAGCTCATCACATCATGTTCAGCTGTATAAACTACAGAAAATATCTTTGGTCACATAATGAATTATATCTATGCCCATAAGAATCATACTGTAATGATATGTATGACAGGATTAACTACTTTCAAAATATCATATGATGGTCATCAACTTATTCTCATTTCAAGCTATCCCGGTCAGGGTGAGTATCCTCTACTCTCCGATATGGGCTTTTCTCGCTCCGTCCGACATGGCACACTTTCTCTTTCTTTTCTCATAATCATAATCATAACCGTTGGTATGGCGTCCCCTACTGGTGCACCACACGGATTGCCATGTGACCATGCTCATTTCTTTTCTTTTCACAATGATAGCCAAAAATATGCTTTCAATAACAAGTACGTTCATCAAAATATAATTATTACCAAAAATCATTGGTAATCATGCCATGAATATAACCATTTCAAATATCACTTTATAAAATATTTCCATGTCAAAATTTCACACTTAAGATGGTAAGAAGTTCATACAATGGCAATGGCTATGGCTATACTAGTCATTTGTTAAGATTCATCTTCTTTTTTAAATACTAATTTTATTTCTTTATTTTCTTGATGTAGGTTTTCATCCTATCTAACCTTCTCTTACTAATCAGAGCATAACTCCCTCAATTTAACTCTGATGTAGGTGATCTTGGTGTCAATTTCAATATAAAACAATTATCTAAAACTATTATGTTGAACATTATAGCGAAATATTAAGAAATCAAGGTGATATTACTCCCTAAATCTATAGGTTATTTCTTTTCGGATAGGTTCTGACCTCTACCTACTAATCAGACCATACCTACCTCATATAGACTCCAACTTGAATGATTCCAATCGCTAAACATCTGCGACACACATATCTATAATTCTTATGTTAACCATTTATTTTAATTCCATACAGATAATTCCCAAAAATTAAAATACAGAAGCTGTCCTAACATATTCTTCCCTGATGAACCATTTTCTGACCTTTGACTACTAATAAGCTCATATCTTCCTCATATGGACTCCAAATTGAATGCTTCCAGTGGTTAAAAATCCATGACACACATATATATAATTCTTATGTTAACCATTTATTTTAATTCCATACAGATAATTCCCAGAAATTAAAATACAGAAGCTATCCTATCATAATCTTCCCTGATGAACCATTTTTTGACCTTTGACTACTAATCAGCTCATATCTTCCTCATATGGACTCCAAATTGAATGATTCTAGTGGCTTAAAATCCATGACACACATAGCTATAATTCTTATGTTAACTATTTATTTTAATTCCATACAGATAATTCCCAGAAATTAAAATACAGAAGCTGTCCTAACATATTCTTCCCTAATGAACCATTTTCTGACCTTTGACTACTAATCAGACCATATCTACCTCATATGAACTCTAAATTGAATGATTCCAGTGGCTAAAAATCCATGACACATAAATCTATAATTCATATGTTAGCAATTTATTTTAATTCCTTATATAATGTTCCCAAAAATTAAAACACCGAAACTAAAAATTCTGCCACCCATAGCCATAACCATGCAGAACTATCTACACCAACCTAAGTATTCAAACATACATCACATGCAAGATCAATATGTAACATGATATAGCAACATCCATGACCAATCATCAAAGTTCTAAGATCAAAATCTCATATAAATATTATAAGTTTCAAAAGTTTTCTTCAAAAAGAAATATTGTTAAACTTACCTGGAGCACTTAGTCCCCTACACTTCGCCTTCCTCTTTCTTCCTTTCTTCCTCTCCTTTCCTCACTCTACCTTACTTCTATTTTTCCTCTCCCTCACTTGGACGAAATTATAATGTTGTAAGGGTGGGTTTTCTTATATAGACCACCAAATAATTCAAATTTCATGATCATGGGTCTACCTTATCACAATTAGGATACACTTTGTTGAATTTTTGGAAAACAAACAACTTATGTTCTTGTCTTCCTCTTCCTTAGTCAAGATATGCATAGGAAAGGAGATTTGTATTTTGAAAATTATGATGATATGTTCTTAAGATAAGGGACAAGGTCCTTTTGATTTAGGGATTCATTTCCATTTTCTTTTGTCTTAAACAAGTATGATAGGTTTATCTTTTTAGGTGGCAAATTTCTAGCCCTTGAATCTCCATTATTCGGTTGATATTATTTGTGTGGGATAGGAAAGTTTTGTCGTAATGCCATGTATTATCATACCACTTGCTAAAATTATGAGTGTAGGATATAGATGTTTTTGTCCTAAAGCCTTGTATTATCATGCCACTTGCCTAAATGATGAATGTAGAATCACACCACTTGCTAAATTTTTGTCTTAATGCCATGTAACCTAATCTTTATTATTATTATTATATCATCATCTAATTTATTTTATTTTATTTTTCCTCTTGGATTTGGGCTTATTTATACCCATTATGGGCTTATTCCTACCCATTTTCTTTGCTTTGGATAAAATTCTACCTTTCTTGGAGGGCTTGGTCACATTTTCATAATTTTTGAGCTATTGGTCCAATTACTATATCCTAGTCCAAGTCTATGTTTTATTTCTTGCTTAGGTTATCCAATGGCTTGCTAGAAACTTATGTGAAGTGAAAAAACTCTATATGAAGTGTCCATAGGTAAAAGCCTAATGTATGGGTAAAGATTTTAAACTTAGTAACTCTAGTTCTTGAATTAGGAAAAATTACCCTAATTCAATGTTCTTGAAATTTTAAAACATTTACTTGTTTCTAAAAATTTATCTTCCTTATCCAAGAATTTTGCATCTCTTTAGTATGTTATTTCTAATTTCTTTCCTATTAGGTTTTCCTTCTTTCTTTGTTCATTTAATGTTAGAAACATTTTCTATGCATATACAGAAGGTGAAGAATTTCTAAGGATTATATTTCCTTAGATATCTAAAATATTGTCTAATAAATTTTATTTTCTTAATTAAATTTTTATGTACTTTTATCAATAAAAGAAACGAAATTAGGGATGTTACAACAACCCTGAGCAACCCTAGTTCTCCCAATATAGTTTCCTCTTCTATTTCCTATTACTCTTTATTTTAGTTATAGTTAAAGTCAGTCAACCCACTTCTATTCCAATTTTGTGAAACATCTTAACGTTGTTATAGCATTCATACAGCAAGAGTCTCTAAACAGTTTTAGTTCACTCCTCGTGGGACGATACGCACTCATCACTTTATTACTTGGTCACGACACGTGCACTTGCATCCTGACATTGTATTCATCTTGTATGAATCACACACCACCAAACACTTATGAGTTATTGAATGAATTGGATTATGATTTTTATTTCCATTATGCGTGAGTAGATATTGATCTTGGGTTGTAGTAAACCCACTTATGATATGATGATATTGTGCTAATTGAATTGTGGAACCTTAATTGTGATTATTTATGGATTAATTAGGATTAACTATTATGTGCATGTTTAAGAGTTGATAGAATTCCTAATCACCAATCTGTCACGTCTTAGGTTATTAACCGATGAACTGAAAGGTGAAAGTTAATACCAGAACTTAATAGTTAATTAGGAATATCTTAATTATGAAAGTAGTTTAAGGTTCTCTAGGAATTGAATCAATTAGTGGGCATGAGAAAACTGATTAATTGCATTCCATGGTTGGCATAGAACTTAATGGACCTAGGTTGAACTAAGAACAACGAAAATAGGCAATTGAATTAACCTAGGTACAATTAGTAATGCTTGAAAGAGGTTATTGATTAATTAAGGCTAAACCATCTCTAATTACCTAGATAATTGCAATTAGAGTTACATATTGATTGTTGAATATAATAAGTGTGGTAAACCCTATCCCTAGGCTTTAGTTAATTGAATTACTTATTTACTTAATTGTGACACACACTCTCATTGAATTGCATTGATTTAGATAGCATATTTTATAGAGGTTTAGTAATTGACCATTGTTCTCTATAGGATACAATCTGTACTCGCCGGACTAGTTACAGTTATGACGTGTGCTTGCAGTTATTTATAAAACACACACTACACACCTCACCATAAACCTCAATATGTCCCAAAAATTTGAATTACTAGGCTCTAGCCCTATTTTGCCTTTGCAAACTTGGTGTGGTCGAGTTACACACACTGAATTAAAGGAACATAAGCCACTTGTCTTTGCTTGCTAGTGACCTCTTCTCTTAAATAATGGTTTAGCTCAATATGTTTTCTCTTATATTGTAGGACTAGATTAGTAGCCAAGGCAACTACGCTAAGGTTGTCACATTATACTAATGTAACTTTTGTAATAGGTACATTTATCTCACTGAGAAAGGATTACAACCAAAGAATTTTGACAACAACAATTGCAAGAGCTTTATCTTCTACCTAGTAATCTTGAGACCATATGTTGTTTCTTAGAAACCTATTATTAACATTTTGTTATCCACATCTAATCCCCAATCTACATCACTATAAGCCACTATGTCCAAATTCTGAGAAAGGGTTAGGTGCAAGCCATGATGTACTATGCTTGAGAGATATCCTACAAATCACGAACACTTCATTTTAGGGTGTGTCGATGTTTTGGACACTCTACGGACACCGACACTCCTCAGGAACTCTTGGGACACGTGTCTCGTGTCCAACTTTTTTTGAAAAAAATTTATAAAAAAAAAAGACTCATGTCGAACACGTTTTTGAACGTGTCTGACACTTATTTCAGACATTTTAGGCATAAATCTTCCATCCCCTTTATATTTTTTATTTGAAGTTTGAACCCAACATTGACGATCTCAACTTGTATACTAGTCATCACAGCATGTCTTCAATTGAAGTTGGGTCCTTATTGTAACATCCTATAATTTTTATTTTTAAATAATAACGTTTTGTTATAAACAAATATATTTTTGTTTATTTAAAATGATTATGTTCTGCTAAAAATAAGTCTATTTTTAATTAAAATAATTATTGTTTTGCTTGAAATAATTATATTGGTCTTTAATGAATTTTTGTTGTATTTTTAGAAATATTATTTCTTTTAATATGTATAAAGATATTTATTTTGAGATTTTTTTTTATTATGATTGTTACCAAGAAAAATCATGATTTAAGAGTTTAACTAAAGGTTTATGAGAATGTAAATTTTTAGAAATTTTTGGGATATTTTAGGATGAAAAACGGAATTTATATAAATTTATATAAAGAAAATCTTATTATTCAATTATTAAATAATAATAATAATTATTATTAAATATAATAAAAATAAAAAGGGGAAGGGGGAGGCAATAGACGGAGGGCAGATGTCTGCAAAACGAAAAAAAAACAATGAATAGTGAGTGAATAGTAACCTTCAACTTTTTCTCTAGATCTGAAATGCTTATTGGCTTTCGATCTCAAAACTGAAGGTGCTACTGGATTTAGGACGAAGAATACTATGGTTTTAACCGATCAATTTTTCAAATCAGCCATTGAATTGTCGTAGATCTGAAGTAAAAAATCTCAAAAAAAAGGTAAATTCTAAAACTCTTACTTAGATACCTCTAATTGACAACTTTTTGTTCGTTGTAAATAGTGATTTTCGGCGGATGAATAGTATTTTCCGGCGAGTGAATAGTAATTTTTGGCAATGAATAGTGACAAAACTCCCGAAGTCATTTTTTAAGTCTTTTGGACCCTCCGGACACGTTTTTGAGGTTTAATTGGTCAAATTCAGCTTGAAAAAAGTACATTTTTAGGGCTGTCCAACTAGGAGCCCTACCCTATGGGTAGATAATTCTTTCTATGACTTGCCCCATGCTCTTCTTGAACTATAAATGTATTATTGTTTTGTTTATAAATTATTTATGTTATTATAAGTTTATTAAATGTGTTAAAATATCTGTTATACTTACGAACTGGCTCATAGTTCAAGAAGAGTATGGTTTTAGAAATGGATTTTGGAACTCATTGAATATGTGGTACTAAATGTATTTATCATTATTTGATAAAGTGAATATTATGTGCACGATGCATTGATTTGTAAAGCTATATACTTGTGAAAATGATGCATGTCATATTATAAATAAGATTGAATGGCAAGCGTAAAGCTCATGGCGAGTTGCTTGATAAATATGACAAGCGTAAAGCTCAAGGTGAGTTGCTTGATAATTTTACATGTATATATATGTATTGATGAATATTGTAACAACCTTTTTCTTATACTTATTATACAATATAGAGTTCACATACACGTCATTAATCAAAACGTACGTACAACAAAATCAAACACATAAATAACTACATCTTATTTATTTCGATTGATCAATTCCGGAGATATAGGTGCGGGTGGTTGAACCTTCACCGGGATCAAAACCAACTCGACCACAAACATATTATTTGATTCTGGGATCTGCCCAACATAAAGTAACTCGATCTAACGTACACTAAAAGCCAGAGCCATAGAAAAATCTACATAACTAATTTTCTGAACATGATATGGAAATATAGTGAGAATTAAATCTCAATAAGTTCAACAATAAATCATCATCAATATAGCTCATCACGTCATGTTCATATGTATAAACTACAGTAAATATCTTTGGTCACATGAATGCACTATATCTATGCACATGAGAATCGTAGAGTAATGACATGTATGACAGGATTAATTATTTTCAGAATATCATATGATGACTATCAATTTATTCTCATATCAAGCTACCCCGGTCAGGGTGAGTATTTTCTACTCTCCGGTATGGGTTTCTCTCGCTCCGTCTGACATGGCCCACTTTCTATTTCTTTTCTCATTAACATGATCATAACCGTTGGTAAGGCGTCCCCTACTGGTGCACCACACGGATTGCCATGTGACAGTGCTCATTTCTTTTCTTTTCACAATGATAGCCAAAAATATGCTTTTAATAACAAGTATGTTCATCAAAATATAACTATTACAAAAAATCATTGGTAATCATGCCATGAACATAACCATTTCAAATATCACTTTATAAAATATTTCCATGTCAAAATTTCACACTTAAGATGGTAAGAAGTTCATACAATGGCAATGGCTATGCCATATATTAGTCATTTATTATTTTTATTTATAAGATTCTTCTTCTTTTTTTAAATATTAATTTTATTTCTTTATTTTCTTGATGCAGGTTTTCATCCCATCTAACCTTCTCTAACTAATCAGAGCATAACTCCCTCAATTTAACTCCGATGTAGGTGATCTTGGTGTCAATTTCAAGATAAAATTATTATCTAAAACTATTATGTTGAACAGTTTAGCGAAATATTACGAAATCAAGGTGATATTACTCCCTCAATGTACAGCTTGTTTCTTCTCAAATAGGTTCTGACCTCTGCCTACTAATCGGTCCATATCTCCCTCATACAAATTTCAAATTAAGTGATTCTAGTGGCTACAAATCCGTGACACATATATCTATAATTCATATCTTAACTATGTATTTTAATTCCCTACATAATATTCCCAGAAATTAAAACACAGAAGCTATCCTAACATAATCTTCCCTGATTAACCATTTTCTATCCACTGCTTCCAAATCAGATCATATCTACCTCATATGGACTTCAAATTGAGTAATTCAAGTGGCTAAAATTACGTGACACATATATCTATAATTCTTATGTTAACCATTTATTTTCAATCCCTACAGAATGTTCCCAGAAATTAAAACACAAAAGCTATTCTAACATGTTCTTCCACAATTAACCATTTTCTGAACACTACTTACTAATCAGACCATATCTACCTCATATGGACTCCAAATTGAGTGATTCTAGTGGCTAAAAATTTGTGACACATATATCTATAATTATTATGTTAACCATTTATTTTAATTCCCTACAGAAAGTTACCAGAAACTAAAATATAGAAGTTATCTTAAAATATTCTTCCATGATTAACCAATTTCTGACCACTGCATACTAATCGGACCATATCTACCTCATATGGACTCCAACTTGAGTGATTTCAGTGGCTAAAATTCCATGAGACATAGATATACATTTTTCATGTTAACCATTTGTTTTATTTCCTAACCGATTCTTCCCAGAATATTAAAAACATAAACTTAAAAGTTTGCCATCCATAGCCATACCTATGAAGAACTATCTACACCATTCTAAGTATTCAAACATACATAATATGTAACATGATATAGCAATATACATGACCAATCATTAAAGTTATAAGATCAAAATCTAATATAAATATTACAAGTTTCAAAACTTTTCTTCAAAAAGAAATATTGTTAAACTTACCTGAAGTACTTAGTCCTCTAGACTTCTCCTTCCTCTTTCTTCCTTTCTTCCTCTCCTTTCCTCACTCTACCTTGCTTATATTTTTCTTTTCCCTCACTTGGACGAAAATTCTAATGTTATAGGGGTGACTTTTGCTTAAATAGACTACCAATAATTCATCTTTCATGATCATGGGTCTACCTTATCACAATTAGGATACACTTTGTTGAATTTTTAGAAAACAAACAACTTATGTTCTTGTCTTCCTCTTCTTTAGTCAAGATATGCATTGCAAAAGGAGATTTGTATTTTGAAAATTATGATAATATGTTTCTAAGATAAGGGACAAGGTCCCTTTCATTTAGGGATTCATTTCTTTTTCTTTTGTCTTAATCAATTATGATAAGTTTTCCTTTTTAGTTGGAAAATTTCCAACCCTTGAATCTTCCTTGCTTAACTAAAATTATTTGTGTAGGGTAATGATGTTTTGTCATAATACTATGTATTATTACCCACTTGCTAAAATTATGAGTGTAGGATATAGATGTTTTGTGCTAATGCCATGTATTATCATACCACTTGCAAAAATTATGAATGTAGGATATCACACCACTTGCTAAATTTTTGTCTTAACGCCATGTCAGCTAATCTTGATTACACCATTATTTCATCACTTTATTTTATTTTTTTTTGTTTTTTTCCTCTTGGGTTTGGGCTCATTCTTTCCTATTTTCTTTACTTTGGATAAAATTCTACCTTTCATAATGGGCTTAGTCACATTTTCATGATTTTTGGGCTATCGGTCCAATTTCTATATCCTAGTCCAAGTCTATGTTTTATTTCTTCTTTGGGCTATCCTATTGGCTTGTTAAAAATTCATGTGAAGTAGAAAAAATCTATATAAAGTGTCCATAGGTGAAAGCCCAATTTATGGGTGGAGATACTAAACTTAGTAACTTTAACTCTTAAATTAGGAATAATTACCCTAATCCAATCTTCTTGAAATTTTAATACCTCTATTTACTTCACAAAAAATTATCTTCCTTACCTAAGAATTTCAACTTTCTTTAGTATATTTATTTCTAATTTTTCCTCTTAGGTTTTATCTCTTTACCTATTTCATTAATGTTAGAACATTTCTATACATACACGTAAGGTGAAGAACTTTTAAGGATTATATTTCCTTAAATATCTAAAAATTGTCTAATAAATTTTATTTTCTTACGGGATGTCACATTCTTCCCCCCTTAAGAAATCCGGTCCCCGAATTTCAACCCATCCTACCACATGTAGGAAATGAAATTACAACACAATTCAGAGTTACCAACTTTATTACCCAAATAATTAGGGATATCTTTTCTGTATATCATCTTTACTTTTTAATATATCTATTCACTTGAGTGATTTTGCCATATAACTTAACCATAAGGATTTCTTTCATCCATAAGTTCTTCACTTTATATCCTCTAGCTCGCATGGATATATCTATGGGTCGATATTAGAAAATATACACATAAAGGAACATATTCACCTTCATATTGGGTAACTATCTTTTCTTATTCCAAACTTCTATCAAGTCATTTTTTGGTTTTCATATATCAACATCATCCCATGAATATCATCATCTTAATCTATCATCTATTTTTATCCTAAAATCCTTTAATCAATATGTTAAACATACGTAGCAATAAATCCACCAAACCTTTTATAACATTTATGTACCATTAACACATGTCTAATAATTCTAACTTACCTCATCACAGTAATTCTATACCATCTTATTAACACCATTAAACTCATTATCAAAAATTTCAATTATTTCTTCTATCATATCCAAAAGCACCTCATTCTAACTTATGTCAATCCCATTTAATTCACCCAATCATTTCAAGAAGATTTTTCCTAACAATTACTCATACAAGAATTCTCAATTCCAACATAATTCATATCCTAGATACTATACTCAATTTAGCATGATATAAACCTTTAACACAAATATATTGATCACTTACATTATTTTTGGACATGGTTCTCAGAATATTCTCCATATTTCCAAATGAAGAGTTCAAAGATTAATTTAAATCCTACTTCCCATATTTTATTCCTCAAGAACTTCAACACCATTAATTCTCTTGATTACATTCGTCAAAACACCATAATAGTTGAGTTTCAAATATAATAATAATAATAAATTAATTAATTAATTAACTTTTCTTGTAATATGGGAAAATAATCTTGCATTTAATGCCAAATATTAATGTAGGACAATGCAGTAGAACAAACGAAAAGCATAATAAAGAATGGTGGTAAAATAGAAAGTCAAAAGTTTAGACAAAACATTACAGAGAGTTAAAATTGATGGCCGTAATTCTTGAAAATCTGAAAACAAAAATTTAATTGTTATATCGGCAAAAATAGGTGGCCGCAAGGTTTGAATATATGTGCCAAAATCTACTTGAAATCTATTGGTATTTGGTGGAAAGATATCACATGGAAAAAGAAACATTTCTGAGCTTATAAAAATATGTGAAAATCAAAGAATACGTAGTTAACTGGTAGGATGCAGTTGATTTCTTCAAAATAGATATAATCAATCAATTGTAAAATAATCAGTCTAAATTAAAATTTCTCAAAATAGTTAGTCAACTTAATAATAACAATAGTCGACTAGCAAAAATATTAGGAAAACAAAATAAATTATTTGATTGTTCTTCTTCAACAACTAACTTTTTTACATTTTCACTTTCTTTTGTTTTTCAATTACGCCTATCACCTACAACTTCTCTACAAGAATCAAGATATCAAGGTTTCATCAAAGACAACAAAGACAAATTTCTGATGATATCTTAACCTTATTCTCTTTATATGGCTAATATGAGCGACTATCACAACTACTATACATATATATATGCTTGCCGTCATTTTAGAAAATTTCACCTTCAATTTAGCTGATATCCAACAATCACTCACATAACTATTTTAATTATTCCCGGCCTATTCACATAGCTATCATAAATATGTTATTCTTTGAGTTCTATAAATTCACACGTTAATATCTTTACTTTCATACTCCAAGTTAAGGTGTGTGCAACTATGGAGGGAATCACATTTCATCAATTTTGAAATATTTGTGTCTTTTGTGGTTCTAATCCTGGAAAAGATGGAGAGTATGTGAAAACTGCACAAAACCTGGGTATGGTACTGGCCAGAAGAAAAATTCATTTAGTCTATGGTGGAGGTTACCGTGGGTTAATAGGGTGTGTGTCTACAACTGCCTATGTAGGAGGATGCCAAGTTCTAGGTATTATTCCTACATCTCTAGCTGTATCTAACATTGTAGGAAAGACAATTGTGGAAGATTTTAGGGTAGCTTCCATGCATGAACACATGGCTAGAATGATGAGCAATGCTGATGCCTTCATTGCCTTACCAGGTGGTTTTGGTACTTTAGAAGTGATTTTTCAAATAATTTCTTGGGCACAACTGAATATGCATCACAAACCGATAGGTTTGTTAAATGTTAATCACTTCTTTGATGGTCTGTTGTCTTTTCTTGATCATGCTGTGGAACAAAGGTTCATCTCACACTCAGCACAACGAATTCACATCTCAGCTTCAAATGCTGAGGAGTTGATGCTTTACAAGCATATGTTCATGTACCTGATCCAACTATGGCTCAAATAGAATGGACGACAGATAACCGCAAGAAGCACAAATTGGATTTGGATTTTCATCTTTAGATGTAGTAAAACGTAGCCATTGTTATAATACTTTTACTTTCTTAGAGTCTACTTGGATACCATCTTTACCAACCATACTCCCTTAGAGTTGGTAAAACTATCTTTGAATAATCCTTTGAACTTTTGAAATATTCTAGTATATCATCAATAAAAACAAACTGATCCAGGGATGACCTAATTACTATTCATTAAATCTATGAATGCAGCTAGGACATTTGTCAAATTAAATTACATCACCAAGAACTCATAAATGAGTCCTAAAAGAAAATTTTCGTACATCCTCTTTTCTTATTCTTAATTAATGTTACTCATATCCCAAATCAATTTTTGGAAAAAAAAAATTATTGAACACCTTGTAACTGGTCAAATAGGTAATCTATACGAGGTAATGGGTTTTTATTCTACACTGTCACCTTAGTCAACTGTCTATAATATATGCATAGTCATAGTGATCCATCTTTTTTTTGTCAAAGATAGAACTGGAGCTCTCTAAATACAAGTACTAGGGCATTTATGTAACGTCCGGTTTTTTTTTTTACATTACGCATGTTAAAATACGCCATATGTAAAAACACATTATATATATATATATATATATTTATTTATTTATTTATTACAAACCTCATACAAGTTATAATTATACAATACAACATTTCAAAACACATTATACATGTTTACATATATATTACAAACCTCACACAGGTTACATTTATACAATACAACATTTTAGTACATAAATAAGAGTTTTTATACAGCACTTCACCCTTGAAATACAAAGGGTGAGGAGGTGGTGCTGACATCTAGATCTCCATCAGTAACTCCCGTTTGTGTTGTATCTCATTTCTTTTTATCTGAACATAACACCACAATAATAGTGAGAACAAAAGTTCCCAGTAGACTTAGCATAAATAAAATATGCTGAGAAAACAGGAGTTATGTTCAGCTGTATAAGCTACAGAAAAATATCAAAATTTTGAGATAAAATCATATTTTTTTAATGCATAATTATCATGCTACACTTGCACCAGAAGTCCTTTTTTTTTCTAATGCTCAGCCCTATCACGACTTTTAATTTACTCGTTTCCTATATGCATAGTGACCGATCGACTACAGTCACAATAAGTGATCAGGGAATGTGAGTACATCACCCTCCTGCCTCCTCACATTACTACTGACACCCAGTTGGAGCGGCCCTCCCTTGGCTCACTCAGGCTAATAGGGCGTCTCCTACTCGGTACTGTCACAAGCCATACAACCCGTCGATATTCATTCATACATATAAATACATAGATATATATATATATATATATATATATATATATATATATATATATATATATATATATATATTAATGCATATTCATCAAATAGAATGTAAAATTATCAAGCAACTCGCCATGAGTTTTACGCTTGCCATAATTATCAAGCAACTTCCATGAGCTTTACGCTTGCCATTCAATTTCTTTCATAAAATAACATGCATAATTTTCATATCCAACAATTAATAATTATTCATCCCATATCAAATGTCCAATATAACAAATTTTGAATCAAATAAAGAAAAGGGTAATTTTCTTGAACATTTGTCTTCTAAAAATATTTCAACAAATAGAACTAATTTTTAGGTAGAAAAACAGTGAAATGTTCTGTGACCTTTCTTCACTTATTCAATAATATCTCCCTCATATGAATTCCGATTGAGGTGATTTCAAATCCTATAAGAAGCGAAGACAATTATCTACAACTTCTATGTTTATCATTTCTTCACATTCTTTACGGTTTATTCCCAGAAAATTAAAAATAAAACACTTATTTTTACTATCCTAAATTCCGACCTTTGCTCAATTAATTAACCATATCTCCCTCATATAAATTTCGCTTGAGGTGATTTGAAAGCCTATAAAAATCTAAGACAATTATCTACAACTTCTATGTTTATCATTTCTTCAAATTCTGTACGGTTTATTCCCAGAAAATTTAAAATCAAACACTTATTTTTACTATCCTGAATTCCGACCTTTGCTCAATTAATTAACCATATCTCCCTCATATAAATTCCGATTGAGGTGATTTCAAAGCCTATAAATAGCTAAGCCAATTATCTACAACTTCTATGTTTATCATTTCTTCAAATTCGTTACGGTTTATTCCCAGAAAATTAAAAATAAAACACTTATTTTTACTATCCTGAATTCCGACCTTTTCTCAATTAATTAACCATATCTCCCTCATATAAATTCCGATTGAGGTGATTTGAAAGCCTATAAAAATATAAGACAATTATCTACAACTTCTAAGTTTATCATTTCTTCAAATTCCTTTCCAAATTTTCTCAGAATTCCAAAAACCGAAGCTACCCCAATTATTCCGAAATTCAGCTTAATTTATCTTCTCCGTTGATTTTCTTTTATATAATCCCATACACCCATATGCATGTCCAAACATCCAAAACAGAATTCATATAAATATCCAGACCACATGTTATCCAAAATTATAACTAAACAAATCTAAAAATGTATATATATAATTTTGTAGAAAAATTTATTAGAGGATGTTAATCCTACCTCAGATAGATCATTAAACTTGTATGTTTGATTCTTTCCACACAAAGTAAAATCCTTGATTTCCCCTTTCCTCTTCCTTTTCCTCCTTCTTCCTCTTTCTCTTCTTTCTCTTCTCTTCTTTTTCTTCTTTTTTTTCTTCTGCTGAAAATCCTACCGACACTTTTTTTCTTCCCCCTTTTCTCTTCTTTCTCTTTCTTTTCTCCTTTTCTTTCTTTCTCTCTTTCCTTCCGTCATCTCCCCCTTCCCCTTCTTATCTTTTTTTTATATTATTATTTTATTATTATTATATTATATATTTTTCTTTACCTTCTTACCCCTTACCTACCTCCTCCCTTTCTCCAAAATACCCTTGCCACCATCCCTAATTTCATAAATGCCATCCTCCATTAATTACAAAAAATACCATTTCAATGAAATTACATAAATGTCATTTTAACCATCCTACTATCTTCTTTTACCTGAGTAAAATTGTAAAACGATTTAATCCTCTCGTGAAGTTCAAAATGCTTTCTCCTCTCTGAAGAAAAATTCCAATTAGTAACATAAAGGAAAAAATCGGGGATGTTACAATTTAAATCCCTTGTCTAACAAGTCTTATAACTATTTTTTTTTAAATTCAATCGATATCATTCTATATAGGGATATAGATACTAGTTGGGTTCTAAAGAGTAAATCAATATCAAATTCTCGAATTGCTGTGGCAAGGTTTTGCAGGGTGTCCTCCGCATTGTTTACCGGATTCCTCCTTGGTGGTGCCATTTCCTACTATGGCAAAAATAAAGTTATGCTGCTATTGAGGTGATCAAGCCCAATAGTTAGTTTCAAAAAGTATTTAATAGCAGTCATAACACCACCTCGGCATATAGATAGGAAACATTAGTAATTTCTTACCTATATGAAATCACTGATCCACTACACAACACTACCACAACATACTCAAGATACTATAAGATCGATTCAAATAACCAACTACCTACTGGCCATCTAGGATCGACCTGCTCTGATACCAATTATGTAACATCCTTTTTTAGAGTTCACATACACGTCATTAATCAAAACGTACTTACAACAAAATCAAACACATAAATAACTACATCTTATTTATTCTGGTTGACCAATTCCGGAGATATAGGTGCGGGTGGTTGCACCTTTACCGGGATCTGAACCAACTCGACCACAAATATATTATTTGATTCTGGGATCTTCCCAACATAAAGTAACTTGATCCAACGTACACTAAAAGCCAGAGCCATAGAAAAATCTGCATAACTAATTTTTTGAACATAATATGGAAATATAGTGAGAATTAAATCCCAATAAGTTCAACAATAAATCATCATCAATATAGCTCATCACATCATGTTCAGCTGTATAAACTACAGTAAATATCTTTGGTTACATGAATGCACTATATCTATGCACATGAGAATCGTACAATAATGACATGTATGACAGGATTAATTATTTTCAGAATATCATATGATGACTATCAATTTATTCTTATATCAAGCTACTCCGGTCAGGGTGAGTATTTTCTACTCTTCGGTACGGGATTTTCTTACTCCGTCCGACATGGCACACTTTCTATTTCTTTTCTCATTAACATGATCATAATTGTTGGTAGGGCGTCCCCTACTGGTGCACCACACGGATTGCCATGTGACCATGCTCATTTCTTTTTTTTTCACAATGATAGCCAAAAATATGCTTTCAATAACAAGTATGTTCATCAAAATATAACTATTACCAAAAAGGATTGGTAATCATGCCATGAACGTAACCATTTCAAATATCACTTTATAAAATATTTCCATGTCAAAATTTCACACTTAAGATGGTAAGAAATTCATACAATGGCAATGGCTATACCATATATTAGTCATTTATTATTTTTATTTATAAGATTCTTTTTTTTAAAATATTAATTTTATTTCTTTATTTTCTTAATGCAGGTTTTCATCCCATCTAACATTCTCTAACTAATCAGAGTATAACTCCCTCAATTTAACTCCGATGTAGGTGATCTTAGTGTCAATTTCAAGATAAAAAATTTTCTAAAACTCTTATGTTGAACAGTTTAACAAAATATTACGAAATCAAGGTGATATTACTCCCTCAATGTACAACTTGTTTCTTCACGAATAGGTTCTGACCTCTACCTACTAATCGGTCCATATCTCCCTCATACAAATTTCAAATTAAGTGATTCCAGTGGCTACAAATCTGTGACACATATATCTATAATTCATATGTTAACTATGTATTTTAATTGCCTACATAATGTTCCCAGAAATTAAAACACAGAAGCTATCCTAACATAATCTTTCCTGATTAACTATTTTCTGACCACTGCTTACTAATCAGACTGTATCTACCTCATATGGACTTCAAATTGCGTAATTCCAATGGCTAAAATTATGTGACACATATATCTATTATTCTTTTGTTAACCATTTATTTGAAATCCCTACAGAATATTCCCTGAAATTAAAACACAGAAGCTATCCTAACATGTTCTTCCCTGATTAACCATTTTCTAAACACTGCTTACTAATCAGACTATATCTACCTCATATGGACTCCAAATTGAGTGATTCTAGTGGTTAAAAATCCGTGACACATATATCTATAATTCTTATATAAACCATTTATTTTAATTCCCTACAAAAAGTTACCAGAAATTAAAATACAGAAGCTATCCAAAAATATTCTTTCCTGATTAACCAATTTCTGACCACTGCATACTAATCGGACCATATCTACCTCATATGGACTCCAAATTGAGTGATTCTAGTGGCTAAAATTCTGTAAGACATAGATCTACATTTTTCATGTTAACCATTTGTTTTTATTCCTAACTGATTCTTCCCAGAATATTAAAAACATAAAATTAAAAGTTTGCCATCCATAGCCATACCTATGCAGAACTATCTACACCATCCTAAGTATTCAAACATACATAATTTGTAACATGATATAGCAACATCCATGACCAATCATTAAAGTTCTTAGATCAAAATCTAATATAAATATTACAAATTTCAAAACTTTTCTTCAAAAGGAAATATTGTTAAACTTACCTTAAGTACTTAGTCCTCTAGACTGCTCCTTCCTCTTTCTTCCTTTCTTCCTCTCCTTTCCTCACTCTACCTTGCTTATATTTTTTCTTTCCCTCACTTGGACGAAAATTCTAATGTTATAGGGGTGGGTTTTTCTTAAATAGACCACCAAATAATTCATCTTTCATGATCATGGGTCTACCTTCTCACAATTAGGATACACTTCGTTAAATTTTTGGAAAACAAACAACTTATGTTCTTGTCTTCCTTTTCCTTAGTCAAGATATGCATAGCAAAAGAAGATATGTATTTTGAAAATTATGATAATATATTTCTTAGATAAGGGACAAGGTCCCTTTCATTTAGGGATTCATTTCTTTTTCTTTTGTCTTAATCAATTATGATAGGTTTGCCTTTTTAGTTGGAAAATTTCCAACCCTTGAATCTTCCTTGCTTAACTAAAATTATTTGTGTAGGATAATGATGTTTTGTCATAATGCTATGTATTATTACCCACTTGCTAAAATTATGAGTGTAGGATATAGATGTTTTGTCCTAATGCCATGTATTATCATACCACTTGCTAAATTTTTGTCTTAATTCCATGTCACCTAATATTGATTACACCATTATTTCATCACTTTATTTTATTTTTGTTATTTTTTCCCTCTTGGGTTTGGGCTCATTCTTGCCTATTTTCTTTACTTTGGATAAAATTCTACCTTTCATAATGGGCTTAGTCACATTTTGATGATTTTTGGGTTACCGGTCCAATTTCTATATCCTAGTCCAAGTCTATGTTTTATTTCTTCTTTAGGCTATCCTATTGGCTTGCTAAAAATTTATGTGAAGTAGAAAAACTCTATATGAAGTGTCCATAGGTGAAAGCCCAATTTATGGGTGGAGATACTAAACTTAGTAACTTTAACTCTTAAATTAGGAAAAATTACCCTAATCCAATCTTCTTGAAATTTTAATACCTCTATTTACTTCACAAAAATTTATCTTCCTTATCCAAGAATTTCAACTTTCTTTAATATATTTATTTCTAATTTTTCCTCTTAGGTTTTCTCTCTTTACCTATTTCATTAATGTTAGAACATTTCTATACATACACGTAAGGTGAAGAATTTTTAAAGATTATATTTCTTTAGATATCTAAAAATTGTCTAATTATTTTCTTACGGGATGTTACAAATATCGGTTAGTTGTATGGCTTATGACGGTACCGAATAGTAGACGTCCTATTAGCCTGAGTGAGTCAGGAGAGGGCCGCTCCAACCGGGTGACAGTGGTAATGTGAGGGGGCAGGAGGGTGATGTACTCACATTTCCTGATCACTTATTGTGATTGGGGTCAAGGTCACTATGCATATAGCAAATGAATTATATTTTTATTACATTGACCAAATTGTTGAGTGAGGCAAGAGTATTAAAAGTGATGATTTTATCTTCAAATCATAATATTTTACTATAGCTTATACAGCTGAGCATAACAACATTTGTTTAATGATCATACCGTTCATCATATGGTTTTGGATATCTGAATATCCTTTGATTTGAGAATATTTGAAATACGGGTCTCATATGAATGTACTTTTGAATTGTATTTTCTATGTGACATATTTTAAAATATAAGTACATCCATATGCTAACCTAAGAGGTCATAGGAGGAATTATTTACTCACTGAGTTGTCAAACTCACTACACAATATTTCCACATTTTCATATAAGAATATCAGAGTCTGATTCGACAGATAGGTGAAATATTCCCTGAGTGAGTCAACGTTGCTTCCAAGACTCACGGTATTTGAATTATATTGTGTTTGTATTCTAGAGTGCTCTGAACGCTACAGGTAGGATCCCCGTTTCTGTTGTACTTTGATGTTTATAGACTTGGTTTGTATATTGTGTATACATGAGAGATCCTATATGTATCTGTTCCCATGATAAAGAATTGAATTATGCATCTTTATGGAAAATATCTGTTTGTGGAAATAATAATAAAAATGTTTATTTTACGTAACGTAAATTGGGGGCGTTACACTTATTATCCATCGTAACTTGTATCCCAGTCATCGCATCTCTATTATTTGTTTTTGTTGACTATTGAAAGTAAGTTCCTCTATTTCTTCTTAGTGGATTTTTCTGTGCTTGTGGCCATGTGCATATTCCTTTTCAACAAGTCTTCGAAGTATGTTTTTATGCAGGCATATATACCTATTCAAAAGTTTACTTTTTATGTTTAATCTTTTCTATGGAGGAAAAAGAAGCCAAATTCTTCTAATTTTTGTTTTGTCTCTTAATGTCTTACATATATTCAGTGGCAAAGAATTAAGATAACTTTTGTCTATGGTGGGGGAGTTGAATTATAATAATGCATAAATAATTATTTCTGGAGTTGCTCTCTTTGCTTTTGTTCTTTGTTGTTGTTGTATGTGCACATAATTTTTGTATTCTTCGTTATTCCTTTTTATTGTTGAAGTTGGATTTTTATTAGTTACAAATTTATCTTTTTATAATCTAGAATTAGAAAGTTCTTTTCACAAACGAAGGGAATGAAAATGATATCGGTGATGAAAAATATATTGAAAAAGAATGAATATTGATTGTATTATACATTTATGATAAATTTTTTAGGATTAAGTTGTGAAGTGAGTTGTAAATATTATTATTATTTGGTTATATATATAATTTTTTTTTAATTTGTATGTTTCCAACATGTCGTGTCCTACATTTTTTAAAAATTTACGTGTCACGTGTCTATGTCCATTTCTTGTCTCGTGTCTATGTCTGTGTCCATGCTTTATAGGCGATATCTAAGTAGTCCTTTTGTAGCCTTCCAATGTTGATGAATAAACTGAATAAACGTGTTCACCAAAAAAGTGATTTCTTTCTAGCCTTGTGATTGTAGTGTATTGCAGTGAACCTAATACAGATCTATAAAGAGATGGTTTGTTAAACAACTCAGTCCTTTGCTTGTTAAGCTTTGTACTTGGGCCAATAGGTGTGTCAATGGCTCTAGAAGATTCCATGCCAACCTTTTGCAAAAATTTATTCACATACATTGTTTGTGGGAGAAAGTGTAAACCATGTTGTAGTTGGCTTCACAACTAGATTGAGTGTTTCAGCATAATCAAATACTTCCTGTTGATTAAACCATTTATCCACAAGTCTAGTCTTATATTTCTATGTAGAGCCATCTGGGCCTTCACCTTAAACCCCTGCTTACAACCAATAAGTGATATGCCATTAAGTAAATCCATTAATTCCTAAGTGCCATTTCTCAATAAGGCCTAATAGTCAACATCTATGGCTTCCTTCCTACAAGAAGTAGCTAGAGCCTCTTTGACTAAAATAGATTCTACTACTGCTGCACAAACTATAAACCTTTAAAATACTTAAGATCTAGTTACCATTAAATGAATTCTAGGTAAACTAGAAGAAGCTGGTAGATATTATCAGTCACCAATCATGTACCTATCTAAATTAGAAGCATAATCACTCAACACATAAACAAAACCAACAACAGAATCATGAGTAAAATAAATAGGAGGTGGACTACCAAGTGGTATAACAAGCACAATAGGCAAAGAAAAACAAAATATATGTGAAACAAACTGAGCAATGGTGAAATCTTGTTGAAAAGGAAAGCACAATTCATCAAATTAAACATCTCTTGAAATAAATATTATCCCAATAACATCCATACACTTAACCTTTATGTTTTGTACTATACCACCAAAAAGACACTTCTAAGACATGAAATCTAGCTTATGCTGATTGAAAAACTTAAAATGAGGATAGCAAGCACACCCAAATTCCTTTAGGTAGTTATAATAAGGTTTAATGTAAAATAGGACTTCCATAGGGGATTTGTTATCAAAATTGGGCTAGGCAGCATTTTAATAAGAAAAGATGAAATGAGAACAACATTAACCCAGTATTTAAGTGGGACATCTGCCTAAGCAAGTAAAGTAAGTGTCATTTAAATGAGATGTCTATATGTCCTTTTCACACACTCATTCTATTGATGAGCATAAGGATAAGTTACCCTATGAATTGTACCAGCATTTTAAAGATGATTAATGAACACTCTAACTCACCATCCTAGTCAGTTTGTATTAATTTAAGTTTATAACCTAGCCGTAATTTTTCCATAACCTTAAAAGGCATATAGAGTTTTTGATTTTACTTGACGTAGATAAACCTAGGTATGCCTAGAATAGGCATCCACAAAAAAATACAAAAATGAAATTCCTGTGGAGTAGAAAGGGATACAGTCCCCCAAACATCAAAAAACTTAAAGTTGTAATGGTTCAGTATACTCAATAGTAGAAGGAGACAAGGAATTTTGTGAGATTTCCCTTTACAACTAGCTCGACTCAAAGAAAGATAAGTTTTATTGGTAAAAGGTATATTACATGTTTGTAAAGCAAGATGAACAACCTTATGTGAGGCATGATTAAGTCAACAATGCCATAATTCTAAGGTTAAAACAAAAGATTTGACAAGTCTATTAATAACAACATACTCTACATCAGACTAACAACTTCAAATAGAAAGGAAATTCATTTGAGAACTTCAAAAGCATACAAGCCATTTAAGCCTACGTTGCAACAAAAATTTCTTGGAATATTGAGATTTAACAAAACACACATTAGGATGAAACTCAAAGGAAAATTTGTCTTTTACAGACTGAGAAACACTCATAATTTTTTTATCTATAATTTTAGAAACATAAAGTAAAGTATTCAGGGAAAACAAAGAAGAAGAATAAGGAGAAAGAAGTTGAGTAAAACCAATACTTTCAATCCTGTGACTTGAACCATAACCAACTTGGACTCATTTTTATCCACCATACTCACTCTAAAAACAAATTGTCTTAAATCTAGGGTTACATAATGAGATGTCCCATAATCAGGGTACCAAGAAGAATCACATTTTTGTTTTTAATTGACATAGACTGCAGAGGTTAGATTGATTGAAGTCCTTTAAGCTAATCAAGAATTTTGTGATCCCGACCCATTAAACTGATGATCAAATCTATAGAATAGTTTCATACCTTATGACCTGGCTTTCTGCATAGTTGGAATTCTATCTAAGACATTTTGTGAGTACCAATTAAAAGGACTGGGCAAAGCTCTTAGATGATGCACAATTTTTCTACAATGTTCAAAAGAGTGAGTCCATGGAAAAAAGTCATTTTGAAGTTGTGACCAAGCAACAACTGCTTATACCACACACTCTTTCAAACTCTTATAAAGGAAAAAGCTCAAGAACTTACAACATGGTGAAGTCTTGGCAAGAGCAAGTTGATGTTGCCCGCTCTTACCTATGAAAAGATAGGTGGATAAAAAGATACGTGTTGTGGAATACCAAGTGGAAAACTTAGTTATCGTGAAACTTCTCCCACAAAAGTTTAAGGCCTTTAGAAATGTGTATAAAGGCTTTATTCACAAGTACGAGGGCCTATTCAAGGTTGTTGGGTGAGTAGGAAAGGTTTTTTACAAGCTTAACTTTCTTCCTAGCATGAACATACATCCACTCTTCTATGTTAGTATGCCTGAGCCTTATCATTAGGACAAGGAAGATCAGGGAAGGAAAGACTCAAGGCGAGTACCTCTAATTATTATAAAGTCCTTCAACAAAGAGGTAGAGGAATCCTTAGCCAATAGTGTCAGGAGGAAAAGAAGGGTATAACCAATTACCCAATACTTTATCAAATGGAAGGGATTGTCATAGAATAAGGCGAGTTGGGAAGTAAGAGAAGTCCTCTGGCAATTATAAGATCATCTAAAGTGCTTTCATGAGGTGAGCATGATGAGGATGTCTACGTTATACGTAGGAGAGTGCATAACCCACAATTTCAATACTATGTAGACATGACGTGGACACAATGTGGTACCAAGTAAGCAATAAGTCAAATAGGCTACCTAAAGAGTTTTAGAATACTCTTGAATTTTCTAAGAAACTCTTGTATATTCTTGTAGTCTCTTGAATGTAATAGAAGTCTTTAGAATGGTGTAAAGAAGTCTTATAAATATTAGTGGCCTAAAATTATCTAGATACACAATATACATTGTTGGATTAAATAGATCCTAGCCTTTCATTGAATGAGAGGTAGCTTATTTAAGACTTTCACCCTTTCATTTGTAAACCATCCAAGAAGTTGTTCATCAATACAAGTTCTCTAACATTCTCCGAGTTCTCTTTCTTACTTTCTCATCTACTTGCTTTTATTAATCATCTAACCTCATTATTGAGGTGTGTTAGGGAAGGATAACTTAGTAACTAAGGGGAATGGTCCAGCTAAATGCCACATGGCTTATACTCAAGGAAAAAGAGAAATTCTGTCACAAAGAGCCAGTCTTGCTTCTTCCAATATAGAAACTCAGGATTAATCTTTATAATTCTTTCATCTTTTGAGTTCAGGAATCTTAGTGGTGGAAAGAATTCAAGAAATAAGTGCACTAAATTAGAGCCTTCAATAATTATCAATCTCGCTGCTTCTAAGGGAAATAATTATGGCTTTTAACTTCAAAGAAATTGGATATGAGAACCTTTGTACAAACTTGATAGCTGTTGCTTCCATTGCCTAAAGTTTAAGCTGTAATACCTTATTAATGTTGAGACTAAGAGAACACAGAATGTTAAAGAGAAAGTAATAGAAGATTATTTGAAAAGATATATAGCTCATAAGGCAACCCTTATATGGTTACGGATCATCTACTATGTCTTAGGCACAACATCATATGTTGTGTCTCAAAATGGATTGTTTCATACCTTTTTTTTTTGCAATTTCAAAATGAATGGTTTCATTACAACATTTTTGTGATGGATATAGTAATGAAGCAATGAGCACTCTTCCCTCTAAAATTGGGTGTCATAATTGTTTGGACCTAAATTGCCCACCTCATTCCTTAACCCTAATGGAGTTCGCACCTTGTATAAATTTCCATCAGTATTCGCTTCTTTGCTTAGGTTCATTCTTGCTACATAAAGCGAGAGAAGGTTACTGTAACATCCCTAATTTCGTTTCATGTATTAATAAAAGTACATAAATATTTAATTAAGGAAATATAATCCTTATAAATTCTTCACCTTATGTATATGCATAGAAAATGTTTCTAACATTAAGAGAACAAATAAAGAGGGAAAACCTAATAGGAAAAAAAAATTAGAAAAAACATACTAAAGAGATGCAAAATTCTTGGATAAGGAAGATACATTTTTAGAAACAAGTAAAGGTCTTAAAATTTCAAGAACATTGGATTAGAGTAATTTTTTCCTAATTCAAGAACTAGAGTTACTAAGTTTAACATCTTTACCCATACATTGGGCTTTTACCTATGGACACTTCATATAGAGTTTTTCCACTTCACATAAGTTTCTAGCAAGTCAATTAGATAACCTAAGCAAGAAATAAAATATAGACTTGGACTAGGATATATTAATTGGACCGATAGCCCAAAAATTATGAAAATGTGACCAAGCCCTCCAAGAAAGGTAGAATTTTATCCAAAGCAAAGGAAATGGGTAGGAATAAGCCCAAATCCAAGAGAAAAAATAAAATAAAATAAATTAGGAGATGATATAATAATGTAATAATAATAAAGATTAGGTTACATGGCATTAAGACAAAAATTTAGCAGGTGGTGTGATTCTACATTCATAATTTTGGCAAGTGGCATGATAATACAAGGCTTTAAGACAAAACATCTATATCCTACACTCATAATTTTATCAAGTTGTATGATAATACATAGCATTAGGACAAAACATTTCTATTCCACACAAATAATTTCAACCAAATAATGGAGATTGAAGGGCTAAAAATTTGCCAATTAAAAAGGCAAACCTATCATAAATGATTAAGACAAAAGAAAAAGTAAATAAATCCCTAAATCAAAGGGACTTTGTCCCATATCTTAAGGACATATTATCATAATTTTCAAAATACAAATCTCCTTTTCCTATGCATATCTTGACTAAGGAAGAGGAAGACAAGAACATAAGTTGTTTGTTTTCAAAAAATTCAACCAAGTGTAACCTAATTGTGATAAGGTAGACCCATGATCATGAAAGGTGAATTATTTGGTGGTCTATATAAGAAAACCCACCCTTACCACATTAGAATTTCGTCTAAGAGAGAGAGAGGAAAAAATAGAAGCAAGGTAGAGTGAGGAAAGGAGAGAAAGAGAGGAGAAGAAAGGAAGGAAGAAGAAGGAGAAGTTTAGAAGGCTAAGTACTCAAGGTAAGTTACCTTAATCTCCACTTGAATCCATTTTTCTTCTTCTTTCTTGAGGTTCAAAAACTCACCCTCCTTCTCTTACCTAAGCTGCTAGAAAAGCTAAGGGAAGGGAGGAATCTTACTACTTCTTTCAAGAGGAAACAAGAAAACCAATTCACTAAGTGAGTTAGGGAGATTCTTAGGTAAGTTTAACAATATTTCTTTTCGAAGAAAAGCTTTCAAATTTGTAACATCTATATGGGAATTTGATCTTAGAACTTTGATGATTGGTCATGTATGTTGCTTTATCATGTTACATATTGATCTTGCATGTGATGTATGTTTGAATACTTAGGCTGGTTTAGATAGTTCTGCCTAGGTATGGCTATGGGTGGTAAAACTTTAAGCTTCTGTTTTTAAAATTCTGGGAAGAACCGGTAAGGAATTAAAATAAATGGTTAACATGAATAATGTAGATATATGTCTCACGGATATTTATCCACTAAAAGTACTCAATTTGGAGTCTACATGAGGCAGATATGAGCCGATTAGTAAGCAGAGGTCAGAAAATGGTTAATCAGGGAAGAATCTGTTAGGAAAGCTTATATTTTTGAATTTCTGGGACCATTCTGTAAGGAATTAAAATAACTTGTTAACATAACAATAATAGATATATTTCTCACGGATTTGTAGCAACTAGAATCACTCAATTTGGAGTCCATATGAGGTAGAAATGGTCTGATTAGTAAGAAGTGTTTAGAAAATGATTAATCAGGGAAGAATCTATTAGGATAGCTTCTGTTTTTGAATTTCTTGGACCATTATGTAAGGAATTAAAATAACTTGTTAGCATAACAATTATATATATATGGCTCATGGATTTGTAGCAACTGGAATCACTCAATTTGGAGTCCATATGAGGTAGATATGGTCTGATTAGTAAGTAGTGTTCAGAAAATGATTAATCAGGGAAGAATTTGTTAGGAAAGCTTCTATTTTTAAATTTCTGGAACCACTATGTAAGGAATTAAAATAACATGTTAACATAACAATTATAGATATATGTCTTATGGATTTGTAGCAACTGGAATCACTCCATTTCAAGTCCATATGAGGTAGATATGGTCTGATTAGTAAGTAGTGTTCAGAAAATGGTTAATCACGAAAGAATTTGTTAGAAAAGCTTCTGTTTTTGAATTTCTGGGACCCTTCTATAAGGCATTAAAATAACGTGTTAAGATAACAATTATAGATATATGTCTCACAGATTTTTAGCAACTAGAATCACTCAATTTGAAGTCCATACGAGGTAGATATGGTCTGATTAGTTAGCAAAGGTCAAAAAATGGTTCATTAGGGAGAAATATGTTAGGATAGCTTTTGTGTTTGAATTTCTAGAAATATTCTGTATGGAATTAAAATAAGTGGTTAACATAAAAATTCTTTTTATATGTGTCACAGAGTTTTACCCACTGGAATAACTTAATTTGGAATTCGTATGAGGGAGATATGGATAGATTAGTAGGTAAAGGTCAGAACCTATCCGAGAGGAAATAATCTGTACTTTGAGGGAGAAATATCACCTAGATTTCTTAATATTTTGCTAAACTGTTCAACATAATAGTTTTAGATAATTGTTTTGTTTTGAAATTGACACCAAGATCGTCTACATCGAAGTTCCATTGAGGGAGTTATGGTCTGATTAGTAAGAGAGTGTTAGATATGATGAAAACCTGCATCAAGAAAATAAAGAAATAAAATTAATATTTAAAAAAGAAGACGAATCTTATAAATGAAAATAATAAATGACTAGTATATTCCATTGCCATTGTATGAACTTCTTACCATCTTAAGTGTGAAATTTTGACATGGAAATATTTTATAAAGTGATATTTGAAATGGTTATGTTCATGGCATGATTACCAATGATTTTTTGGTAATAGTTATATTTTGATGAACATACTTGTTATTGAAAGCATATTTTTGGCTATCATTGTGAAAAGAAAAGAAATGAGCACGGTCACATGGCAATCCGTGTGGTTCACCAGTAGGGGATGCCCTACCAACGGTTATGAAAATGTTAATGAGAAAAGAAAGAGAAAGTGTGTCATGTCAGACGGAGTGAGATAAACCCGTATCGGAGAGTACAAAATACTCACCCTGACTGGGGTAGCTTGATATAAGAATAAATTGATAGTCATTATATGATATTCTGAAAATAATCAATCATGTCATGCATGTCATTACTATACGATTCTCATGTGCATAGATATAGTGCATTCATTTGACCAAAGTTATTTACTGTAGTTTATACAACTGAACATGACATGATGACTATATTGATAATGATTTATTGTTGAACCTACTGGGATTTAATTCTCACTATATTTCCATATCATGTTCAGAAGAATAATTATGCAGATTTTCTCAATGACACCTATTTTTTCCTTACGTTGGATCGAGGTGCCCTACCTTGGGCAACTACCAGTTATATCAGATGTGACTGAGATTCCGGTGGAGGTGCCACCCGCACCATTGTCCCCAGAAGTAGTCGACATAGATGATTAGAGCTAATATGTATCTTTGTACAAATGTTTGTAAAATAATAGTGTGTAGTTTGTAAAATAATGGTGTGTATGGAAATTCAGTATTGTATCACTGTTAATAACAATTATGCTTGGTTAAAGTGATTATTATTACGAGTTAATTGGTTAGAATTAAAGTAGTAATAACTTCATGTAATTTTACAAATATAAAAAAAATTTCTTACATTTACATAAATGGAGTTGTTACATAATTGGTATCAGAGGCAGGTCGATCCTAGATGGCCAGTGGGTGGATGGTTATCTGAATCGATCTTATAATGTCTTGAGTAAGTTATGGTTGTGCTGTGTAGGGGATCAGTGATTCATATAGGTAAGAAATTACTAGTGTTTCCTATCTATATGCCGAGGTGGTGTTATGACAACTATTAAATATTTTTGAACTAACTATTGGGCTCGATCACCTCAATAGCAGCATAACTTTGTTTTTGCCACAGTAGGAAATGGCACCACCAAGGAGGAATCCAGCAACCAATGTAGAGGAAACCCTGCACAACCTTGCCATGGCAATTCGAGACCAAGTCATGACCACCAACTAAATTTTACAATATCTCCAGAATGCTAATAACCCAAATGATGAGAATGGTGCTAACAATCGGATGGCTGGAAAAGATAATGGCATATCCGAGTTCCTGAGGACTAGACCACCTTGTTTCCAAGGTGACTACGACCCAACGGTAGTCAAAAGTTGGATAAGGGAATTAGAGAAAATCTTTGAAGTGATGAGCTGTACTGAAGAGTAGCAAGTTATTTTTGCTACATATATATTAAAGGATGAAGCAGAATACTGGTGGCGTGGAGTTAGAGAACTTTTAGCTCATCAGGGAAGACAAATCACCTGGCAAATGCTCAAGGACATTTTTTTTTGAAAAGTACTTTCCAAGTACTGTACGTGCAGAGAAAGAGATCGAATTTCTCCAACTCAGGCAAGGCAGCATGACCGTGGACCAGTATATTGCAAGGTTCGAGGAGCTATCTAAGTTCTCCTCTTATTTGTGATATAACACAGATGAAGCATAGAAGGCGGTTAAGTTCGAAGTGGGACTAAACCCAGAGATAAAGAATGCTGTTATAGCTATGGAGATCAGGGAGTTTGTACCTCTGATAAATAAATGCAGACTCCTGAAAAAGAGTTTAAGGGCAGTGGAGGACGAGAAGCAAAGGAAAAACCTATGGAAGAGGAAGAAAAATTTTCCCAACCCTGGAAAGAAAGTGAGAAGAAGTGGATATGGAGCTGGTAAGAGGCCATTAACTGCGGGTCCTAGACCTTTTCAACAAAACCTCGCCCCAGTCAAGTGCACTAAGTGCGGATGCATGCATGGTAACCGGCCATGCTACATGGGACAAGATGTCTGCTTCAATTGTGGAAAGAAGGGAAATTTTGTGAGAAACTGCCCACAAAATGTGGGGAAGGAGCCAGAACAGAGGCCTCAGTTGAAAGGAAGGGTTTTCACTTTGAGCGGCCAAGAGGCAGCTCAATCTTCTAAAATGATTCAAGGTAAATTGGTATATCTATGGATTTGCTCTTATGGTGTTATTTGCCTCTGGTGCTAGTCAGTCATTTATATCGAAAGAATGTATTAGGAAGTTTCAGTTTCTTATTTCTGAAACTCCCTATGAGCTATCCGTAGTAACCCCTACAGGGGAAAGGGTATTAACTTCCTCTGTATGTAAGGACTGTCAAGTCACCATCCAGGAGAAAACTTTTTCTGTAGACCTCGTATGTTTACCTTTAAGAGGTATTGAGGTCATTCTAGGGTTAGACTGGATGTCTAGAAATCGAGTCTTGCTGAATTGTTGTAACAAGACCGTTGAATTTCTACCTCTTACTCCGAAAGAGGAGGTCCAGTTATTGATGCTTAATGCCAATCAAGTTAATAGGGAATTAAAGAATGGAGTACTTGGATACATTCTCTTGTATTTATCAAACCTAGAAGTCGAATTGAAGCTTGATAAAATCCAAATAGCCAACAAGTTTCCTGAAGTATTTCCATCATATATTCCAGGCTTATCTCCTAAGAGAGAGATAGAGTTCTCTATTGATCTCCTACCTGGGACAAGGCCTATCTCTATTGTACCATATGGAATGGTCTCAAAGGACATACAGGAACTAAAGAAGCAGTTGGAGGAACTATTAGACAAGCAATTCATTAGACCGAGTGTCTCACCTTGGGGAGCTCCTGTATTGTTTGTTAAGAAGAAAGACAGGAGCTTGAGACTATGCATAAATTACAGAC